>CM068369.1:114484801-115042301 GCA_034769895.1 Magicicada septendecula
TTTAACTGGTTTTTACATAGTAGGTTATTTTAATCAATGGTTTTCTTTGTTATTTTCCATTTTTATTAACATTTTATAGACTTAATATACAGTTTCTAGTATAATCCTTAAACAATTTATTCTTCTCACTCACTATGGAACTTTTTCCTTTATTTATGTTGCATTAATTCAAATGTTTAGTGTGATAATTTTGTTATGTTACAATATATATATATATATATATATATATATATATATATGTAATGTCTCTTTACTACACATTTATAAAATCAACAGGTGTTCATATTTGAATTATTAGAAAACATATTAGAATCTGAAGATGACGATTAAGATAGTTGAAACATTTACGTAATTTAAATAAAAAATATTCTTTAAATTGTAAAACTCTATCTATATATAATTAATAAAATATATATAATATGAAAACTATTTTATATTTAAACAAGTCCTTAAAAATAAATCAATAAAGTAAGGCAATAAAATAATGAAATAGTTACAAAAAGTACAATCTCAAACTAACAGAGATAGAGAATTTACAACTGAAAACTTTGTAATGAACTATAAAACTACTTTACAGACATTAGGCTAAAGCCAAAGTGAAAATATTTAAACTTTTCAGATGGAGCAATGCAACTCCCCACTTTGTTCCATAGTAAAACAATGCTTATTTAAATGCGTACTTGACTTACACTGACCCATAAGCTATCCAGCTCAATTTACTGTAGGCAGATTATGCCTATTAAAAGCGTTATCAAGTTTGTTACATTAGGCGTCTCACTTTCATGCTAGCAAAGTCTTTAATAACATTCTCAAAGTTAATGGTTTTTGTGAGCTGGTTTTCTATTGAAAGCATAGCTAAACCATTCAACCTTTCATCTACCATAGTAGATCTAAGATGGTTTTTAATTATATTAAGTTTACTAAAGGAGCGTTCGCCTTCAGCAATGGTTACAGGAAGGCACAAACAAATTCTTAATCCTAGACAGACTTCAGGAAACACACTCTCTAAATGATAATCATAAATTTTGTTTAACAATTTATTAGATACTAATTTAGACTCAGAACATTCCGTAAATGTAGACTTAAAAACCGCCTTCAAATGTACAATCTCATCACTAAGAGAAGAAGTAAATACTTTGGGATATCTGTTGATAAGAACAGAACACTTTTCATGAATCTAAGTAGTTGTCAAATCTTCAAATTTAAGAATAGGCGAGAAAATGTTAAAAATTTCATTTAAGCTTTGGAATCTTAAGACTAGTTGAGAAATTATCATGTCCAAAATAGGATTAAACACATTAACTTTAAACTTATCTTCGGGGCTGACTGCTAAAGGACTGTCTTTTCTTTCCCCTGGTGCTCGTTTGCGCCTTTCTTCTTTCAGCTCTGCTGGCGATATATCCATTGCACCTGCCACCAGTTTACATTCAGAGAGAATACTAGCCCAATTGTCTCTTAACATTTTCATTTCTGTTGTAAGTTCCATGATATTTTCTGCAGCCCTATCAATAGGCAGATTCCTAGATTGCAGAAGCAGATTTCTATGGTCAAAGCATTCTAGAACTTTAACCCGTATTGATGCCATTAAAATTGCTTTAAAAGAAGAAAAGTAATCTCCCAAGCCAGCTGCCTCTGAACGAGCTTCATTTGTTAATTTGGTTTCTTCACGATTGTCAATGAGTTAATCTAAAGCATCAACTACACTTTGAAGATGTCTGGCAATGGGACGAGTAGCTTCTTTCCTCGAACTCCATCTTGTATCAGACTCCCTGTGAAGAGAACATCCAGTTTTCTCTGTAATTATTTTCCATCTCTTAGGGCTGCCACTGAATAGGTTGTATAGCCTGTTGGCACACCCGAAAAATGTGATTGCTTCTGTGCAGCATGCTGCTGAATGAACTCCGATCAAGTTTAATGAATGTGCTGCACAGGGAGAGTATATTAATGCGCTATTCAGTTCTGTCATGTATGCCTGAACACCTTGAAATTTCCCAGACATGTTACTCGCATTATCGTATCCCTGTCCAACACATTCAGATAAATTTAACTTGTGGTGTTCCAATCTGTTCCTTATTTCTTGGGCTATTTCTTTTCCAGTTTTTTACAGAAATCAAAAAATTCTATGAATCTCTCTTGAACAGTCCATTGTCTAGTTTCCTCATTCTTATGCACATATCTAATGATAAGAACATTTTGTTCACAGTGTGATGTGTCTGGTGTTGAATCGCAAATTAAGGAAAAGTGTACCGATTTGTTAATCTCATATAAGATCGTATCCAATACATGCTTACCACAAATATTTATGAACTCATTTTGGATTCTATTGGATAAATAGTGAGCTTGCATTTCCTTCCCTTCTTCCTGCCTTTTTTGTACTTTTCTTAGGTGCTCTTCCAACAATGTGTCGTAATGTGAAATAAGCTCCAATCATCCTAAAAAGTTACCATTGTGAATGTCTCCTACTTTTGAAGACTGTCCTCGAAAAGGTAAGCCTCTGCTGCCAAGAAAGAGAGTCACGTCTAAAAATCGTTTAAGAAGACGCATCATAATATCTCTTTCAGACTCCAATTGCTTTTGAATCCCATGATCAATAGCACCAGACCCTGCTTGAGTAACGCTTTCAAAAGTTCTCGACTGTAAGTAACACTGTTTGTGCTTCAGGCTCCTTTCATGTTGTGATAGTTTTCTATACAGCTTGTGCCAAATATTTTTTTGGGGGTCGAATCCTTCATCAGTTGAAAGATAACTTGTGTGACTGATATCGGAGGTCGATGAAACAAATAGTCGACATGGTGCACAATACAGTTTGTGAGTTGTGGGGCTTGCTGAAAGCCAGTCTCGGGGAAGTTATTCTCGGCCACCTAACGAATTAGAGTATATTAAGGGCTTTGGGAAAGAATGACCTTCTTTGTCCTTGGAAAGGTTATTCGCCATTTTATTCAGCTCAGTTTCACTAAGAAGACCAAGTTTATCAATTAATTGACGGTCCGCATCTGAAAGTTTTTTAGGCCACTCCTCTGGGTTTTTAGGATTGAAGCTTGACATGTGTAAGTTTGTTTGGTTGTCGTCATGCTCTCTTGTTTCATCTGACGCTGTACTTTTTCCTTTTTCTTCAACTTTTCCTTGGTATTGGTATTCTGGAGGTAGGGCAGAAGATATCTCTGGAATATTACTTCCACTGCAACTGGGCCAATTTTGCAATAACAGTGCTTGTGGTTGGTCCTCTTGGTTGTTGGTTTTAGTTGTTTGGTCATGAAGTGGTTGTGGTAAAGATTGGAAAGCGTCCCCTTCACTCTCAATTTCTTGTGTTCCAGTCTCCAAAACAGAGTTGGATGCAGTTTTGGGTTCTTCTTCTTTTTTTGCTTTTTTTTTTCAAGAAATTTGAACAACACATCTTTGTTGGCTTCATCCTCTTTCCTTCTTTTCTTTCTGTCTTTTCTTTTCTGTGAGCCAGACTTGTGGCGGTTCAGGTTCATTTTGATTTTACAACCTAAAATCGTTCAAATTTCTATTAGGCCTACAATATAAATATAACTTTATTTTATGGATACAGTATGGGATGAAAAATAATACGCAGTTGTATAGAAAATTTTAAACATAAAAAGTCTTCCTACAAGCTTGTAGAGCAAGTTAAAAAAAAATTTGACCGCTCTCACCTTCCTTTTCATAAAATAAACAATATTTATTCCATAAAAATAATGAATCATTATTTTCAACACTAATTCGTAATTTTTTTTGGCTGGACTACATAACGAATACAGATTCCGCAAGAAAATAACAAATAATAAAAAAATACTTTTATCTTACAAACTATAATTTACAAAATACTTCATATTTATTATTTATTTTCGACCTCCACTTAGTAACCATTGATAAAATAAGAAGTTACCGAATTTTATCATCGTTGAGCAGTCACATTGTTGACCGTTAACTCGATTAATTTTAAAGGTAAAAAATAATAAAAAAAGCATTTTGTAGAAAATTAAAAGGGTTACAACTTTTTTAAATACACCATAGTGAAAAAATCTACTGGTTCTAAGATATTTTAGTTAGAAACATAAACATTTTATCATAAAATCTAGTAAACACACCTTGTAACAATTGTAACTTGTTGAAGAATACGTAAAAAAACATGATAAAAGAATTAAAATATTTGCCTTTTTATGAGTTATAGTTTTGGTCATTATCAATATTTTGATAAAACCCTTTGTTTTCAAGACATTCTTTGAAAACGACAAATTTTCTCAGAATTCACAAAAATTAAAATTTATGAAAACGGTACGCATTTCTAATCAATACATACGCAAAAAAATGTTTGAGGACATTCCTAATAGACAATCTAAATCTACAATATTTCGTATTACAGTATTTGGTTTAGTCCCGAAGATAAAAACTTAAATCAGTTACGTTATGTTATAGTTAAAATGTTATTTTAACTCACCTTAAAACAGCAGCAGGTTTATTTTTCATGTGTCTCTGTCTGTGGTGTGAATCACTCTAAAAAAAAAACAGTTGATTTTCATAATAGTAGGCCTATACACACAAGCATCAACGTGCTCACTCAACGCAAGTTTTGTTACCAACTGATAATCATAACACTGAGTCGTTCAAAACACAAGAGCTGCTGTTTATGTAGCACCAAAATGGTGTTGTTTACATTACACACTCGAGCACTACGAACGAACTGTGTGAATGGCTTTGCCGTTGCTGGTAGATGGTAGACGACATACTGTAATTCGCACTGGGGTCTCGGCACCACAATAGATGAATAAATCACATAAAACTATTTTAAATACATATTTCTTATACATAATTGTTTTTTATTTTAACAGTATACGTTTCCTTGTCTGTGATTCGATTTGCTTTAGAGTTTGTTTAAAAATGTGTAAATTTTTAATTTTTAATTAATTCTATAATTTGGGGCCCCCTCCAAACTCGGGGCCCGTCACAAATGTACCCTCAGTCCCCCCCCCCCTGTGCACGGCCCTGTTTCCCAGGTAGCTGTTGCGTAACTTACGACCATTGATCCCCTTTTATGCATTTCCCACAGTGCTAGCAATGTAGTATATTTCTGCCTGAACTGAATATACCTTTAAATTCTTTAACATACTGCTGTAACCAGGCACTTTCACTACATTTTACCTTTGGCATTCTGGCGAGCACTGTACATGACAGGAACACTATTATGTAACATGAGAACTGATGTACAGTGACAACAAATTAGGTAATTATCTGGTTTAGTGCTTGCAAAATGATCAATCGTCTCCCACCCTTCATTGTGACTACATCACTGTTTACAAAAATTTCCAGTATTAGTGAGTTGCCAGTTGTGCTACTTTATCTTTTCTGTGGTAATAAAGGGTTAAATTGTATGTTTATACTTAGGACCACTTAAACATGATGCTATGTCAATTTGTAATAGCCAAAGCAAGTATACCTATCAAATGTTTACCTGACACCATAGTTACATAGGGAGAAATATAAAATAGTAGGAAATGCATGTTTTATATATACGAACAATAGGCACTTGACTGAGTAAACTAAAACATAATGACTCATTCTCTTGCAAAAGTGAAGCAGTAGAAGTTCCACCATTATTATGCAATACTTCATATGGCACGTTAGAAGTTATTTCCCAAAAAATTAACTTTGAAATGTTAAAAACATGTGTTAATAACCTATTTATGAAAATATTAAATTATTAAAATAAATATGAAAATATTTAATTACATGTAAAAATATTTATTTACCTAAAAATCCGTTCCCTAATAACAATATTCCTGAAGATGACAGTAAACTGTTGAAAAATTGTAATAAAAAATATATTCTTGTTTAAAAAATGTAATCAGTTATTTATTATTAATGTTTAAATAACAAGACTGAGCAATTATGAATATATAATTTTGTGTATTTCAATGATACTAACAATTTGTAATATTTTTTAAGTGTACTGTTATGTTAAAACTTTATGGGAATTGTTATAGTAGAACTTCATTTTAAAAATTCAGAAAACTTCTTCTTTGAATATAATATATTGCAACGTTACAAAAATTCTACAAATATATTACCATATACTCAACGCAACTAAATATGTATTTACACCGGCCAGGTCGCAGGATTTTGTTTCTCGTTGTGTCAAGTATATGTGGTTGCACAATAATTAGATACTTTTTAAAGAGGAGTGAGATGTTGTTGACATGAAATAAATCATTTAAAATCGTTTCAAATAATCGTACTAAGATTTATTCATTAACAGGAAAAAATATTGCAATACTAAAATTTCAAATATTAGACACATAAATATTTACATTTTACACATTTACTGTAACCTGCAATGCTATTCATAACATACCGCACAAATAAACACCCATATAATCTTATTGACTAAACAAACATGTTAAACAAGTTATTTAAATTCTTTTTATTTCTGTGTGTCTGAAATTAACTCAACTTTAAATACTGATAGCAACTCAGTTACAAACAAAATAAGATTAAGTTTCAAGAATGAATTTATTGTTGCTATAAACAAATAAATATGATGTTACATTTACTTTCAATCTATTAATTGATTTATGCTGACACACCCAAAAATACGACAAAAGATTGATATTTCTTTTCTAAATTTTGTTATTAAATTAACTTCTCTTATTTCTTAATATTTAAACTTACTAACTTTAATGTTTATAGTCCCTTTTTTTTAAGAGCTCTTTTCACACTAAAATTACTATAATTGTTTTTTATCATCTGGATACTGCTGTTACTGTTGTGTTGTGTGTGTGTGTGTGTGT
Source organism: Magicicada septendecula (assembly GCA_034769895.1). Lineage (NCBI taxonomy): Eukaryota > Metazoa > Arthropoda > Insecta > Hemiptera > Cicadidae > Magicicada > Magicicada septendecula. Next base: position 114,491,590 of record CM068369.1, read on the forward strand.
GTGTGTGTGTGTGTGTGTGTGTGTGTGTGTGTGTGTGTGTGTGTGTGTGTGTGTGTGTGTGTGTGTGTGTGTGTGTGTGTGTGTGTGTGTGTGTGTGTGTGTGTGTGTGTGTGTGTGTCCAGAATGCTGAGAGTAGGATGATGATGATGATGGTGCTGTGGTCGTTGTCTCTGACTAAATGTTGTTGTTGGTGATTCTTCAGAATTCCTTCTTACGTCTTGGTGTGAGTGTGGTAGTGTGCGTGTGTGTCCAGAAGTCGATCGGCAAACTGGCAGCGTAATGTCCTGTAGATTTGTTGAGTCCGAGTGTGTGATCGCCCAAAGTTGCCAGTGGTATTTATACTGGTGGCGATTTGACAGGAACATTCCTGCTTTCAACAGGTTAGAGATGGTCAGTTCGCTCCAGAGCGTCCTTTTTATTACACTCACTTTTTGGTTAATTATCGCGAACTCATGACCATATTCGTCACATGAGCGATCTCATTGTTTGCGTAATTATTTTCTGGGCACTCACATATACCACACATATTAATTACTCTTTAATCACACTAGTAATTAATATTAATTAATTAGCATCTTTAATATTGCACCTCTGGAAATAAATTTTACATTACTCCATTCGTTAAGAATTCATTAATGTAATGGTGTCTTTATAATTGGCGTAAGTCTTCGTTAACAGGTTTAACACACGTATTTAGTTTATTATAATCCTGTTAAGACCTGAATAATTGGAACAAACAATTCGTAGCGTCACCCCATCGCGTCGTTCAAAACAGGTCACAGCTGGCTCACACACACATGCTGTATCTTACGCTGGTGAAGCAGGTGTCCTCTCGACAGGATCCAGCCTGCATTTTCTTGCACAAAACTGTTCCTTATACTTTCTATACTAATTACATATTAAACATACCGCCCTGGGTAAATATGCAAATATATGTATTGTTGCAATATATATATGTATCAATAAGCCAGAACTCCAAAAGTCAACATTAACAGTACACCCTTAGACTTTTACACCTTTCAGCAATTCAGATTCCTTCACAGTAATCATTACTAAATATTTTGTTATACCATGTGGTTTTTTTTTGTAACTGGCATTGTAGTAGATAACCAAAGTTATCCACTAGCTTATTTTAAGATCCAATGTAAGATTATAGTAGGTAATCAAGGTACAGTCTGACAACATGTAGAAAGGAAGTCTGCCTCTTCCTTACCCAGCCTGACTTAGGGTTTATTTCCATTAAGTTGTCTTAGTGACACTTGTCAGTTTGGTAAAGTGTGATACCACACGAAGCATAGGTCTCTGTTGATGTGAGTCAGCTGGATGGCAGCAGGTTGCCCAATTCCTTCATACATGTTACTGGACTGTAATACATTCGAAGATCTCTTGGCCATTTTGCTTAACAGCGTATTTTACATTTAGTAGAAAACTGTGTTTAAGTAACCCAAGATTTCTGCGTTTTATGGATAACACATTGCCTGTTATCAAAATAAGTAAACTATCTGAGGCAGCCTTAGTATTGTGAAATTTGTTTATAAAAGGTATAGATGTTTATAGAACAATGGTAAAAAATAATTGGGAACTTATTTCCATTGTGTTGGTGGAGCCATGACAGTATGGCAAAAATGTTCACAAAACTTTGGCTGATGTGCTCCTAACTCTTTTATTTCAAGTTTTTTTTCAAAATTTAAAAAAGAAAATGGCATTTGTAATAGAAAGTTAACCTTATTTAGTTCAGATTTCCTTAAAAAAATATGAACATGAGACAAAAAAGAGATAATTAAAAAACAAACAAATGTGTTCATGAAACTGAAATAACAATTAAAGTAAACAAATATTCTAAAATGTAAACATTTAATTTATAGTAACAAAAAACTTAACAAACTGTAATAACGTAGTTGTAAACACAGTAATTCATAACTCACAAGTAAACAAAACATAATCCACAATAAGCATGTCCTGTACTTAGGGCGATGATGTTTTGTGCTTAAATGAAGTTATGTGCTGTATGCCTGATGGAGTAATGACTTCACAACACAGCAGTGTATGAACAAGTTTCTACTTTGCTGGACCAGCTGTAACTGGCCAACATGTCTATGCTATACACTTTTGATTCATGTCACTGATGCCAAGGTTGCATTGCTAATAGTTTATAAGAAATATAAATACATACAGATAGAGAACAAAAAATATTAATGAACATCAATAAAAATATACATGTATAAGCTCACGTTTACAGCATGAAGTTAAAATGTAACAATAGTGATTATGGTCAAATTGATGAGGCCAGACCTCATTGGCCCTCGGTGATGAGCTGCCATCCGGAATTAATGTTTTCCTTCAAAATGATTTTGATTTATGGATAATAGTAATAATAAACAATTATGTATGAGATGGTGTTGGAAAGTTACCGTACTTAGACTGAAAATTAAATTGTGTACCTTCTTAAAAATGGCTGCCATCCTTTTAAAAATATATATATTTGAAAATAATCTTTGGAGCATACACATCAATTCCAATGCCTCTTCCAGCCTTCAGAAACATTTCCTTTCCTGGAGGCCATCCAGCACTACCAAAGCAGCAGCCTTTCATCTTCAATTCCATTTTGGGAAACTAAGCAAAGTCACAAGGGGCTAGATCCAGAGAGTTCAGAAACTTTGAGATAACTTCCATGATGTTCTTTGTAAGAATCTGTGTCATTTTGAGAGAAGTTTGTACAGGTATGGTGCAGCAGTTGATTTTGTTTTTTTCACAGTTCCTGTCTTTTTCACTTCACATTTTCTCTTAAGCACCTCAAAACATCACAATAAAGGTCAGAATTCATTGTAGTACCAGCTGGAACAAATTCTCAGTGAACAGTACCTTTGATGTCAAAGAACACGATGAACATGCATTGTGTTCCACTTCTGATGTGCCATACCTTCTTCACTCTTGGTGACTGCGGGCTCTTCCACTTTCATGACTATTGTTTCCTCTGTAGATCATAACCGTGAAGCAACGTTCATCTCCAGTATGACCATAGAGATGAAAGTAGGATTGTTGTTAACCTGTCATTAAGCTTATGTCACACACCACTGTTTTCGATGAAATGACAAGAGCCGATGGACAACCTTGCAGCAACATGCTGCATGCCTAAAATTATAGTTAAATTTTTGTGGCAGGTTCCATAACAGTGTCACACAATTCATAGATTGTTTGGCAATGGTCCTCATGGATGAATTGCACATTTTTTCCACACTGTTTTGCCTGTGAAAGGTCGTTGTCTTAAAGTGATATTCTACCAGCCTTGAAACGGCCATGCCATTCAAAACCCTGTGTTCAACCTAATAAAGCCTCTTAAAGTATTTAAAGAATTTCAGTATCCAATTTATAGTATGCAGTATCAGTATCCAAGTTTCACACAAGATTTTATATAGCCCATTGGTCAATTTTATCAGCCATCACAGGCAAGTAATGGCATGAGATTATAAAATATATTCTGTAGACTAAAGACGTGCACACAATGCGATGAAACTCGGCACTTTGAAAGTAGGCTTGGGAGTAGTGAACAGCAGTGTCCCATTCAGTACAGTTGCTACAAGTACTGTCCAGTAACTTTCCGGTACCACCTCATAGACTTATGTATCTGTAACACCATAGCAGCACTGAATGTGAGCAGGTTTTTTTCTATACTATGTTTGTAATAGTGTAGTACCAGTGATGTAGCCTCTGGTATTATTAAAGCAGATACATGTTCAGAAAAACTGAATGATATTTATAGTCATGAAACCCAATGTTGAATTATAAGAGAAATGCGTGACTCATAATTTAATACTGCTGAGGTTGATGCTAAGAGATTGTATATGAAAGTATGCCAGTGTCTGGTGCACAACTAGAATTATTGTTTTACTAAAGTAATAAAGAGAAAAAAAAAACTTTGAATTATAGTTCACGTGATTATATTCTTGTCAGTTTTGTTAATGTATGCTTTAATTAATTGTAAATTGTTATTGTACAAACATATGTATCACTCTTTGTTTTATAAAGTGCATTTGTATACAAATCAGATTAAGTTGTCTTTATTACATCTTTCAAACAACAAACCACAACAACTGAAATTAAGAGCAGTACACAACTACAATTATTGTCTCATTTGTGTACAATGAGAGTACAATTTTTAATTGTGTTTGATATTTTTAAGCAATGAACAGTATCATGAAGATACAAATATGTTTGTATTTCCCAATTTATTTTAAAGCGGATATTATTAAAATAATGTGTTTATTAAGTAAGTATTGCACATGTTTTAAAAGCTTTTGAGGCAATATGTTTCTTCTCATATCACAAGACTACAATAGATTGATAGCAGTAATGAAACAGACCAAGATATGCAGTGATATATGCCTGTTTTGTTAAAGAAGATGAGTGAAAGAAACATATATGTTCTAACTTCAGAATATTAGTGGGGACTTGAATATTAATATGTTCATTCAGAAAATCTCTCGTAATTACAGTTGACATAGACATCTGAGCATCCATTATATAGTTAATAGTATTCAGTCTTAACTGATTTGAGTCTGATCACAAAATACTAGTGGCAGGTGTTATTGATTGGTGTAGACTTCATGAATATGTATGGATATGTCGGATGTACTGACTGTTATCTTGCGACTGCTTTTGAAGAACTGTCTAGAAAAACAAGAAATCCAACTGACCATATGGAAAATTAATAATAATATTCACAGAAGAAGACATACATAATACAAAAATTTTTAAAAGAGCTGAAATGACTAGACAAATGATTAAGATGTCTATTACTACTATAAAATGACAGAAAGCTATAGAAGATACTGGTAATTCAAAAGGTAATGAAATTATTCTTAGTAAAACTGAAAAAAAATTCAGTCCATAGCTAAAAATGAAAAAATTAAGACTGATGAAAATGGTACTGAAAAGTGGAAAATCTGCTTTGGGAAAAGCAAAGGTAATGTGTACATCCTAAGGTAATGTGTACATCCTTAAGTAATGTGTATAGAAGAGTCAAGTTGCAAAATATAGCTGCAATTTAAAAAAACTTAGCTTGCAGATAGAATAACACTATTAATGGTAGAGAAAGTAGAAAAGTTTCCAAAGGAAGCAGTCGTGGATTGAGAAGTCACAGAAGAGAAGGTACTATCACAGAATCTGAATAAAATTCTGAATATTGACTACATGAGAGAAAACATATTGGATGTAGGGTCACAGAAAAGGGCAGAGGTAGTGTCCATAACAAGATGTGAAACTAAATTAAAAACATAAACAAGGTGTTATATCCTTGTAACAAGCAATCGTTATACAGAACTGTAGAAACAAATGGAATTAGAGCCACGCTTAGAAAAGAAGAGAATAGAGGATTTGTGTATCTGGTACTCCAAGGACTATGTAACGTTTTTAATAGAACACAAAAGGTTGTTTTGGAAATAAGGTTTCAGATTAGGATGAATAGATTAAGAAATAGGAAGATAAATTAAATGAAAATTTGTATTCTTGGATTTTGTTGTCCATGACGTGTCCATTGATTAACTAAATATAAATATAATATTACTGACTTGGAAAACTATGTTTTTTACCATAAATATAATACTTATATTTAGAAAATTTGTAATTGCATTGGCCATCAAGGTTTTTGTAATATAAACTAGAGTAACTTGTTTTTCTTATTCTTAGGGCACTAATTTTCAATCTGGTGATTACAAAAGGCCAGCACATCAAATTTTTTATTGTAAGCTATGTTTAATTCAAGAATAAGCAGTATTTCATTTTTTAGGAATATTTTAATTGCTGCAACAATGAATATTTCTTAGTGGTAAAAATTGGAGGGTAACACATGAAGTTAGTCCAAATTTCTGCTAGTGTTGACAAAACACATTATGTTAGCTTTAATGTGAATACCAATCCTAAAATGAAAAAAACATGTTAAGGTCATTTTAAGTTTTGGTATACTTGAATATGTCATAAAACCTCATAATTGTCTAACTAAATCTACGCAGCAGGGCCTGCTACTTGTGTTTGGTTGTCAATCTGCTGATCATGTCTGAATAGGTGAAAAATAAGAAAAACCATGTCATTCTTAGTTGTTTTAGTGTGGAACTGGAAAATTTGGTAACTTCAACTACAAGTGCAACTCTTCATGAATAGTTAGTTCGTCCATACATAAGCCTCCAGAAATGTTGATGAACATAGATTTATCTTCTTCAGAGGATGATGATCAGCATTATATATGTAGATGGTTTCATACATGATCTTACATGCACTGCAGAAAAGTTAAGTGAGGCTTGCTTGAAGTATTAAAGTGAACTTTATGATGTGTTGTGCTGTCTAGGACTGTTAAATCATAGGACTGTTGTGCTTTTTAGTTCATGATTTATAGAATGGAATCTTACCCAAAGTTCAGTAGTATCAGAATTGACATAAAGAAAAATTTTACATCTTTACTTTTAATATGCAGGAATGTTTTATGTTCTAACAGAAGAAGTTGAAATGACTCATAACTTCATGGCCTTGAGTGTACGCATAGCCTGTTCAAAATTCAGTTTCAAAGCTGGTTTGTGTCAAAGAAACCTTCTTTTCCGGAGACATTCCATGTAAATGAAGGGGATTTATGAAAGTAAGAACAAATATTTTTATACAATATGACCAATATCAAATGGCAAATTGTGGTGATTTGGTCATAAGACAGATCCATAACACTTGCCTACATTATCAACAATACTTAAAAAATTAACTGCAAATTTTAAAAGGCAGCTTGAAACATAACATACAAAACTACAAATAAAAGAGAACATGTGCAACACACAAACAGTTAAATATATTTGATTTACCTGGAATTTAAAAACTAAATTCACAGTGCAACAAATTCTACATAGGCCAGGCAGAACACAATAAACAAAGATACAATGAACACATTAAGCATTTAACTTCACCATTGAATCCACTTTGCAAACCACCTCAATGAAACAGATCTCACATACATGAACATCAAAAACAAAATGGTAATCCTACAAGTAAATATACATAAAGTGTTCCACGTCAGCCTTTGAAAGTCTTCTTGGGTTTCAGATGGTTCACAGAGCCATCATCCTTTCTGTGTTTGTGGATAGTAAGGAAACAAAACAAATAACTGGCCCAAGAGAAAAAACTTTACGCCTAGAAATAATAACATTAAATACAAGCCATTAGTCAACACTTCCAATGCTCTTCTTTTACCATAACGCATAAAACTTGATCTTATAATGGATGGTGTATGGATAAAATCATGGTGGGCTTTTGTACTTAATGGAAAAATTTCTCACCTGAAAGATGCCAGACTGAAAGGTGGTATCTACATTGATCACATATTAGAATGCTACTGAATAATATTTATTATAAAGTAAAAATTATACTAGAGGAGTGTTTTACATGGTAAAGAAAGGGATTCTTTACACTGTGGAGAAAGGGTTTCTAAAGCTGGAAAAGATATTTTTTTTTAATGAAAATTGTTTATGCATAATTAATTTTATTCTCATTTTCACTTCTTTCCAAGAACCCAGGAGCATGTAATTATGAGGAGGGGGTTTATCAGAGTACCTGAATTATAAAGAAGAGAGTGAAAAGAGATGGGAGATCCTACCATGGTGGGCTACTACTGTTGGTATTTGAAAAATGATGACATCTTTCAATAAAATAAAAATCTACTATTAACAAATAATATTAATTTTTTTTAAACATTTCACAATTGTATTAAATGAAAAGTAACATAGATATTTGTGAACAGATGTAATAACTTTGAATTTCCAGATGATTACATTTTCCCAAATTAATGTAGGAAGGTGTATAAAAAGAAAGCTTTTTCTTGGATTTTGTTGTTCATGACTTGTCCACCTCTCCATGACGCTCACAATAAGGGAATACTAGCTCAGTCAAAAAAGTAAACATTTTTTTAATTTTTAACTAAAATACCGTGGTCTACATTGTAATAATATATGCAGATCATTAACAATAAACTGTAAGTCATGTACGATTTTCATGGCTATTATTATTATTCACCACATCAAAGTTATTACAAATTAGTCTATTTTAACAATGTTAGTCATAAAAAAATCGAATTTGTTACCCAGTATTATTAGTCAGTTATTTCAGAGTTTAGTGTACAGTGGATTATGGTTCTTAGCTATCTGTCTCTGTGGAATTAATTTTGACTTTTGTCAGTCCGATAATTGTCAAGTAAACTCATCTGCGAAATTACTATTGTTACTGTAGGGAGTAACAATGGACAGCACAAGTGTAGTGCTACTCACATTATTTTTACTGTATATTCAGTATGGTCCATATAGACAGCTTTGATGACATAAAGGAACTTACAATTATTCGGCATATACTGTAAATAGTAAAATAAAGATCGGGTTTTCATATTTTTGACAAAGGAACTCTGATTTTTAAATATTTGCTGAATAAGATTTAGAGATGTTTAATAAAGTTTCTGATAGTTTTATTTTCCACAAAGCTGATTTAAATTTCACTCACAGTATGATATTAATCCACAAGTCGAATTTCGTTTTTTGAAGTACTAAAATTATGATTTAAAACCTCAACATATGAAGGCATTGATCAGCATTAAAATACTTATACAATTAATAAATAAAAATGCACATTGAAAATGGTTAGAGTATTAATATAAGATATAGAAAGAATAGCATACAAGTCAATAAAGTTGAGAATGCTTTTCTGTGCTATGATTTTATTGCTTTACACACAAAGTTATTTTACACACTACATACACATTCAAATGTAACTATAATTATTTTTACATATTGATGAATAATAATGACCACAGTATACTTACTACATATTTTATGGTTAAATGTACTAAATGCATAGTTTATTTTTGTTATTATACTCGGTTCCAGATTGGTTTCTGATAACTTTTCCTGATTTTGCATGTGAAATTTTTGATATATTTTCTGAATCTGTTTTTGTTTCTGAAACAAAATTAAGAATATGATTTTATGTGAATTTTAATTTACTGTTGAACATATTTTGAACCTAAAGTAATGTGCCCTGTTGAATAATTAGGTAGATACGTAAATAACACTTACAATAAGTTGTACTATGTTTAAGTAATTTAAACTATAGCAGGTATATTATTTTATAGTGGCTAAAAATCATTTAATAAGATTATATTTAAATAATGCAAACTACATTCGCACAGAATTCAATGAGATGGCTCTAACATCATTGATAATTTTCTTTGTCAGCCAACATGTATTCTTATCCTTCTTACTAGATCTGAATATTTTGTATTTATGAAACGAACTTTTATGCCAAGTTAATAGTTACTTGGTGTCGTAATACCTATATAGTCAATTCATTATGTCACCATGATTTCTGCTAACCACATAGAGAAATTTGGAACTGGAGTTTGGAAAGTACAAGAGAATGTCAATAAGAAATAGAAGTAATTTAATAAAATTAACCATTGGTAACTGGGAAAAAATAATTCATATACATTAAATTTATTTTTTTACGTTTGGTATTTTATAACACACACACACACACTTTTAAAAAACATTGTATATAATGCTATAATGTATTGGATACAATTATAATACTCTATCTACATTATGGTTTACTAAATGGTATTAATGTTGTCAGTCATATAATGTAGTCTAAAAATGATGAAAGACAGGAACCACATGAATTATTTTGATACAGACTGTCTCTTCTACACTACTGCTGTTGTTACTCACAACTAACAAATTTGAGTTTTTAAATGTAGTTACATATCCACTAATAATGGACGAGGCACTAAATTATATCAGGCACTAAATTATACCAGGCACTAAATTATATCAGGCACTTATATTATACCAGTTATTATACCAAGCACTGGCAGTAATCCTGGTATAATGACTTTATTTACCACTGATCAAAACAGTTCTGCCAGTGTCTTTCCACACCATTGTCTCAAGTTTCCCCAATCTTGATGTATGATGCCTTCCAGAATGACATTTAGGCCTACTCTCAATTTCTCCATCTATGATGGAGTGAAAAACACTTGTGCCACCTTTTATATGGCCAAACTAAATTTTAGTATCATATAGCTTGTACAACTTCTACATCTGTTTTTATCATCTCCTCACCACTTCAGCATTGGGTATTTCATCTGTTCAAATAACCTTGAGCACACACTGATACATCCATATTTCTAACCTTTTGCTTATGGTTTCTAACAGTATACACATTGCCCTATCATAAAGTAGTAGCGATAATATATAACATATTGTCATCCTTCATTAAAGTTTAAGGCATGGTTTGAGAATAGAGGTATGTTCAGAAAGTATAGGCAGATTGCATCTAGGCCATTAAGGATTTTTTTTTGTAGTGACATTACTGCCATTCTTGCTTAATGTTAATTGATTGTACATAGTAAAAGAATTGTCTTTGCTTAAGTAGTTAGTGTTACACAATTTGAAAATATCAATGTTGGTCCAGAATCCTTCCATATGTAAAGTTTACAAACATATATTCTAAATGCAAAAGATAAGAGCCCAACAGAAATTCCAGGACAAATCACAAGCTGTTTATGGTCATGTTATGAAACAGTCATTGGAATGGCACCACACAGATTCCCAAAAATAAAAAAATTGAAAACATTGATTCTATGCAAAAGAATTATAGTCTGGTGAAGACAAAACAATTACTACTAATGCATACTGTGAGACACTGAGGTGTCTTTGATAGGCTACTTAAAATGAAAGGAGGGAAATGCTAACATGCTAACTCATCTGCCTGACAGGAATATGTTTCTTGCTGTTTTGACTAAGTAGCATATTTTTTCTTTGGAGTGATCCCAATCCAAGAGACATCTAAGACATCTGATTTGTTAACACTTCCTACGTTTATTCTATTCACATAAAGTCCACCTGTTTATATGGGATTTCATCTTCTGCTAAAACCATATAGTTAGATTTAGATTTGTTTACTCCTCTACAATCTTCTCCAATTTATCCAGCATTCCTGGTAATGCATCTCAGAGTCTGCAGGGATGACAGAATCATCAATTCTTGGATTTCGTTGCCCATGACGTGTCCGTTACTTAACTAAATATAATTAATTCACTACCGACTCGGAACAAAGTTTTTTATAGGTAAAAATGTAAAAGTTTTACCTTATAGCCTAATCTAGTTTTCGCTTTTAAAAAGTTTCAAAGCAAAAGACAGAAGCTTTTTAAAAGCAAAAACCGGTTCAGGTTATAAGGTAAAACTTTACGTTTTTACCCATAAAAACTTTGTGTTCCGAGTCAGTAGTGAATTAATTATATTTAGAATCATCAACATATTGGATGTACTGTTACTCTTAATCAGTACACTACCTTGTATGTATTTAAATGCTTTGGAAAACAGTTCTTCAGAATATACACATACACTACACTCTAGGAGTGGACTCTCCAGGTTAAAGTAAAGAAACATTTTTCTATAAATATTTTAATTTTCTGTTATTTTTGCTGTAAGGTTTTCCACTAACTTCTATTTTAAATGTTAACAAAGTACTGCATTCCTGTGGATACCAATTTTGGGACAAATTTTTGTGGTTTTAAATATAATTTTCCTTTGAGAATTTATGAAATTGGGTCTAAAGAACTCTTTACTGTTAATTGGCAATTTTTTTAATATAAAAATTAATAAATATGGTACCTCTCAATATAATTCATTGCCAACAATATATGAAATTTGATATCAAAGTGAGCGACTTAAAGATCTTGTCTGTTAATTTGACAGATAACTTGTCAATAAGACGCTTACCACAATAAGTAACTAGTCTTTCTATTTCATCTTTGAACTTCATTACATACTCTGCAGCCATTTAGTGACAGTTTTTTCTGTTCATTATCTCTTTGAGAATGGGTTTTGCCTAAATATGTCATCTATTTTGAATGGAAATTAAAACCATTGGGAGTTAAATCATATCTTTGTAGTGGTTATCAAAAATTTCCTAGGCAAAATGTATAAGCACCTCTTTAGTTGCTGTAGTAATTTTACAGATGAGCATTATCTTGAAACAGTTGAACTAAAACTGTACTACTTGATAACATTCTGCCTTTTTATTTTGAGCGGTGAAACAGAGCCCATGAAGCATCTGAAAATGGTTGTACTTTGCTCGTTCCAACTTGAAATCAATCAAGGACATCATTTGTGCTTCAAAACACAAACAGTAGAACTTTCCATGTACTCAGTGTTTGCTTGATTTTTTATTTATTTTTGACAGAGATTGTGAATAATACCACTCCAATGACTGATGCTTGGTTTCAGATGTTTTGAGAAGACCCATTTCTCATTAAATCACAATATGGTTAGAAATCTATCTCCTCTTGATTTACCAGTTCCATAAAAGTCAAGACGTGTGACACTCAGATAGAAAGCGGAATATTAACATGTCATGAATACTTAACCTTCTTTATTTAGCATAGTGTATAATTTACTCATATAAATAATAGACAAACATAGGGGTTGTCTGGCATTTTGAGTAGACTGAGCTTGAGGCCCTGGAAGTTGGATAAATATATGTAATTGGTAAATGACTAACCCATGCTACATGTGGAAATGTTCATTCCTTTCTGTATGATGCTTATACCAAATTATTCAGCATGCCATTAGAGTTCCATTAGAACTTAGTGGATATACTGATTGGTTTGCGTAAGTGCTTTTATATATCATAAGTGGTTAAAAATAAATAAAACACTACATTTTTGTGACAACCGTTGAATAAACATAACAGCTTTCTTAGCCTATCTGTATACCTTCTCTGCAGTACTGCCACAGAGTTCTGATAGAAATCCAAATTTTGACAGTTTTCCCTATTGTAAGTAAGCACATTTATCAAAAAAATATATAAAATATATTTCATACCAAAGATCTAAGATTACATACCTAATGTTCTCCTCATAAGTGATTTGCACATTTGTTCTACTGGTGATTCAAAGAGAAGATTGAGTATAAGAGCAAAAAAATATGTTAAAGTAATGTTTGCAGCCAGTGTCCAAACCTACAGAATTTTTAAATTGTATTATTATTTTTAATTTTATTGTAAAATACCAGCATTTTGTTTTAAAATAATGGGCAAGTTATAATTATGATTTTATTTTCATATATAATTATAATAGTGTGTATGTAATTATGTAGGCATATATCTGTTAAAACTGATTTTGTTAATATATGCTATTAAGTAAAAACAAGATACACAAATTTGCTTATTTCAGAGGGTTTATACCACCAACTAAATGAAACAGATTGTGCACTTTCCAGTGGCACAGAACACACTGCTGAAGTTGCAAATTAAATTGTGATTATAAAATTGTGTCAACAAGTGAGCACTGTTTCATATTTCTTGTTCTATATGTATTGGTGATCCAGATAGTAGGGTGACTCTGACATAATCTGAATATAAACTAGCATGGAAATAATTTTAGTATGTATATGGAAAACCCACGTTCCATTTATACAGAGTTGATTATGGCAAATCTCAATTCTCTTCTTGGGGAACCAAAATGTTTTTACCAATTGCCCTTTGTTTTTATTGTACATTGTGGCTATATTTTGTACATGGGAACACCTTGTACTCAGTTTGGTTGTCGTATGTCTGCGTGGTGGGAATATGTGTGATGAGGTTTAATTGTGATGATTGGGATTCTAGTTTTAATGACAGACAAATGGTAATGAGTGATTTAGAAGTGGGCGGTATGTGTTGACGTGGACTCTGTATAAACTTTATTTTATTTTGAAGGTGAGCAATGATCTTAGCTCAAAGTGAATGTGTCTTCACAAAGTGAATATATGAACACAATTATATTAACAAAAGAAGATATTAAAATGTTAACAACATACAATTCCCAGGGGGAATTCAGTGTGCATTGTGATGTATTAAGGTCTAATCAAATATGTAATCAGAATGATGGAATGACATATACATGACTTCTACCCCCCTCTTCCACCTCCCCACACACAGTATATGATAAAAATGATATTTTGATGATAATTATTGGATTTTTATGTCTACTCATACAAAATAAAAATAATTAATTACTAGGATATACATAACAGTTAATAACAATTCTTGTTATTAATTTTTGTTGCCAATGAGTAAATCAACATACTAATTTTTACTGTCTATTAGCATCAATTAATATTTTAATTGTTACTTTCTAAAACAACACAGAACTAACTGTACATAATTAATTTATTTAATTAGAGTATAATGTATACAGCATATGAAGAGCAAACAACAGATTACTGACAGTGCAAACTTTCAACTGTATGCCTTAAACATAGTTTAAATTATGTTTAAATTTAATCTGTGTAATTTGATTTGAAAAAAAAATGTAAAACTCTGATAAAGATATTAATGTCTTATTGAACTGTCAAAATACTTACTGAATTATAAAATGTGAAGTATTCTGCCTGACGTAATGAGCCTAACCTATAAATCTGAGGAATCGTGTGTATGAGGAAAGCAGGATATGTCAGTCTTCCCAAAGGCAAAAAAAAATTGTGTCTGAAGATTTTGAACAGCGGACCTAAATAATTCATTTAATTAGGATTATCAGCAGCAAGTAAATTAATCATGTTAGTGACAAATCATCAGACCAATTAAGCATGCATTTTTTAATTAAGCAAAACCATTTAAGTAAGATACATTTAATTATTTTTCAGACACATAGGTCTATATTTGTTGCACTACATAGTCCAATATTATGGGTTCTTGGCTACCCATCGAGAAGTCTAGATTTGATATATGACAGGATCATCAGTATCTATCTGATGTCAAGGAGCATTTTTAACTTCCAGGTCCATACATTATACAACTCGTGTGATAATAATGGGCAGCTGAAATGTAATGTTGACCACATTGCTTTCCTTCCTTGCAATACAGTTTATACAATGGAGCCTACTCTCTTTTTATCACAGTATAATTGTACAGTACATAATTGTAAAAATTAATGCTTGTAGAAGAAAGTTATAATATCTCACTGCCTGATAACAAGACAATTAAGTATACCAAAAGTGTTTGTTGTCTATTTGCATATATTTCCTACAATGGGTTACTAATTAACTTCCTAAAACTTTCTTTTTACGTGTGTGTTTTAGTATACCATTTTACTACTACCGCTTTATTGTACAGTAGTGTAAAGTAGTATAGTATATAGTTTAAAACAACCATTTTTTTTTCTAATTTGCTCAAATACCAAGTTTTGTTTCCATTCCAAAATCGTTGGAGCTATTTAAAAATATAGCTCTGTAAAGATTATTTTGGTAAGGACTACTCAATACATGTGGATTTATTTTTAACATACATCTTTGTATATAAGGCTGTGTAGTATTAGGATGTGTAAGTATTAAGCAATAAATTCTTGGACTCAGAGACATATTTTACACTGATTTAATGATCTAAACAGTAATATTTGTATATAAACAGAAAAAATATTGCAAAAATAGAGTAAGTATACACTAAAACTGTAAAAACTATTAAAAACCTAAGCTAAGAAGTGTAACATGCCAGTTTGAAGAGAAAAGTCTCTTCTTCAAGAAGATACTGTAATGCAAAGAGAAAAAAAGGTAAATTAAAGAATATTGTAAGACTAAGCAAAACTTAGATTCAGTATTTATTCTGCATGTGTTCAGGCTACAAAGTGTTAATACATCAAGCTCCAATCTCAGATCAACCAAGTTGATTGTTAGTTAAACAGATAATTATTTATACTGTAAATTTTAAATTAAATGTTTGTGCAAGTTGTTATTTTTCTATGATTAACTTTATTTTGACTTTATATATCTGATATTTATGTGCATATTACCTAGTGCGTCAAAGGCATCGCCAATAATTAGCCATCCCATTCCAAGGGCCCAAGGTATCCTATGTGTAGCAGCATACACTGAACTCTCTATTTGGCTATAGGGACGTTCTTCAATGTAATATATCCTTCCTGACACAACAATGGCAACTGTTGATGTTAGAGCAGTGATGGTGAGCAAACATTTTTCCAGCTGTAAAAACTTGTTACTACATTTTTTGTTCAATTTATAAGTGAAATCCAAGTCTGTGACTCAAATAATATTTACTTGTGAACATTTAGCTATGTATACAATTGTAATTAAACTAATAGCTAAATAGTTCTAAAACTGAAGTAAAGGCAGGAGTTTCTTCTTCCTCTTTTTCTGGCCCATCTGCCTCTTAGTATTGGGTTTTATTAAATTTCATGAGCATTATTTGTGTACACTGTTTTTTAACAATTAAAATAGTTGACAAATATTACAATATATTGCGTAAACTTATCTTCATGGTAAGTATGTGAGGTGGTATTATGACAATAATAAGTTAAGCGAAGAATAAACTGTTATAAACATAACTAACTGATAACACAGTTCTGGAAGTTTTGGTTCATAAAAGCAGGGCAATAAAGAGGGTGGTGTTTGGAAGGACAGATCGAATGAATAACTTCATACTTTACTGCAGGACTTGAAGATAGTTAAAAAGATTAATCTCACATGGTGTAAATGGGTCAGCCATAAGGTAACTCTACGGACCTTGCAAAGCATATCTCTCTGGAGGCCCAGCTAACAAAATAAAAATTGGAAAACCAGCCTAAGATAGTAGAGTTAGGTTAGGTCAGGGTCAGGTTAGGTTCCAGGACAGATACCATTGGTGAGGTCTATTTCAGTAGGCTAAGACTGTCTAGGGTAGAAGTGCCCTGGTGATATATTGAACTGCACATGTATATATATATTGTAATGTCTCGCGAGTATCCTACCAAATAAACTCTCTTCTTAGTTAAGCCCAACGTTTGTACGTCATCTTGTAACGTTTTTCACTGAGCTTAGGTCTCGAGTAATTTACGTCTATTTGTTATTTTTCGAAACGCTCGCTTAATTGAGAGTCACAGAATTTGTTATCTTTATGTTATATGCTTTCAAAATCGAGTGTGTGTGATTATGCAAAGATTTTGAAAGATTTTCTTAAATTTTGTTTATGTGAAATCAATACCGTTGTTTGACAGTAGTTAGGAGAGAGAGTGAAAAAAAGGCAAAGAGTAATTACTCTTTTAGTATACGATTGAGTATTTCAAATTTTTCCGCTCGTGGTACCAGCTGATAGTTACTTTTACGAACCCATTTGAGGTTAAAGTGACTTCAAATGGTACGTAGTAAATTCTGGATGTCCGGGCTGATGTCCTTTCTCTTCTCGATCTTCTTATAACCTATATTCAACTACCATCTACTGGAAATAATACACATTTTATTATTTAAACCACAAGGCATTCCTTGAATTTATTTAACATTTTTTATGGTCTCCCAAAACATGAATAGATAATCGATTATTGCATAAATCACAGATTTAGTTTGATCTTACTTTTACAAACATATATCATATAACAAATATTTTTATTTCAGTTTTAATAACAAGAAAGAAATAAGTAATTAATTTCCCAGGGTTATTTTAGAGTTCTTTGTACTTTGAGAAAGTCAGAAATGTATATGGGTCAATATCAAGCTTTACATGAATTATTTTAAAATTTAGTATAATCTATATTATGCAGTTGATTTTTTGACTGCTTGAGCGCAGGTCGCTTTTCTTCACTGATGAAAAATAAACACTATTTAATGGCTTCGGCAATGTTAATAACCAAACCACGTTTTGCTGTTTTTTGGTTAATACAAAATAAAGTGTCTGTTCACCTCTTTTCCAGAAGTATTTAAAAAGATTGTGCTGTTTATAGTGTTCTAAGTTTATAGTTGAGGTGTACTTTAGTTAAATTTTAACAAGAAACGATCTCACCCAATGGTGTAGAATTTCGGTAGGCTAGGCTTGGAAATGGAAGGCTGATTTTTCAATTTTTCATCAATTTGCGGGCGTGAATTATTCTGTTCGAAGAATGTCTAAGATGTAGTGGATATCACTCATTAATTTTATTAATTTGTCACTGATTATTTCCGAATGGTATTTATAAATTTCTTAATTTTTTCTAGACATTACACTTTTTTAACTGCTCACTTCCAATATATCTGAACAATTAATTAAATTCTTGTTAGTTAGTTGCTCTTAGTAACCAAGAATTTTTTATGGTTTTTTATTGGCTAATCTATATACATTTTAGTATATAGGCTAATAATAATTATTATTATTTCATTTCTTCTTTTTAGAAAACATAATCGTTTATAGATTTTATCTATAATAAAATTGAATTTATTTACGGTTTTCCTTTATATTTTTTCTTAAACTTGTCCACTGGTATTTTATATTTTAATCCCTTTTATTTTGGTTTATTTATGATTTATAATTCATTTAATGTATCGTTTACTCTACACTATTTTTTACATGCCATCTTGCTAACATAGTATTATTTGGTATATTATTATTATTTTATACATAACCCTGGATTATCTTACATCTAAACAAAATAGTTATATTAAACAAAATTATTACTCCTAGTTACAAGACCTTTGTGGCCTACTCAATACAAAATTTACAACAAATACAAAAAATACAAAACTTGTCAGTAGTATCATAGACTATTGCTACAATACTGATTTTGTTTTCATCTCCAGCACAACTTTGTGAGATGCTCTTTTTAAAGGTTTTACACTTTCACCGATTACACTATGTTCCACTCTGTACACTGCACTTTTATGATTATTGTTTATAGTGTTTTTAGAGTACAAAGGTTCTCATAGCTTGATACCTAATCCCCATTTCTGACTTTTAAAAATGGGTGATTACTGGTTTTAACTCTGGTGATTATGTTATCATATTTTGGCAGGGGTTATGTAACGTTACATAAAGCTCCCCCACTAGAACAGATTTATTTCTATTTACTTGTTTTAAAAAAATCGTTGAACTCTTCAATCTTCAGATTCTTTCATCATTCTTCATAATATCTCTTTATTTCTGATTGGGTTATACACCCCTTTTATTTTGTTATTGTTAACTGATTTAATCTCATATGTATTATTTCCTTTCACCTGTTATCTGGTTAATGGTAATAGACTTGATTTCATACTCAACTCTCTCTCTCCTGGAGGCACATTCATTAATGATTTAATTTCTCATGGTGTTGGTCCTTCAAACATCCCTTGATAAGGACTGGTCACACTAATCAATAAAAACTTGTTTTAACACTCATATTTCTATTTATTTTTAAAAATTTGCTTTCTCAATTGAGCTTCTGTCTGCTATCTTCCTTCATACTTCTGGAATCTGATATCAATCTTTTCAGCTATTTTATTATCCCTTAAATATTCAATTTCCCTAACATTTTTCCCTATCCTGTGCTGTGGTTCAGTTCGGGTGGCCACTTTTGGGTCCATTACTCCGCTGTCCATCCTTACACCTTCTGAGACCAGAGGGACGTACCGTCTGCTCAGGAAAATGATTGCTGGAACATGTCTACAGTCAATTCATTATAATAAAAAACTTACAAGTAGTCGATTGGCGACTAATAATAAACACTTTTAGGATTCTTCACGCTGTTGCTGTTTGCATTTAATTATATATTTCTTTTTCTTCTTGATTCCTTCTTATTTTTCAGTAACTAATTGCAGATAACATTATTGATAGGCATTATTTTAAAATCCTTTTGACTTTCCTTCTTGTGACAGATGTTCTTTGTATCATTTCTTCCTATATCATTTTCAACTCCAAGAAATTCTAAATCGTAGTTGTTTTAATCATTATCATTCTTTAGCTTCATTGTAGTTATTAAATTATTCGTTATTCTTCTTATTTTACCTTCTTATCTGAGCACATTACCATTAATTGTTTTTATTTATTTATTTATTCTTCTTTTTGTTACCATCAAAATATTATTTTTCTATTATTTCATTTTAAATCTGCTATTTATAAATATTATTTAATAATCTGTTTTTACATTAAATCATATTGTCTCGAAATATTTTAAGTAAGTTGTCCTTACGTTCTTTTTGAATTTTGGGGTTTATCTTATATTTTATTTGGTTCCTTCTTTCCAATGGGTTGCTTGGTCGGTATCCGAAAATCAGTCCCCTTTTTCTGGTTGATTATTACTTGTTTTAACCATGGTCCATTAACTCATCTGCACTCGTCGTTCGGATTACTGCAGTGTCCATAATGATTTTTGTCCTTGTTAAATAACTCTCTATCATTTGATATTGTAACTCTGCTGATATTGAATTTTCATGAAATTCAATGGTTACCATCGTTTTCCGAACTCTTTCTTTCTTTGTAACATATTCTTCTACTACCATGTCTTGTAATTTTTCTAATACACTTATTTCTATCATATTTATATGTAGTCTATTACACAAATATATTGATGATATATCATTTACTGGTTATGTCACTGACCTGTTATTTACTGGTATATTTAATTTAAATATAGATTTAGTTAAGTTTTTTCTATAACTTTTCAAAACAGTCAATTCTCTGTAATGAACGATTGGGAGATTAAGTACATTAACCAGCCCATTCTTAATCATATCTACTTCTTCCCGTGTATTTTTCCGTTTGTTAGGACGTATTATTCCTCTTTCTTTCGTTTTCTTAATTATTTGTTTCTTTACTCCCTTAATGTTAACTTCTATGTGCATCATCTTTTCTTTGTCTCTGTTATTTTTATTTTCCGATAGCAATGCATTTTGGTCTTCCCTAATTTCTATTTCCTTCCTGCTTTCTTCTGTGTTCGGACTTACTTTAATACCTTCTGAAGTGCTGTCTAGTATTTCATCCAAATTCTTGAAACCACTGTCCATTTGCTTATTTGTCTCCTCCTTGTATCCATCTATTTGTCTAAGTGTGTTACCATTTTCAATCTTCCCCCCGAAAGTTTCCCATAACTCCTTATTGAACTTCTCCATCTTACCCTCAATCCGCTTTAAACTTTCTTCGTTTATTTTCTCCATTCGTTTTAAACTGTCCCTCAAGGTTTCATTTTGCTTCCTTGAGTTCTCCTCCTGTTTCCTAAAACTTTCATCTATTTTGTCAAATTTTTCGCTCAAGGTTTCATTTTGTTTCCTTGAGTTTTCCTTATTTTCCTTAAAATTTTCATTTATTTTATCCAATTTTTTCTCCTGTTTACTAAATTGTTCTGCCATAAATTTCATTATTTCCTGCCAATTTGGTTCTTCTCTGGCTACCGCTTTATCTGGTTGGTCCCCTTGGGCATCCTCTTCAACTATTTCCTTTTCCGTGTCCATAATTGCTCCAGTTCCTTCTTTATCGCCTGTCTGTTGTTCCATTTCACTGTCCGTGACTACTTCTATTTCTCGTTCCTGTCCACCTTCTTCCTTCTCCATGTCTTCTGCCCTCTTCTTTGATCTGCCTCTGGTATTATGCATTTCTTGTCTTCTCATAGATTCCGACAAAAATTAGTTTTTCCGTTATATTAACTTGCGTATATCCCGAAATTTCTTCCTAATTCATGCCCTTTAAGTTGAGCGCCATCTTGTAACGTCTCACGAGTCTAATATCGTTTCGAATAATCGTCTCTCTTGCGATCGTCACTGTAATTATTTAATGAAAATTTATGTTTTATTTGCCCCAAGTTGTTAGCGTCATCTTGTAACGTCTCGCGAGTATCCTACCAAATAAACTCTCTTAGTTAAGCCCAACGTTTGTACGTCATCTTGTAACGTTTCTTGCTGAGCTTAAGTCTCGAGTAATTTATGTCTATTTGTTATTTTTCGAAACGCTCGCTTAATTGAGAGTCACAGAATTTGTTATCTTTATGTTATATGCTTTCAAAATCGAGTGTGTGTGATTATGCAAAGATGTTGAAAGATTTTCTTAAATTTTGTTTATGTGAAATCAATACCGTTGTTTGACAGTAGTTAGGAGAGAGAGTGAAAAAAAGGCAAAGAGAATTACTCTTTTAGTATACGATTGAGTATTTCAAATTTTTCCGCTCGTGGTACCAGCTGATAGTTACTTTTACGAACCCATTTGAGGTTAAAGTGACTTCAAATGGTACGTAGTAAATTCTGGATGTCCGGGCTGATGTCCTTTCTCTTCTCGATCTTCTTACAACCTATAATCAACTACCATCTACTGGAAATAATACACATTTTATTATTTAAACCACAAGGCATTCCTTGAATTTATTTAACATTTTTTATGGTCTCCCAAAAAATGAATAGATAATCGATTATTGCATAAATCACAGATTTAGTTTGATCTTACTTTTACAAACATATATCATATAACAAATATTTTTATTTCAGTTTTAATAACAAGAAAGAAATAAGTAATTAATTTCCCAGGGTTATTTTAGAGTTCTTTGTACTTTGAGAAAGTCAGAAATGTATATGGGTCAATATCAAGCTTTACATGAATTATTTTAAAATTTAGTATAATCTATATTATGCAGTTGATTTTTTGACCGCTTGAGCGCAGGTCGCTTTTCTTCACTGACAAAAAATAAACACTATTCAATGGCTTCGGCAATGTTAATAACCAAACCATGTTTTGCTGTTTTTTGGTTAATACAAAATAAAGTGTCTGTTCACCTCTTTTCCAGAAGTATTTAAAAAGATTGTGCTGTTTATAGTGTTCTAAGTTTATAGTTGAGGTGTACTTTAGTTAAATTTTAACAAGAAACGATCTCACCCAATGGTGTAGAATTTCGGTAGGCTAGGCTTGGAAGTGGAAGGCTGATTTTTCAATTTTTCATCAATTTGCGGGCGTGAATTATTCTGTTCGAAGAATGTCTAAGATGTAGTGGATATCACTCATTAATTTTATTAATTTGTCACTGATTATTTCCGAATGGTATTTTTAAATTTCTTAATTTTTTCTAGACATTACACTTTTTTAACTGCTCACTTCCAATATATCTGAACAATTAATTCAATTCTTGTTAGTTAGTTGCTCTTAGTAACCAAGAATTTGTTATGGTCTTTTTATTGGCTAATCTATATACATTTTAGTATATAGGCTAATAATAATAATTATTATTTCATTTCTTCTTTTTAGAAAAAATAATCGTTTATAGATTTTATCTATAATCAAATTGGATTTATTTACGGTTTTCCTTTATTCCTTTATATTTTTTCTTAAACTTATCCACTGGTATTTTATATTTTAATCCCTTTTATTTTGGTTTATTTATGATTTATAATTCATTTAATGTATCGTTACTCTACACTATTTTTTACATGCCATCTTGCTAACATAGTATTATTTGGTATATTATTATTATTTTATACATAACCCTGGATTATCTTACATCTAAACAAAATAGTTATATTAAACAAAAATATTCCTCCTAGTTAGACCTTTGTGGCCTACTCAATACAAAATTTACAACAAATACAAAAAATACAAAACTTGTCAGTAGTATCATAGACTATTGCTACAATACTGATTTTGTTTTCATCTCCAGCACAACTTTGTGAGATGCTCTTTTTAAAGGTTTTACACTTTCACCGATTACACTATGTTCCACTCTGTACACTGCACTTTTATGATTATTGTTTACAGTGTTTTTAGAGTACAAAGGTTCTCATAGCTTGATACCTAATCCCCATTTCTGACTTTTAAAAATGGGTGATTACTGGTTTTAACTCTGGTGATTATGTTATCATATTTGGGCAGGGGTTATGTAACGTTACAATATATATATATTATTACAACACAAATAAGCCACGCCAGTACCAGGGATAAAAAGATAATTATAAATGTAAAAATACTTCATATCAAATAAAATGTTTAAAAATAAATAAAATATAAATATTATGACACGACGAACGATGATATTACCCAACCCAAGTGATTGACCCAACAACAGAAAACAAAGGAAGAAGGTAACCACGAAACATACACAAAGAAAAAGGTGAGTGACCAAACAACTAGGAACTAACAAAAGAAGGTAAGAAACTAGAACCAAAGAAGACAATTAAAGGAAGTGAATGAATTCCTACAACTAAATAGAAATTAAACCAGTTGAGAAGAGGAGAACCGAATCAAAATGAAGACAATTGAAGTTGAAGAAGATGAAGAAGAAAGAAGAAGAAGAAGGAAGAGGAAACAAAGTGAAACCAAGAAGTAACAAACACCACATATAAAAGGGAGAAATGGTATACTCAAAGATAGAATACTGTAAATAAACCCCAAATAATTATCCACTAATGAAAACAAATATTATTGTTATAAATGAAATAATTTATATACCTGTTTTAAACAAAAGACAATTTAAAAGTAACTTAGTAAAGAAAAGTACACTAACCCAATTATTAAAGTTAGATTTAATGAAATGTAAATAACCAAATGTCATTAATGATAAATATTATTTAATGAAGAAATTTGTGTTAGTGGTTGAAATCACAATCAGAATGAAGGGTTGGGTATTAAATATTTTCTGTCTATTCCTGATCTGACGATGAGCTGTGAAGCTTGAAAGCGCTAATCGGAATAATTTTTATATAGTGGTGTGCAATATTGATCATTCTGATTATGATAAGTATTATGTTATAAAGAAATAGTGAGAAATAGGAGAAATAAGTATAGGGATTACCCACTAAGTAACACTTAATATAAACAGTGAAACAAAATAAAGTGCAATAGTGAAAGTGTTAATACCCCAAAATAGTGAGTGTATCAGTGATAAACCTCAGTTAATTAAAGGTGAAAGTGATACGTGGAAAAGGATATTATCAGTAATAAAAATGTATTAATAGATAAGAAAGTACTTAAAAAAATCATTGATAAACCAGTCAATGATGTAAGTGAGCTTATGAACAATCATATAATTAGGAATAATTAAAAATAGTATTTAAAATAGATATAAGTAAAGGATGTAGTATTATTCAGGGAGAAAGCCCACGTAAAAACAGTTTGTGTTAACTTGGAATGGAGGAAGGTAGTAGTATTGAAATAAGATTTTGCATTAAAATTAAGTATACAATTAAAAAACACCCCATGTTAAAAGGGGAAATAACGTTAATAAGTTTGAAAGAAGTGATGATGTTTATCACTCAAAGTAATACCAAAAGAATGAAATAAATGTTAAATCAACAGTAACTAATAACTTATAAAGAATTGTTTGTTTTAATGTTATGAATAGGATATGGCTGAAAGAAACTTGCAGTCCATAAGCCTAATTGTTATATTTTAAAGATGAATAATGAAAACTATATTGACTTGTAATCAGAACACAAACAGAATCAAAACGCAACACAAACAATTATCATAACAAAGTGAAGCCCATCAGGCTGAATTAAAATGTAATTTAAAAGAAATAAGTAAAATACCATCATGGCTACTTTTGGCTATGAAAATGTCTAACTGTCAGACACACACAAATGTCAATTGTAATAAATTCACAAGGAAATTTACTCATCTAAGACAAGTAAATAGCCAGTAATTATATATAAATCATGTTAAAAGAGAAATGTTATTATAAAAGTTTAATTTAAAAGAGATATGTAATTTATCAGATGTCAAATAATTATACTAAAGTTAATGTATAATAGAATATGACCTTATGAGGTATCATTTTAAACTTTGAAAGGAAAGAAATACAATAGTGATATTATTTATTACCCCAAAGGAACGATAGAGGAATAAAATCATTAAGAAAATATATAATAAATTTGAATAAAAATTCAAATCCCATAACAATGCTTTTGAAAGAGGCCTTAACCAATCAAAGGGTTTCTGTTACCATAGAAACGTTACCGTTGAATACTAATTTTCCATTAAATTTATTAGACTTGAAAAAAATGACGCGTGGGTAAGCAGTACGCAAGATTGTGATGACTGAAATTTTACATTAAATAGTTAAAAAGACATTCAGAAGTCGACAACAAGAACCAAAGACGAGTAGATGCAGAGCTTCTAAGATTAAACGATGTCCTGGAACCAAATAAAAAGAAATTAAATAGCAGAAAGTCCCAAGACGAGACAGAAGAAGATGCCCGAAGCTTAAACCAGCCCAAAATTGCAGAATTTCCATCACCCCAGACGACAACATACTCCACTGTCTGAACTGATAAGTATCAAATAAATTCCTTTATCCCAGAAACCAAATTACGTTAAATATTTCTAAAGACAATCAAAATTTCTCACTATTAAACAAAATTAATTTTCTTTCAAAGGTTTAATGCATAATCAACTTACGTAAAACAATTGTTAATTAAAATATAACCTCGCATTAGTGTGCGAACTTTGTAACAAACAATACGACACTACCGAACAATTTGTAAAAACACTTTATACTATTTAAGTACGTATAAGGTATGGTAGTGTACTTTTTTAATGTAACCAACTTTTATGTTTTATTTTATAATCCAAAGGACCCCAGATTTTGAACAGATTAATATATTGTATGTAAACAGAGGCCATGACGGCATTGAAATAATTTGTTTCAAAACCAATTTCGCCAACTTTGAGATGTAGTATGCGTTTCATGTTCTAAACTGGAGCTATTTGTTATTAAATCATTTATAATCCTTTTGTCATATTAACTAATGACTGAATTTGCATTAAAATTATAGTACAGAGTATTACCATCGTTTTATTTCATAGGACGTTGTAGAATATACGTGTGTTAGCAATTTTTATTAAGTAACCAACTAGCGCTCTTCACGAGTGGACAATACGACAACCTGTACAGCGGCGGGAATCATTCGAACGCTCCAGCCGCCAACGCTGACAACACTTATTAACTTGTAATTTAAAAAATTTAATTGTTTTCGTATAAACAATTTGGCGCCACCCGGGATTCGCAACCCCTATGAATAAACAGGTAGGTTGTACTGATAATTTAGACCACGCTACGGACTTCAGTAGTGACAACAATTATTGTAATGACCGGTGTGAGGCGAACACACCATATTAACACTTATACACCTAAAAAACAAGTGTAAACATTTATACAAAGGTACGACCGAGTCTTCGAGATCATTACAGATTGACGACTCCAACGTGAGGTTTAAACGAAGACAGACGTCACCCATTTACTCGTTATAGATTGGCGACCAACAACGTGGGGCTAGAAAGGACAACTAGCGGCGGTTATGAATAGACATAGTATGGTTACGAGGCTCAAAGGTAAGGAAGCATCAAACCAAGAAGAAAACCAAGAAGAAATGGAAGAAGTTGAGGAAATAGAAGGTGAGGAAGTGATTGGAGAATTGTTGGAAGAGCATCCACAGGAGGACCAACTGGAAAACCCAAATCTACCGGAACCAGAAATAGAAGCAGAAGCAATGGTAAACAACCAACCGGAAAAACCAATTCGAGATAGTGAGAGGGAACAACAGGCGGGTGACAAGGGAGAAGTTAGAGGAGACCCCAACATACTAAAATTGATGGAGTTAATGAATAGTATGAATGAAACTTCGAAGAAAACAAATGAAAAAATAGACCAAATCCAGGAAGATAACAAGAGAACAAATGAAAGATTAGAATCATTGCAAGAGGGAAGGAAACAAGACAAGGAAGAATTGAATAAAAAATTAGAGTCGTTACAAAAGGGAATGGAATTCCTGAATAACAAAATGGAGAGCAACCATGAAGACCTGAAGAGAAGTCAGGAGACATTAGAAAAGAAGAGCGAAGAGCTGAAGAAACAGGTCAAGAAGGATCTAGAAATAGTAAATAAAAAGATGGAACATAGTAATGATATTCTCCAACAGAAAATAGAGGAAGAAAGTGAGAAAACCAAGGAGGAATGGAAGCAACAACTGGTCGAATGTCGAGAGGAGATCAGGCAAACGGTAACGGAGACCAACGAAACAGTGATACAAGTCCGGGAAGAGTTGAACAATAAAATCAGCAATGTCGAGGAGGAAGGTAGATTGAGAGCGACAGAATTCTACCAAGTCATTACCGAAGGATGCCAGAAGAATAAACAGGAGGTGGTTAAGGAACTGGAGGAGAGGCACCACGAAATACAGATAGATGTAAATAATCGTGTGGAGAAGGTATACACCGTCATCAATAAAATAGACGGACTAACCAAAGAAAACAGAGAGAAGATCCAGGGGATCAGCCTAAGGGAGAAACAAATGCAAGAAGAGCTGGATGCACTAAGGGAGAAACCTTACAATAATACACAAATAATAACCAGCGAAAATCGAGAGATAATTAACTTCCGCAGCTACCAGAAGAACCCAATAGAATTCCTCAAACGGGTAGAGGAGTTAATAGAAAAAAATAGAGAAACTAGGTGGTCCAGCGTGAGAAGCCTGATAGATGAAATGTTCCGAGACACCCACGACAACTGGTGGATGGCCACTCGACCCGAGATCAATGACACACAGGAATTTAAGAGACAATTCCAGGAAAAATATTGGTCAGAGTCCACCCAGAATGTGGTCCGTAATGATATCAGCAATGGGAGATACAAGTCACAAGCAGGACACACTTTAACGTCCTACTTTTTAGGAAAAGTATGTTTAGCCCGAAATCTAGAACCCAAGATACCCGAGGAGTCTCTGGTAATACAGCTGGGTTACCATTATGAGGAAGCTATACAGAAGGCCAGGAGGCAAGGACAGATAAAAACGATTCAAGGAATGGCAAGTCTATTGGAGGACCATGAGAATGATGGACAATATCGAAAAAAACCGGATCATGAACCAACGATACAACAAATGGAATGAGCATAATAATGCACCCAATGTCAACATACCATACTATCATACACAAAACAGCAACCGGAATAACTTGGGCCGGAACAATAATAATTATAATGATGAACAGCCATTTAATAGGAATACCCAGAATCCTTCTCTGAATAATCAGCCAAGTAACAGAGGTCAACAAAACAATCGTACAGGAAACCAAGATAACAACAGAAACATCCCAAATAATAACCGACCAAATGATAGTTACAGAGGAGCTGAACCGGAACAACGCACAAATGGTCACTCCAACGACCATAACTACTATGGCAACCGGTACAATCCTAGTTATCAGTACAACCGGGGACCCGGGGGTAACCAAAATAGAAGCGACGGCAGACGTCAGGTAAATTTCATCAATGGGAGAAGGGAGAGTAACCACAGAAGATATAGCCCGAACTGGCACCCAAACTCATGGTACCACGCATCAAATCATAATAACAATCAGTCATCAGAGAGTAGGAACAACGAACCATCTAGGGAGGAAAACAATCAGCAACAAGGGCTGAGCAATGAAACGAACGACCAGTCGAATAACCTGGCTGTCAACCAACAGCCACCTTTAAACTAAACAGGTCAGTGGAAAAATATAGACACCCTTCACATGACCAATCACTTGGGTTGATACGTTGAGTAATGTCAAAAAATGAAACCAAAGTAATTACAATAATATACAACAATTATCTAAAGAATATCCGAGAGGAACTTCTTGAAGAAGAGGCCAACCAATTACAACAAAATAATAGTGAAATTGTCCATATAAAGGCTACCATAAACGGCATAATAACCATAATTATGGTGGATACGGGATCTAATACAGTAGAACCTCATTATAACGGACCCCGTTACTACGGACTTCTTTTACAACGGACACGTCTTTTACGTCGTACCCCCACCCCCTAGTAACTAAGTCAATGCACCGGAATGACTCACGTCCGCCCGCCAGTGCCGAATGACAGTTTTCAGAGACAAACACCCTTGTCAGGTATAAATCGTTGAAAGTTAAAACCCAACCCCAATCCACCATTGAATTAACTGGTTTGAGAATTAACTGTTGAGATAATAACAACAAACACAGGAAACTGTTTGTTTGAATGGTAAGGGAAAGGGAGTTGAAAACAAAGAAAGGTTAACGCCTTAGCCAGGTATATTTTCACTCCCACCACTACTACTGGTCAGTATTGTTCAGTTGTTTGTCGCGCACAGTCACACGTCCTGCCTATAACGTTTTTTAATTTATTCAAATCATGTCATTAAGTAAGCCAAGTGTAGGACATAAACGGAAGCGTAAGGTGCTCAGTCTTCAAGATAAACTCTCCATTATAGAAAAATTAGAAAAAGGAGCGTCTGTTTCTAGCATTTGTCGTGAGAATGAAATCGCAAAACAAACCATATCGGACATTAAAAAATCAAAAAATGACATTCGTAACTTTGTTCTCAAAGTTCAATGTAGAAAAGGAGAAGAGTGCAGCTAAGCGTATGCGGCTGCCTTCTATGGCAACACTGGATGATGCAGTCTACAAGTGGTTCTCTCAGCTTCGTTCGTGTGGAATGGCTGTTAGAGGAATTCAAGCAGCTGCCGAAAGACTCTCCAAACAGATGGGACTTGAACAGTTTAAAGCGAGCTCTGGTTGGCTATTTAGGTTTCGTCGACGTCACAACATTTCAAACAAGAAGATTAGTGGGGAAATTCTTAGCGCAGACTTTGAAGCTGTTGAACCTTTTATAAATGAATTAGACGATTTGATTAAAAAAGAAGGTTATCAATTGAGCCAAATTTATAACTTTGATGAGACAGGTTTGTTTTGGAGAACTCTACCTGACAATACACAAGCTTCAAAAGCCGAAAAAACTACACCTGGTAGAAAAGTCAGCAAGGAGCATGTGTCAGTTTTGTTGTGTGCAAATGCAGACGGCACTCATATGCTTAAACCTGCTATCGTTGGTAAAAGCAAAAAACCAAGGGCACTTAAAAATGTGATGGACAGTTTACCAGTTCACTATTATAGTTCCCGATATGCGTGGTTTACAACTGAAATAAGTTATTGGTTTCATAAGAAAGCTGTGCCAGCAATTATAAACCACCAAATGGAAATTTTGAACATTCCAAAAGAAAAAATAAAAGCTTTGGTTCTTTTGGATAATGCACCAACCCACCCTGATGTTGACAAACTCTGCAGTCGAGACAAGAAGATAAAGTGTAAGTTCCTGCCTCCAAACACAACATCCGTGTTTCAGCCCATGGACCAAGGAGTAATTTATACTGCTAAGCGGCTTTATAGAAAAAAATTTCTCAATGAAATCTTAGAAGTTGATGAGCCATCCGCTGCTGAAGAAGATAGAAGGGGCCAAAAGACTCTTCAAAACTTGAAGGCCTACAACATTCGATCTATGATTCACAACTTTGCTGATGCTGTAAAAGAAATTAAACCAACTACTTTGGTGAACTCATGGAAAAAACTGTTAAAGAATGAAGAAACATGTTTAGAAACAGAAAATTGTGAGACAGAAGATTTCCGTGAAACTTTGCAAAGAGGAGGGGAGGAAGAAGTTTTATTGGAAGATGTGGAGACCTGGCTTGAAGAAGATGAAGATGACCCTGGATTCCACTTGTTGACGGAAGAGGAGATTGTTGGCAGTGTCACTGAGAAAGAAGACTCTTCGGAGGACGAGGAGGAAGACTTACAAGAGGAAGACAATACCCAGGCAACAATAAAAGTGAGTGAAGTGAAAGATCATTTAAATTTTGTCATTGAATATGTTGAACAATCAAAAAATGAAAATGTGTTTGCTTACTATGAACACTTGCGGCATCTTTGTCAGTTACTGACCAACGAAATAAAAAAAAAAAAAAAAAAAAAAAATCAATACTTTTTTCAAACCAGTTAATGTTGGTAGTAATAACCTAATGAATAATAATGAACCAGGCCCTTCTTGTTCAAGAGACTAAAACAATAGAATGTATATAAAGTTTAAATTCTGGTCTATAATGTAAATATGAACAGTATGATCTCATTTGTCATGTATGCTATGTAAAATGATGTCAAATAAAAATAAACATGTTTTATACTAATTTACCGAGTTTTATTGATGTTATTTGTTATATAACGGACTTTCATTACAACAGACAACTTTTAGCCCCAATTAGTCCGTTATAATGAGGTTCTACTGTATCTCTCTAATCAACCAGCCTGAATTAGAACGAATTCAAGCCCACTCTCGAACACCAATCCCTACACTGCCAATAAACAATATAATCATCATTGGTGCAACTGGTAAACAAAACAAAACGGTGAGAAAACAAGTATAATTAGAGTTAGATAATCAAGAATCAACCATCCCTATTATATTTCTTGTGGCAAATGGGCTACCATTCAACATGCTTATAGGATGTGATGTATTAAGAAGGTATTCAGCAGTAATAAACCTGCAGAAGGGAGTCGTGTTGCTAACTTCAGAACAGGGAACCTGGTCTGCAAATATTATAAATTGTATGCCAACTCCAATTGCTCTGAATCAAGACCCAGGATTGAAGAGTTATTATTGTCAACGGCATGAACCGTCTATCACTATGGCCAAGGAAGAGGAAAGCAAAGCCTTGTGGGAACAGAAACTGGAAGAGATCAGAACCTTCCAAAGAGAACGGCCTCTACAGGAAATTAGTGAACAACAGTCTAAAAAACTAATTGCAATTTATAACGATTATCAACTTTTCATATACCCCAGGAAAAGTTAAAGGATACCAGTGTAAAATTAACTTCAGAGAACCTGTAGACTTCCACAGGAAATCATATCCCATAGCGCATTCCCTGAAAAATGAAGTCAGGATGGAGACAAAACAGAATGATTGCTGAAGATATTATTGAGTATAGCCAATCTCAATATACCAGCCCAATAGTAGCCATACCCAAGAAGAATGGCAAAGTACGGATTTGCTTGGATGCCCGAGAAATCAATAAAATGATTATCAATGACCGAACCTCACCGGGAGAAATTGAGGAAATTTTAAAAAGATTCCATGGGATAAAATATATTAGTACCTGGGATACTGTATGTGGGTACTGGCAGGTGGAGCTGCACCCACACAGTAGGCAGTACATGGCTTTCATATTTGATGGTAGAAATTACCAATTTAAAAGGTTACCATTTGGACTCATTAATTCTGTAGCAGTGTTCGTAAAGTGCATGGACCAAGTGTTGGGTCAAGAGGCACTGGAATTCACCACAGTGTACGTTGACGACCTGCTTATCACGTCATCGGACTGGGACGAACACTGCGAAAGAGTCGAACATGTATTGAAAAATTATCCAACAACAATATTACCCTTAAATTGGATAAATCAAAATTTATTGCAAAAGAAGTGAAGTTCTTAGGATTCAACTTGACCGAGAAGGGAATCTCTCCATCCCAAGAGAAGGTTGAAGCCATCCAAAAATTCCCATCACCGAAAAACAAGAAGCAATTGCAATCATTCTTAGGAATATGCAATTACTATAGGAAGTTTCAAACCAAGTACTCCCACCTAACAGCGAAATTTTCCAAACAACTTTCTTCAAAAGAAAAATGGACTTGGGGAACTGAACAAGAGGAAGTGCTCACATTAATTAAACAAAAATTTGTTGATACTGTCATATTACACCACCCCAATTTTGAAAGACCATTCTACCTAAACTGCGATGCTAGTGATGTAAGTCTAGGCGCAGAGTTATACCAGGAAGACAAAGATGGAAACCACCTGGTCATTAGCTTCGCCAGCCGAATACTAAATAATTGCGAGCGTAACTACAATGTTACAGAAAAAGAGTTGCTCAGCATAGTATTCGCGTGCGGCAAGTTTAGAACATACATACTAGGATATCATATCACAGTCAGAAGCGATCATAAATCAATATCGTTTCTCAAACAATGTAAATTGAGCCATGGCCGACTTACTCGCTGGATACTTGCTCTGCAAGAATACCACATTACATGGGAATATATTCCAGGACGAAAAAACATAGTGGCTGACGTATTATCCAGAATAAATGTAGAAAATCAGACATTTGAAGGAGAAAAGGGGAAGATAGCAAAAGTGTATTATATATTGAAAGATAGGAAAGACCTGGAAAATATTGTAAACCAAGTAGTGTTACAACAAGAGCAAGATACCAAAATATCAAACATAAGAAAAAGACTGATGGAATCTGAAGCAATTATTAACAAATTTTACTGTGTATACAAAGATATCTTATTCATAAAAACAAAAAAGAACCAAGACACATGGAAACTAGTAATTCCTCAATCATTAGAAAATCAAATCATCAAAGATTACCATATGAGATACGGACACATGGGAACAATCAAAATGGTAAAAGCTTTAGAGGAAGATTTGTTCATAAAAAATATCACAAGAAAGGTAAATAAAAATATAAAAAACTGCACGTTGTGTCAGATGGTCAAAACTAATAATGAAAAGAAGAATGGAACGATGATACCCATCACATCAAATGCCAAACTAGAGAAGGTATTCCTCGACATATGTGGACCATTCCCACGTAGTGGAGGAAGACATGGATACAAATTCATCGTGATTATACTTGACCATTACACCAAGTACACCACATTATACGCTATAAACAGAGCCACAACAAATAAAATATTAGATATTATTAAAAATAAATACATGTCAGAGATTGGAAAACCATACATGATAATAACCGATCATGGAACGCAGTTTAAGGGAAAAAGGTGGAGAGAAGAATTAATAAAACTAAACATTAAAACCTATAAAACTTCAGTATACCACCCGAGTAGTATTCCAGCAGAAAGGATGTTGAGAGAGGTGGGACGCATTTTGAGAACTTATTGTCATGATAACCACAGAGAATGGTGCAAATATTTAACTTCAACCGAAGTGTTTTTAAATATCAGCTATCACCAATTAACTGAAAATACACCATACTTAATGATGTTCGAGAGGAAGCCAAATAGAGAGATACAAGAGATAATAGAATTCCCAGAAGACCCATATGACAAAAACAAATGGTACAGCCTAATAATGGAAAAGATTGAGAAACAAAAGGCCAAATATGCTAAAAACCAACCCAAAATAATCAAATATAAAGAGGGGGAAAAAATATTAATTAAAAATCGTGAACTGCCAAGTACAATGGAAGGTATAGCAAAGAAACTGTTATTGCTTTAT
The DNA here is from genome assembly GCA_034769895.1 of Magicicada septendecula. Lineage (NCBI taxonomy): Eukaryota > Metazoa > Arthropoda > Insecta > Hemiptera > Cicadidae > Magicicada > Magicicada septendecula. Next base: position 114,526,418 of record CM068369.1, read on the forward strand.
ACCGGACCATACGTTATCACAAAAGATAATGGTAATAATACTTACCAAATAAGCAATATAAATACAAGAAAAATAAAGGGAGTTTATAACCAAACTTCAATAAAAAGGTTTTATGAAGAAGAATAAAATAACTAGAAATGAAATAAACATATTTCAAAATTCAAAAAGTTTGTAAGAGCAACTTTCTCCATTATTTAGATAATATATGCGGAATGGAAAAAATAATATAAATGAATAAAAATGTAAAAAACAAAGGAATCAATTACACAAATTCCTTTCAATTTAAATCAACTTACAGTCTAATAAAAGGTTGATATATGAAGTTGTAACAATAAAAAAGGGGCCTAAATATATAAAATCACTACCAGGACTTACCTGCACGCAAATACAACACTTACCTGTTATTGAAATTTTACCAGAAGACCAAGGTCGCCACGATTATTTTTTATAGGATAAAATATCGAAAACCTTTACACTCCACCCTAAATAAAAGGACAATTTAGCAATCTGACCCACCCAATTAATAACTCAGAAAGATTCCGGAACGTTAGACGAATTTTTAACACAGAAATGAGGAAATGGCAATGACGAAATAACTTAGACTAACACATTTTGGTTATGAGATACCACTATTTACTTACATGACTGGAATTCCTTACTACAAACACAACACAATAGATATTACAACACCTTTTGAATCCATTACATATAGCTTACCGTTTTATAATTAAGTATAAATGAAAATAACATCAAAATAACAGCCCAGTTTGCTCTCACACACACTCATACAATTGAATATATTCCCCCTTATTTGTGTTTTACGAAGTCTGTTTCTTTATCCGCGGTAACCCGGTTACCGACGCCGACCGAACACGTGTTTTCGTTTTCAGTTACATTGTTCGTTATTCCTTTAAATCTGCCACTGTCACTGCCCGGCAACTGTTTATAACTTAGTTCAATTCTTCGGGTCCCGGTCGGCTTTCTTGGATTAACTACATTTGGCGAAAACTCGACCGACCGGGCCCGACACAAAATGTATAGGCGTCTGTTACTGAATGCGGCTCTAGCTGACTGTATGGCGTCGACCGTGTGTCTGTGAACGTAACAGGTACATCTACCTGTTCCTGCATGGAAGTTGTTCTTCAATGCCACGATGTTTTCGTCGTCGCTCCTTGTTCCTTTGCTGTCGTGTAACCATTTTATATAGGGAATGGAGCTGACATATGTGGATGACCAGAGCTTAATATTGGGCTTGGCTCTGCTGATGTCATTTAAGTGGGCTTGGTCTAAACGACACTTCCGTAGTGAAACCAAATGAATGATGAAAATTTCACTCTCTGGCCATCTTGGTTTTTTGTCAGAGCGTCACTTGGAGCGTGATTGAGCAGTTGCGTATGTGCGCTGCCACACACACAGGTACAAAGTTCTTAGAATTTTGTGGAGGTGCAAATGCTCCGCCGCATTCCTCAACAACAACTGCGTCTTATTGCGTTGTTTCATTGTTCTGTTACACTGACTGCTATACTGACACATACGTTGCACAATACAATTACTTCGCAATGTTTTCCAAACCCGCCCGAAAATGAACTGAATAAAAATATACTTGCCCCATACGGTAAAAATAAAAACACCCAAAATTCGACCCGCTACAATACCCCCTCGATGAGAATTCTGCTGTCCACGACAGAAGAAATCTCATCGATAACCCCGAAGAGGATCGGTGAGGAACTGGTGCCAACAACCCCCTGGTTCTTAATCTGCATGGGTACACGACCCCCCTGGCTCAGCGACCATGGACTCATCTGAACGAGATCACTGGACTTCTCCGTAAGAGATCCCAACACCGAGAAATCGATCAGACTCGCACCATAGCCCACCTCGCCCTTCAACATACTACCCCCAAAAATCCTCAATCCCTGGCTAAAATCATTCCAGCTCCTCCGCCGATATGGATCCCCTTTTTGCAAGCTGGGCTGCCTTTGGCAAATACTGGGCTCACACACTCTAACATTACATATTACCATAACACATAAGAATAAAACTTTCTTTTAAAATTTATCAAAAATTTAAAAAATTCAAAATTCAAAAAATAATCGTTTATCAAAAAATTCTCTTCCTCTTGTTTCTAATTTTTGTTTCAATGACTTAACCTAAACATTCCTATTAATACAAATACATCCTTACTCTAGCATGAGAACAATTTATAGCCTACCAATATAAAGCAATACAATAAAAGAAACATCATTAATACATACACAATAAAATGATCATTACTCAAAATATTCACTCGCTGGCAGGCGAAACCTCAAAAAAAATTTTTTTTTTTTTTTTTTTCAAAAAAATTTAAAATTTTCAAAATTTTACAATTCAAAAAAATTATTCATTAAATATTTATTAAATTTATTTATTAAATGACATTTATTAAAATTATTCAAATATTGGTTTGAATTAATTAAACAAACAAATCACAATCGGCTTCCTACTATACACAAGCTTAGTAGGTGTATGAACTCATCAGCTGATCATAACTAGGTCAAGTCCAAAACCCTTGACCTACATATGTTATGTATGATTTCTGAAAACACTTTAAACATCTGTAATATCCTAACTTGAAATACAAAACATAATAACATAAAATATTTAAAACGAACAAATATTAATATAAATAATAAACAGATTGACATTTACATTATTTAAAACAAACAATTCTTGACTTTACATTATTTTCACTTCTATCAAAATTCTGTCACTGGTTAAAAAAAATAAACAATTGTATATTCTTTATCATGAATCTCTCTGCCTTTTCAACAATCTTACCTTAATATACTGTGGGTGATGTAAATTATTTACTCTCAATTACCGTATTAGATCTCTATACATATATAAACTTTCTCCCTCTGACTCTAATATTTATCAACTGCAACTCCCATGACACCCATCTCTACCAAAATCTCTACTAATCAGAACACTCTAAACCCCAACTTATCATTTAACACAAAACGCCACCTTCTCTACATATATGAAAAAATACTCTCTAACCCTTTGTACATAGGATACGTGTTTCCTTCCCAAAACTCATTCCCTTATGTTGGTCCCTGGACTCCCCCTAGGTAACCCTTTCCGGCGCCAATCGGTCCCTATCCCGTCCCAACCCTTGTTGCGGACTCCCCAAATACACTACCCCCTAATACAAAATTGCCATCCCCAAAATTCTCAATCTCATTTCCTCACTACAAATACACAAAATACCCTCATTAATCATAAACATATCACTCAAAATCTGCATAAAGTCTCTACAACTACTGTGTCAACATTAATACTTCACCAACTCTGTTACATCACATCAATTCAAAAACAACATTACATTATATTCATCTCTATCATTTCACATTTAACGTTTAATTCAACTTGGACAGGTCTACATGTCCCATAAAACACTTATCACCCATGAATTATCTTTTATTAATTTGCATACTCTTTTTATCTTTACTTCAAAATATCTGTAGTACACTAAACATTAATTACTTGTAACATTTACAAACCAATATACCAGTGACATGGTATTGTTGATCAGCTGATATCCTAACATAATTAAAACACCATGGATACCTTTCAAAATTGAACAGTTACATGTAATACATTATCAACACTTACTTCTATTATGTTGATTGCCTGCCAGGCGTCTAATGATTGGCTTAGAAAAAAAATTACACACATAATGAAAATACATTTTATCAACAACTATATCTAACACACAACAATAAAATGATACCTTTAAAATTATAGTATGAACCTTATTTTACGAGTCTGAGCATATAATTATGTGGACAGAGCACAAGCATTTTTGATTGGATTAAACCTTGAATAAGCAAAACTTTTACGTCATAAAATTTTAAATTCGTGACTCCTTTACGTCACCTCCCAGCCACACACTCTATTTCAGATTATGGAGGACTGTCTCGCCCTTTCGCTTCCACAGAGACGGTATATTTTGGAGCAGGTTTTTTCCTCTCCGTGTCTCTGCTTCCGCTGTTAAGTTAAAATTGGTGAACATCATCATGTTCTTGTTATAAAATCATGCACCCTTAAACGGTTCTACCACCTGGCTCTGCTGTTCCTTCTCGAACAGAGTGGCAGCCGCTGTTCCATAGTTTGGTGATTCCCCTTTTATTTACCCCCCATCAATTTCAAAATACACCTTTACCACGATAACAGCTATGGCCAGTTATGGTCAGCGCGTAATCGTAATGTGCCCCAACCATAGCTGTTAAAGCTAAACCAATTCCACGGTCAGGGTTCGGTGAGGCCGTGACCGCCCGAAAATTTGGGGAATCACAAGTAAAATATCTTTCGTAATATTAAATTAAAATTTAAATGACAATATTAATTTAGATGGGGTTTTAACCCACTTTATATGGAAGCTTAACCATTATTAACATAAAATAATTAATACAAAATCTACAACCTTCCCCCATAGCAGTTCCACACTACACTGTTATAATACATCACATAACACAATACACAAATAGCAGTAAACCTGGATTATTAGCATACATCAAACAAACAATTCTCTTTTAAATAATTTATATAAAAATTTATAAACATTATTATTTAAAATTTTTCATTAACTCTTTTTATTTATCATCATGATGAATTTATCCTGTGTTGTAATCAGATTTTCAAAAATTCTAAATTTATTATTAATACATATTTTTAATCATTATGTTCCACAAAATAAACCATTTAACATTTATTTACTTATTAATTATTATTAAATCAAAATCTCACCAAACAATTTAATTACCTTATAAAATTCAAACACATAATATTCAATCACACTATCTACACATCTCCACTTATTTAATTCAATTTATTATTCAAATTAAATATTCATTTGATTATTAAAATAACATATCTCAATTATTATCAACATTCTACAAATCATTAACTATTGTCTTCGTAATTATTTTGTTATTTAATTAGAGTGCAAAAATATTAATAATATTATTATTATTAATACAACATTTTCTAAAACATATACACATTACATTTCACAATACACACAAATGAATTCAATATTATTTACAAAATATACGTCAAAATTGTTCAAGTGTATCTCACTTCAGATGTCCAAATCAGCAAGGTCATTACCAGAATTTACAGTATCTAACAAGGTCTATACACTGATATTCTAGTTCAGCCACCATCGTCAAAAATTAATCTTGGTTCTAAATAACACTTTTCAATTGTATTGACACACATATTGTTGTCTTGTGTGTCATAACCAAACAATTTCAATTTATCTGTTATACCATAATAATCATTCACCAAGTCTGCGTTAAGTATTTCTGTTAACTCTCCGTCAGTAAATATTTCCAATATCGGGTTAGTTACTTTTGTATTATCAATTACATCATTCGGGTTTAAATATACTTCTAATATTTCTTTCAACTCCTCATAATCTCTCTTTAATTCATATAACTCTATCTCTCTCTCAACACACAATTCTCTATTTAAATCACTCTCATCATAACACCATCTCATACTTATAAAATCATTCCGCACAGAGGGTATAAACTTATACAAATAAGCTAAACTCAAATCTTCTACTAACACGGGACTCTTGCCCTTCAAAAACTCTTGTGACCACATTAAATCATCGTAAATAATAAAAGGAAAATTTCCCCTCTGTCCCCACTCTACTACAACATTATTTTTTCTCTCTCTCTCTAACTCACTGACACACATTAACATCTCATAATCACTGCATTCTATACTTTCATTAGTACTATTTGTTATTATATTTTCATCATTTGCTTCTACCTTATTCTTCACCCCCACTATACTCTCAAAATTGTCTACTATTTCGTCATTTTTACATTTTGTCATATTTAAAACATTGTCACCTAATTTCTCAGCCTTCTGTTCTAACTTATTTAAACTGTTTTTTATTGTTTCGTTAGTGCTTTCTATACATTTATTCATTTCTTGTATTTCATTTTTTAACTCATTATTCAGATTTTTTAGTTCATTAAATTTAGCGTCAGAATCATTCTTCAGTTCATTATATTTAATATTTGTATCCCTCTTCATTTCTTTATTTTGTTCTAAAATTAATTGTAACATACTCATTACATCACTATTCTCAAATTGATTATTTTCCATTTTTGTAATTTTTACTTTATCTCTGTAAATCGCAATGATACAAACCTAACCTACATGCGTAATTATATACGATACATCGTTTTTATAAATTCGTCATTACCACATCCTATTTTCTGTGTATTAAAATAGGTCTATCTCGTATAAAATTACAATTAAACGAAAATCCTGGCAGCGCGTCGACATTTGTAACAATAAAAAAGAAGCCTAAATATATAAAATAAATAAAATCACTACCAGGACTTACCTGCACGCAAATACAACACTTACCTGTTATTGAAATTTTACCAGAAGACCAAGGTCGCCACGATTATTTTTTATAGGATAAAATATCGAAAACCTTTACACTCCACCCTAAATAAAAGGACAATTTAGCAATCTGACCCACCCAATTAATAACTCAGAAAGATTCCGGAACGTTAGACGAATTTTTAACACAGAAATGAGGAAATGGCAATGACGAAATAACTTAGACTAACACATTTTGGTTATGAGATACCACTATTTACTTACATGACTGGAATTCCTTACTACAAACACAACACAATAGATATTACAACACCTTTTGAATCCATTACATATAGCTTACCGTTTTATAATTAAGTATAAATGAAAATAACATCAAAATAACAGCCCAGTTTGCTCTCACACACACTCATACAATTGAATATATTCCCCCTTATTTGTGTTTTACGAAGTCTGTTTCTTTATCCGCGGTAACCCGGTTACCGACGCCGACCGAACACGTGTTTTCGTTTTCAGTTACATTGTTCGTTATTCCTTTAAATCTGCCACTGTCACTGCCCGGCAACTGTTTATAACTTAGTTCAATTCTTCGGGTCCCGGTCGGCTTTCTTGGATTAACTACATTTGGCGAAAACTCGACCGACCGGGCCCGACACAAAATGTATAGGCGTCTGTTACTGAATGCGGCTCTAGCTGACTGTATGGCGTCGACCGTGTGTCTGTGAACGTAACAGGTACATCTACCTGTTCCTGCATGGAAGTTGTTCTTCAATGCCACGATGTTTTCGTCGTCGCTCCTTGTTCCTTTGCTGTCGTGTAACCATTTTATATAGGGAATGGAGCTGACATATGTGGATGACCAGAGCTTAATATTGGGCTTGGCTCTGCTGATGTCATTTAAGTGGGCTTGGTCTAAACGACACTTCCGTAGTGAAACCAAATGAATGATGAAAATTTCACTCTCTGGCCATCTTGGTTTTTTGTCAGAGCGTCACTTGGAGCGTGATTGAGCAGTTGCGTATGTGCGCTGCCACACACACAGGTACAAAGTTCTTAGAATTTTGTGGAGGTGCAAATGCTCCGCCGCATTCCTCAACAACAACTGCGTCTTATTGCGTTGTTTCATTGTTCTGTTACACTGACTGCTATACTGACACATACGTTGCACAATACAATTACTTCGCAATGTTTTCCAAACCCGCCCGAAAATGAACTGAATAAAAATATACTTGCCCCATACGGTAAAAATAAAAACACCCAAAATTCGACCCGCTACAAAGTATGAAATAAAAAAGTGAGATAATAAGGAATAAGTTACACAAATTCCTAAACAGTGGCGGCGATAAGGCCCCCGCGGCGCGGGGGGGCCCCGACCCTCATGGGGGGCCCCAGTTGGCCCAGTCATGGGACATAACTTGTAACATGAAAAATAAGCGTAAATGAGTTGTAAAACGCTTCTTTGTTGAATTATCAGTTGACCATAGAATTGACGACCCAGTGAAATCATTTGAAGTAAAAGTTTTCAATGCAACACTAGATATTGTAATAGCTCAGCTACAAATGAGATTCGAAGGATTGCGTTGCATTGATGATAGGATTTCATTCCTGACGCCTCACAATTTAGTAAACTTCTCACAAGAGACAATAGTGGAGAAAAGTAAGGCTCTGGTAAATGTGTATCCTGGTGACCTTTCCACATCACTGCCTGACCAAGTAATATCCTTCAAAGCTCTGATGGCCAAAGAAATTGTACACAAGAAAACAATTCGAGAAATGATGAATTTACTGGTTGAAGAAAACAGCTGCCTTATGAGTTTCCTCCCAGACTTAATTACAGCTTTGCAGCTTTATTTAACCATACCTGTCACAACAGCTACAGCGGAAAGAAGCTTTTCAAAACTTAAATTAATTAAGTCATACTTAAGAAGTACCATGGCCCAAACTCGGTTGAGTGACTTGACACTGTTAAGCATTGAGAATGAAGAGACACAGAAAACTAATATCAACGAAGTGGTTGAAAAGTTCTTAACTATTAAAAAAAGAAGACTAGGCTTAGGAAAACAGTGAACTTTGGTTGATCCTCATCTGTAAATATTGTACATTACTTGAGTTCGAGTGTTATTGAATTGGATTAGACTTAAGGAGAACTTGTATAGAGTATATTCAAGAATTTTACAAAATCAGTTACAACCTAATTTAAATGTTTGAAAAAAGCTAGAATGTTACTTTGATATTCGTTTTTAAATAATAAATTTTTAACACTCTGTGTGCGGTACTGTTTCATAGTCTTAATTTAGATCTTTGACGTAAAAAATAAATCATTCTTTTTATTTTGGTTTTTTTATAGTTTGTATAGAACTTTGTCTATTTAGCAACAATGAATTTTAAGAGTTTGTACACGTGTAAAACGTCCTTTGCAAATTGCAAACGCTTTGTGATAGACGAGAAAGTATTCACAAACCATTGTTGTGTAACACACGTAAATAGAAACTCATTTGAGTGTTTTCCCCTATTACGTATACAAAATTTAACCATTTTTAAGGGCCCCCTAATTAGTTTCGCGGGGGGCCCCCGTTTTGTTAGCGCCGCCACTGTTCCTAAATATATAAAAGTAAGAATCACAAACTTACGATAATAATTAAACAAAAAATAACTAAAGAGGAATAAGCTACAAACATTCCTTTAAAGTAAGAGAACTAACTTACAAAAAATTATCAAAAATGATATTTAATACAAAATGAAATAAACAAAAATAAGATCAAGCTAAAATTACTGAGATAAATACCTGAAATTATAATGAATCAAATGTATTCAAGAAAAAAAAATCTGAACTGGTACAAGGAAAAAGAGAAGTTATATGTATAAAACAAATATACAAGAAATGGCTAAAGCAGAATATTGCTAAATAACCAAGAAAAGAATAAAAATGTCTAAGATTATTAAAATGATCACGAAGAGAATTGAAAACAAAATAATGAAAAGTGAGATATGATGAAATTAAGATATGAATAAATAAATATAAAAACAATCAACTGTATGAGTAGATGATAGTATATAGCTCAGGTATAGCGGAAGGAAGAATGAGTAAAAGGCCAAAGTGATCTAAAAACAAACCACAAGGTGGACAATCCCAAAGTATATTATTATTATTATTAATTTAAGTCACAAGTTGACAAAAAAGGTATTTAAGATTGACTGTCGAAAAGTCCAGCAATCAAAATAAACTGAGCAGAGATGATGTTCCTCTGGTCTCAGAAAAATGAGTAGTAATGGGAGAAACCAGCTACTAAAGTTAGAAAAAAAATTGTGTATAAGGGAGAACACACCAATGGAAATAAAATAAAAAAAGATCCAAATAAAATGGAATGAATTAAGTAAGAAGAGATATAAAGAATGGAGAAACAAGCAAGAAAGAAAAGGAAAAAGATTATATACAACTGATAATTTCATAAAAAACTATGCTAGTGTTTTATTAAAATGATCAATTTTAGAGGAGAGGCATTATGTTACAACACAAATAAGCCACCCCAGTACCAGGGATAAAAAAGATAATTATAAATGTAAAAATACTTCATATCAAATAAAATGTTTAAAAATAAATAAAATATAAATATTATGACACGACGAACGACGATATTACCCAACCCAAGTGATTGACCCAACAACAGAAAACAAAGGAAGAAGGGAACCACGAAACATACACAAAGAAAAAGGTGAGTGACCAAACAACTAGGAACTAACAAAAGAAGGTAAGAAACCAGAACCAAAGAAGACAATTAAAGGAAGTGAATGAATTCTGTAACATAACAAAATTATCACGCTAAACATTTGACTTAATGCAACATAAATAAAGGAAAAAGTTCCATAGTGAGTGAGAAGAATAAATTATTTTAAGGATTACACTAGAAACTGTATTTTAAGTCAATAAAATGTTAATAAAAATGAAAAAATAACAAAGAAAACCATTGATTAAAATAACTTACTATGTAAAAACCAGTTAAGCCAGCAGTATACCCAGTAGATTTGGGAAGCAGTAAAAAGGGAAGGACCATAAAAAAGGAAATAAAAGGATGAAACCATATTAATAAGGGAATAATAATAAGGTCAAGAGGCAGAGAAACCACAAGACCAGAAACTACTAATGTGATATCGAAGAAGGGACAAAATATATCAAGATTCCCACAAAGAGACCAGAACCAGGAAGAGATATTCCAAAAAATGATAGTCATGTAATACATACCATGAAACAAAATTAAAACTGATATATGTAGACCCAGAACAAGTTACAAGATACAATCCCAGAAAACCAAATTGTATACTAGTTGTAAGAATAATATGTCAAAAAACTATTAAAACAGACTACTATTAGTGTAGCCAAAATAAAGGACACCTTATAATAAAGTGTGATATAAAAAATATATTAAAACAGACTACCATTAGTGTAGGAAATACTAGATAAAAACTAAAGAGACAGTCTAATGACTGAGTGTAATTTAGATAATAAAAGTGTTTTAGTGTTTAGGCATAATAACAATATGATAGGTATAAGATGTTTTTATTTTATTGTATGAACAGTTTAGGTATAGGTAACACAAGAGACAGTTAATCACTGAAAGTGTCAGTAGTTATAAGATGTTTTTATTTTATTGTATGAACCATTTAGGTATAGGTAACACAAGAGACAGTTAATCACTGAAAGTGTCAGTAGTTCTAAGGTGTTTTTATGTTAATATTATAGCAAAATAGTTATAGTAAATAAAAAGAGACAGTGAATAACTGAAATTGTTACTAGGAATAAGATATTTTAATAGAATAAGGTTGTGATAAAATGAAACATAAAAACATAGGACAGCCAAAGACTGATAATAATATGTTCTCATTATAATTCTAAGTATAGAGAAAATTAGGCATAAGATGTTTATGTTATGGTTCAATGATGTTATTATTATAAAGAAAGTTTAGTAGATACAAAATATTTCATTGTATTTTAAAATCATGTCATTTAATTTTCCATTGTGTAAGGCAGAGAGGCAAGTAGGACATAAAAATGTACTAATTTTATTCAAAACAGTAAAGCATATATAATGTACAAGCAGACCAGCTAAGACACCATTTTAGTAAACACAGACTGGCATATAAACCAAAAAATTATCTATCAGAGAATCAATCTATGTAATAGGAATAGAATTCAATATATACAATACAGAAATTAAAAATATAATTAATACAGATACAGTTAATAGCAAATAGAATGACAAAGGAAAGGAAATTAACTTCTTTTGGAAACAGATAATAATAGGCCTATAATAGTAATCAAATCAGACTAAACAGTAAATTAATCAATATTGAAATGTTTTAACAACCAAATTATTAACAACAAAGTAGTCACGGAGTTATTAAGTATATTCCATGGAAATATTATAAGAAAAAACAATAAAAACCATTAAAACACCGAATTTGTACAAAATATGAGGCATACAATCATTATATAAAATTGTAATTTTTGGGCTTAAATGAGCTTGAAACAAACCCAGCTATATATCAAAAGATGTAAAATTAACTAATCAATATTACTGAGTAGTTAGATTTATGTAAAATTAAGAAATATTTGAAATACAGTAAAAAATAAGAAAACTTATTATGTATATTTAGATGGTGAACCAAGTCTTAGACAGATATTTTTATAGTTAAACAATATAAAGAGGAAAAAGACATAGCACAAATTACCCTAAAACGACGACATTGCGTCTATTAGTCTATTGTTAATCGTAAAGCGGAATAGTTGGAAATGTGTTAGCAGAGTACTGAAAACCGAATAATTTGTGTAAAACCAAGTGTGGTTATGCGGCGTGTAACGGAGATGATCTAAAAAGTGAAAATAACCTTAACTATCAATTTCTAACACTTCACAAATTTCCAAAACACAGTAATAACACCATAAAACTCAACACAAGAAATCAACAGCCATTTTGAACAATTTTGGGACAAGATTCACAGAACACCAATACACATATTTGAACACCGAACACTTCACAAGAAACCCATCACGAAAATGACATCGCAGAAGACGAGAGGACACTCTACACTATATTCCTGGACCAACACCACTTCGCAGAAAAGGGAATATCATTTTATTTCTGCGGGAGAAGCTCAGCCAATTCCAACAGCATAGCAGTTAAAATCGAGGAGACGTCGGCCATACTAGATTTACTCACCAGCACGAATGCAATGCCAGCTTGAAAGGAGTGACGTCATTTCTTCGACTTGGTTCGCAATTCAATTTTTTTAATTGACAATTTCAATAATAATTTTGTTCTATTTCAGCTATTACCATTTAGTTTAAGAATACCTGTTAAGAATGTATCTTGTTCCTTGCCCTCTGACCATTTCGACTCGTTAAAAGAACCACAAATTTAACCTTGTAAAAATATATTTGTTGATTTTTTCGCTACCGACTGGAGCAAATAATAGCCAATGCCTTGGTCATGCGCAGTTTGACTGGCGCATAATTTTGAATGTTAATAAACGCAAATCATTACTCAGTTACCAGAATTGTTTTTATTTCTATAATTAATGTTACTATTATTTTTTTTTTAAACAAAAAAATAATTTACAGTGAGAGAATAGATATATAAGGAAATTACACACTCAATTAATTAATTAATTATTAATTAATTAAATTAAATAATTAAATCAAAACTCAATACAAGAAAAAGAAAAAAATATTTTCACAATTTATAAAGTTTGATTTATTTGTTATTTATCAATCAATCACACCTAGTTATAACATATTTATATTAAATCTATTCTTTGTATTTGGTGAATCCGAAGTGGAGCTGTATCTTCGGTGAGTTCAATACCGAGATCCAGACAACATACACAATTCTTATTATCTATATCTTTATATTTTATTTATTATTATTATATTTGAAATTATACTACAAATTAACTAGCCTAAACAGTGGGGCTTACAATCTACAGTCAGGGCAAATCTACACATAACACATATATCTATATCTGTTTTATTTTTTTATTTTAAATTTGTAAATATTATATTACAAATTGGCGTCCAACTTAAGGGGCTTTAAATGGGAGGTAATAGAGTTGTAAAATAAGGACGATTGTCCAATTTCCTATTTTTAGCTTGGCAGCGGTCAATAGGTCGGAAGAGGGAGCGAGATGCACAGGAGAGCTACATCAAGAAAAAGGGCTATGGAGGCCGAGCAGGAGGTAGACATGGAGGATAAAGAGGCGACACCAGTGGAAGATGTGGAGTCGATGTTACCGCCAGCAGAACCAAACAAGCCTGCACCACAGAAGGAACAGCCAGAGAAATCCACCACAAAGGAAGATACAAAATTGGATAGAATGATGGAGATGTTACTCAGAGAATTTAAAACGACAAAAGAAGAATTGGGTAAGATAAAATCGGAGATACCAACAAGAAAATCGAAGAAAATAGTAAGAAGATGGAGGAGAAAATGGAAGAAAATAATACGGAAATGAAGAATGATAACCAACGATTGAAGGAGGAAATGAAGAATGATAACCAACGACTGAAGGAAGAATTGGGTAATAAAATTGGAGATACCAGTAAGAAGATAGAAGAGAAGATGGAAGAAAATATTCAGAAAATTGAGGAGAAAATGGAGGAAATAAAGACTGACAATAAACAGTCGAAAGAGGAATTAACCCAGATAAGCCAAAAACTGGAAGAAACCAACAAGAGGATGGAAGAAACAAGTCAAAAAATGGAAAGCAATAATCAGCAATTGAGAGAAGAATTGAAGGAGACGAACCAAGAGAACATGAACCGATTAGATGGAAAGATGGAAGCATTGAAGGAAGAACTGGGGCAGAAGATAGCTGAAAATAATGAAACAATCAGCAAGAAGGTAGAAGAGGAATTAACGGTATTCGAACAAAAGGTTACCAGAGCTGACGAAAGATGGAGTCAAACTGAACGGGAAGTACAGAGTATCAAGACAGAAATAAATACGAAGGTTAACAACATTGAAGAAACGACTAGGAAGACATTGGAGGAAAGACTAAAGGAAACACGGGAAGACTGGGAGCGAGTGCAGGACCGATTCACAGAAAAATGTGACGGCATTGAAGCTACTGTGACCAGTATCAACAGTCAGGTGCGACAGAACCAGACAGATATAGACCTATTCCATAGTCGACCGACAAGCATTACCAGTTGTCCCAACAGTGAGAATCGTGAAGGAATTAACTTCAGGTTTTATAAAAACAAACCAATGGAGTTCCTAGCCAGAATCGAAGAATACTTCACCAAACACAGAGGTAATCGCTGGAGGGAGAATAAAGAAGTGCTTGACGAATCGTTCAAGGAGATAGCAGATAATTGGTGGATGGCGATAAGAGACGAAGTGACCGATTATCAACAATTCAGAAGGCTATTCAAAGCCAAATATTGGTCTGAATCAACACAAAATATCGCCAGAGACGGGATCTGCCATGGAAGGTACAACCCGTATGGAAACCAGACTTTAACGGCGTACTTTTTGGGAAAGGTGTGCGTGGCCAAACATCTAGAGCCCAGGGAAGAATGCCTGGTCAGCAAACTCTCATACCATTATGAGGAGGATATTATCAGAGCCAGACGAAACAGTCAAATAAAGACGGTGCAAGCCATGACCGAGCTTTTAGACATGTATGAGGATGAAGACTATTACCGCCAAAGTCGCAGGAGATATGAAAAGCCGGAACCAAGAAGTAACAACAATAATTTGAATAATAATAATCGGCAGAATGTGGGTAACAATAATAATTATAATTCCGCAAATCGGAATAATGCCGAATACAATTATAACCCCAGAAATAACAATAATTTGCCTAGATTTAACAACAATAATAATAATAGTAATATTCCTCGCATGAATAATAATAACAACAACCACAACAATAATAATAATAATAACCGTCCACAAAATAACAACGGTTATTATAATAATAATAGTAACTATGTTCCAAATGGTCAGAGGAACCCCAACCTTTCTAATAACAATTATCATGGTAATTATAACCGGAATTACCCGAATGGAGGTAATAACAATAATTACAGGACATATCAACCCAATATTAACTACATCAGAGCGGAAGGCAGTGGACAGAGGAGGTACCAGCCTCAACAAAGGAGCCGATACTACGAGTACGAGACCTTTCAAGGAAGTCAGGGAAGTAATCAGTACAGAGAGTACGAGCCCAGACGTAGTTCCAGCCTGGACAATCAGTGAAGACTACCTGTAACAGAAGCCCAACAGGACGATCGAGCAGAACCAAACGAAGCAGTCTCAGGACTTCAAGCTGATGCTTCCAACGGCCTAATCCGTAATGATGCAGAACATTTAAATGAATGGAGGCAGTAATAAACTCCAATAACCCTTTACTGCTCCAATCTGCTGGGTTTAACCAAGAAGGAATGAATTCGAAGAAAAACAGAAAAAATTTTACCATAATATACAGCAATTATTTGAAAGATATCCGTAAGGACCTACTAGAAGAAAGCGAGATTAATATTAATAATAATGATAATGAAATAATATACATATTGCAGAAATTGAGGGTATTTCTGTTCCTATAATAATAGACACTGGAGCCAATGTCTCCATAATAAATCGAAATGAGTTGGACCGGATACAGCAGGAATGCCACAAAAACTTACCGGTACTACCTATTAATAATATTGTACTTGTAGGAGCTACCGGCCGACAGAACAAGACCATAAGAAAGCAGGTATCCCTCAGTGTCAACAGTCAGGGCATTAGTGTGGATATGATATTTCTTGTTGCAGCTGGATTACCTTTCAACATCATGATAGGATGTGACATATTGCGCAGAAACTCAGCAGTTATCGACTTGTGCCGAGGAAAGGTATCACTCTTTGCTGAAGGTTTGACCTGGGTAGCCAATTTAACTAATAACAAGACTTTAGACTCCAGACAACTTCTCGACCACCAAAATAAGGTGAATTACTTGTCCAACTACTCAACAAACAACAAGCCAGTACACCAGGATTCGGAGGAAGACCTATGGCAACAAAAGATTCAAGAGATATGTAACTTCCAGTGCCACAATACTAACGAGCAATTAAAGGAAAACCAGCTGAATCAATTGGTCGAAATATATGAAAAATATCGAGCTGTATTTTCGGACGAACCTGGAAAGATCCGGAACTACCAATGTTCCATACGATTCAGAGAACCGGTAGAATTTAACCGAAAGTCGTATCCAATAGCACAATCTTTGAAGGAAGCCGTACGCACAGAGATCCAGAATATGATCCGTAGAGATATCATCGAGAGCAGTCAATCGCCATACACTAGCCCAATTGTGGCCATACAAAAGAAAAATGGGAAGGTAAGGCTTTGCCTTGACGCACGTGAGATAAATAAAATGATAATTAACGATCGTACCTCACCTGGCGAAATTGATGAGATTTTGAAGAGGTTCCACGGAACACGATTCATTACCACTTGGGATACCGTATGCGGCTATTGGCAAGTGGAGTTGCACCCAGCAAGCCGGCAATACATGGCGTTCATCTTCGAAGGGCGCAATTATCAGTTTAAGAGGTTGCCCTTCGGGTTGGTGAATTCAGTAGCGGTTTTTGTCGCCTGTATGGATCATATACTAGGACCAGAAGCGCTCCAATTCACGACTGTCTATGTTGATGATCTCCTAATAACATCAACCAACTGGGAAGAACACTGTTACCGTGTGGAGCATGTCTTGAAGAAGCTTGCTGAAAATAATGTCACCCTTAAACTAGACAAGTCCAAGCTTATAGCTAAAGAAGTACAATTCCTGGGTTTCCAGCTAAACAGTCAAGGAATAACACCATCAACAGAAAAGGTAGACGCCATACAACGATTCCCTACACCAAAAAACAGAAGGCAACTACAATCATTTTTGGGCCTGTGTAACTATTATAGGAAGTTCCAGAATAATTATTCCGAACTAACAGCCCAGTTTCAGTACCAGTTATCGTCCAAGAATAAATGGCGATGGGGTCAAGAACAAGACGAAACCTTCAAATCAATTAAGGAGAAGTTCTTAGATGCAGTAATGCTCAACCATCCAGATTTTAACCGACCCTTCTTTCTAAACTGTGACGCTAGTAACATTAGCTTGGGATCAACACTGTACCAAGAAGATGAAAGTGGAAACCATCTAGTAGTGAGCTTTGCTAGCAGAACCCTTAACCAGTGTGAAAAGAACTATAATGTGACGGAAAAAGAACTGCTAAGTGTAGTCTTTGCCTGCGGGAAGTTTCGGACGTATATCCTCGGATATCCAGTGATCGTTCGAACAGATCACAAATCAATATCATTTCTAAGAAGATGCAAGTTAAGCCATGGTAGATTGACCAGATGGGTACTCGCCCTGCAGGAATACGATATACAGTGGGAGTATGTTCCTGGAAGTAAAAATGTAGTAGCCGACGTATTGTCGAGAGTGAATCTGGAAGAACAAACGTTCGAAGGCGAAAAGGAGAGCATTTTGAAAATCTATAATATTATTAAGGACAGATCCGATTTAGAGAAGATAGTGCAGGACATCAGCAAACACCAGCAATCCGATCCGAAGTTAAACCATATTAAACTTCGTCTCTCCAACCAAGATGACACAATAAACAAATTTTATTGTATACATAATGGAATTTTATTCATCAAGACATCCCTTGATGAAGAGATATGGAAGATCATGATCCCTACTACAATCGAAAAGGATATCATCCTGGACTATCATCTACGATACGGTCACATGGGAGCCATGAAGGTGATCAAGGCAATAGAAGAGAATTGTCATATAAAAAGTATCAATAGAAAAACGAGAAACTACCTCAAAACCTGTCTGATATGTCAATTGGTGAAAACCAACAATGAGAGAAAGGAGGGTATGATGATACCAATTACCTCACAAGCCAAACTGGAAAAGGTCTTTCTGGACATATGTGGTCCATTTCCCCGCAGTGGCGGACGCCATCGATACAAATATATTATTATTATGATGGATCATTTTACAAAATTCACAAAACTATACCCTGTGAACCGAGCCACCACTCTGAAGACTCTAGGAATAATAACAAATCATTACATTCCAGAGGTAGGAAGCCCGACATCCATAATCACAGACCATGGAACGCAATTTAAGGGTTGGAGGTGGAGAAACACTCTGAATACGTTGGGCATTAAGACATACAAGACATCTGTCTACCACCCCAGCAGCAATCCAGCGGAGAGGGTACTGCGAGAAGTCGGAAGAATATTACGGACTTATTGCTATAATCAACAAAAGAAGTGGCAAGAATGTTTATTAGCGACTGAAGAATTCCTTAATTTGTCATATCACCCCGCTATAGGTACCACGCCATACACGGCAATGTATGAAAAACCGCCTCTGAGAGAAATACAAGACATAATAGAGTTCCCCAGGAGTCAAGAATACAAATTCAATCGAATCAGATTCTACAATAAATTGGCAGAAGACCAGGAAAGGCGCAAGAACAAATATCAAAAGGCTGTTAAGAAAATAATAAGCTTTGAAGTCGGAGAAAAGGTACTGCTAAAAAACAGGGAATTACCCAGTACTTTGGAAGGCATTACCAAAAAGTTGTTACTGCTGTATACCAGCCAATACCTGATTATTAAAAACAATAATAACAATACGTATGTACTAAAGGATATCATTTCAAATAAAGTAAAAGGAACTTATAATCAGTTATCCATTAAAAAATATTTGGAGGAGGAATAAAAACTTCAAAATTCAAAAACATTAGTAAGTACAACTTACAACAAAACATTTGAAAGATTATTATGAATGAAAAAAAAAAAAGAATTTTGAACATAATAAATTACAAAATTCAAAAATCAGTAAGTACAACTTACACCAAATATCTGAAAGACTATTATGAAGAAATTATGAATTTTGAGAAATAGAAAATTTTCAAAATTCAAAAATCAGTTAGTACAACTTACACCAAATATTTGAAGGATTATTATGAAGAAATTAAGAATTTTGAGAAATAAAAATTACAAAATTCCAAAAGTTAGTAAGTACAACTTACACCAAATCATTTGAAAGACTATTATGAACGAAAAAAGAATTTGGATGGAGATAATAATTTTCCAAATTCAAAAACTTAGTAAGTACCACTTACACCAAACATTCAAAGACTATTATGAATGAGAAAAGAATGTTGATGAATAAAGATTTTCAGAATTCAAAACAATAATAAGTACAACTTACACCAAAATATTTGAAAAACAACTATGAATAAGAAAAAATGTAGTTGAATAAAAATATCTAAAATTAAAAAATATTAAGCTCATATCATTACTCATACAAATGATGAGAAATAACTCTGAAATATGAAAAAAGATTTTGTAAGAAAGAGATACAAAATTCTAAAGGAGAAAGGAAACCAGAATATCATATGACTTAATCGAAACAACTTAACCAAACTCACAAAGAAAATAATTTAATAAAAATGGAACAATGAAGAAGGAACAACTCAGTAAAGACCAAATAGTGAGACCAGAAACCAAAAAACCCTGATACTAATAATGATAATGTTGTTACAATAACCACTGTTATAGTGAAAGTGATAAAGAATTAATTCATGTTATACCATGAGCAATAAAAATAACTCAATGGATACCAGATGGTAGAAAGAGTAAATATAAATACTACTTACTATGTAAACATGATGAAATGTATATTATACCACATACCTAAACCACCTAATATGGAATAAGCTTTAAGAGAGAAGAAGAGTCAAGTGTATAAAAGTATTAATTAATATAACGTATTATGAAGTGAAGAATCTAAAGATGTTTATTTTAGTCTAAAATGACTACTTTTATTGTTTATTTATTTTTATGACTGGATGTAGAAAATGCCATCAGTCTTATATTTTGAGCAGAGATGATAATACCTCTGGACTCAATTGAAGTGTTGGACAGCAGGGATTGAAGCCAAAAGTGCCACTCTGAACTGTTCCAATTAATTTGTTAGGGAATGTTAGGGAGTAAACATACTGGTGAGGAAGCACCAAATAAGAAAGAATATAAAATGATAATGTTATACACAAGATTGAAGATCACTTATTAATGAAGAAAGAAACTAATGAAGGAGATACACATCATTTGAGAGGAAGCAACGGTGGAAAAAGAAGGTATATAAAGTGAAAACATGTAATCACGAAGAAAATATAAATACAAAAGAATTAGTAGTAATTATTTCATCCATACTAAGAGTATGATCTGAACTAATCACTTTTACAGGAGAGCATATGTAACATAACAAAATTATCACGCTAAACATTTGATTTAATGCAACATAAATAAAGGGAAAAGTTCCATAGTGAGTGAGAAGAATAAATTGTTTTAAGGATTACACTAGAAACTGTATTTTAAGTCAATAAAATGTTAATAAAAATGAAAAAATAACAAAGAAAACCATTGATTAAAATAACTTACTATGTAAAAACCAGTTAAACCAGCAGTATACCCAGTAGATTGGGGAAGTAGTAAAAAGGGAAGGAAAGGACCATAAAAAAGGAAATAAAAGGATGAAACCATATTAATAAGGGAATAATAATAAGGTCAAGAGGCAGAGAAACCACAAGACCAGAAACTACTAATGTGATATCGAAGAAGGGACAAAATATATCAAGATTCCCACAAAGAGACCAGAACCAGGAAGAGATATTCCAAAAAATGATAGTCATGTAATACATACCATGAAACAAAATTAAAACTGATATATGTAGACCCAGAACAAGTTACAAGATACAATCCCAGAAAACCAAATTGTATACTAGTTGTAAGAATAATATGTCAAAAAACTATTAAAACAGACTACTATTAGTGTAGCCAAAATAAAGGACACCTTATAATAAAGTGTGATATAAAAAATATATTAAAACAGACTACCATTAGTGTAGGAAATACTAGATAAAAACTAAAGAGACAGTCTAATGACTGAGTGTAATTTAGATAATAAAAGTGTTTTAGTGTTTAGGCATAATAACAATATGATAGGTATAAGATGTTTTTATTTTATTGTATGAACAGTTTAGGTATAGGTAACACAAGAGACAGTTAATCACTGAAAGTGTCAGTAGTTATAAGATGTTTTTATTTTATTGTATGAACCATTTAGGTATAGGTAACACAAGAGACAGTTAATCACTGAAAGTGTCAGTAGTTCTAAGGTGTTTTATGTTAATATTTTAGCAAAATAGTTATAGTAAATAAAAAGAGACAGTGAATAACTGAAATTGTTACTAGGAATAAGATATTTTAATAGAATAAGGTTGTGATAAAATGAAACATAAAAACATAGGACAGCCAAAGACTGATAATAATATGTTCTCATTATAATTCTAAGTATAGAGAAAATTAGGCATAAGATGTTTATGTTATGGTTCAATGATGTTATTATTATAAAGAAAGTTTAGTAGATACAAAATATTTCATTGTATTTTAAAATCATGTCATTTAATTTTCCATTGTGTAAGGCAGAGAGGCAAGTAGGACATAAAAATGTACTAATTTTATTCAAAACAGTAAAGCATATATAATGTACAAGCAGACCAGCTAAGACACCATTTTAGTAAACACAGACTGGCATATAAACCAAAAAATTATCTATCAGAGAATCAATCTATGTAATAGGAATAGAATTCAATATATACAATACAGAAATTGAAAATATAATTAATACAGATACAGTTAATAGCAAATAGAATGACAAAGGAAAGGAAATTAACTTCTTTTGGAAACAGATAATAATAGGCCTATAATAGTAATCAAATCAGACTAAACAGTAAATTAATCAATATTGAAATGTTTTAACAACCAAATTATTAACAACAAAGTAGTCACGGAGTTATTAAGTATATTCCATGGAAATATTATAAGAAAAAACAAATAAAAACCATTAAAACACCGAATTTGTACAAAATATGAGGCATACAATCATTATATAAAATTGTAATTTTTGGGCTTAAATGAGCTTGAAACAAACCCAGCTATATATCAAAAGATGTAAAATTAACTAATCAATATTACTGAGTAGTTAGATTTATGTAAAATTAAGAAATATTTGAAATACAGTAAAAAATAAGAAAACTTATTATGTATATTTAGATGGTGAACCAAGTCTTAGACAGATATTTTTATAGTTAAACAATATAAAGAGGAAAAAGACATAGCACAAATTACCCTAAAACGACGACGTTGCGTCTATTAGTCTATTGTTAATCGTAAAGCGGAATAGTTGGAAATGTGTTAGCAGAGTACTGAAAACCGAATAATTTGTGTAAAACCAAGTGTGGTTATGCGGCGTGTAATGGAGATGATCTAAAAAGTGAAAATAACCTTAACTATCAATTTCTAACACTTCACAAATTTCCAAAACACAGTAATAACACCATAAAACTCAACACAAGAAATCAACAGCCATTTTGAACAATTTTGGGACAAGATTCACAGAACACCAATACACATATTTGAACACCGAACACTTCACAAGAAACCCATCACGAAAACGACATCGCAGAAGACGAGAGGACACTCTACACTATATTCCTGGACCAACACCACTTCGCAGAAAAGGGAATATCATTTTAATTTTGCGGGAGAAGCTCAGCCAATTCCAACAGCATAGCAGTTAAAATTGAGGAGACGTCGGCCATACTAGATTTACTCACCAGCACGAATGCAATGCCAGCTTGAAAGGAGTGACGTCATTTCTTCGACTTGGTTCGCAATTCAATTTTTTTAATTGACAATTTCAATAATAATTTTGTTCTATTTCAGCTATTACCATTTAGTTTAAGAATACCTGTTAAGAATGTATCTTGTTCCTTGCCCTCTGACCATTTCGACTCGTTAAAAGAACCACAAATTTAACCTTGTAAAAATATATTTGTTGATTTTTTCGCTACCGACTGGAGCAAATAATAGCCAATGCCTTGGTCATGCGCAGTTTGACTGGCGCATAATTTTGAATGTTAATAAACGCAAATCATTACTCAGTTACCAGAATTGTTTTTATTTCTATAATTAATGTTACTATTATTTTTTTTTTTAATAAAAAAATAATTTACAGTGAGAGAATAGATATATAAGGAAATTACACACTCAATTAATTAATTAATTATTAATTAATTTAATTAAATAATTAAATCAAAACTCAATACAAGAAAAAGAAAAATATATTTTCACAACAATTTATAAAGTTTGATTTATTTGTTATTTATCAATCAATCACACCTAGTTATAACATATTTATATTAAATCTATTCTTTGTATTTGGTGAATCCAAAGTGGAGCTGTATCTTCGGTGAGTTCAATACCGAGATCCAAACAACATACACAATTCTTATTATCTATATCTTTATATTTTATTTATTATTATATTTGAAATTATACTACAAATTGACTAGCCTAAACAGTGGGGCTTACAATCTACAGTCAGGGCAAATCTACACATAACACATATATCTATATCTGTTTTATTTTTTTATTTTAAATTTGTAAATATTATATTACAATTCCTACAACTAAATAGAAATTAAACCAGTTGAGAAGAGGAGAACCGAATCAAAATGAAGACAATTGAAGTTGAAGAAGATGAAGAAGAAAGAAGAAGAAGAAGGAAGAGGAAACAAAGTGAAACCAAGAAGTAACAAACACCACATATAAAAGGGAGAAATGGTATACTCAAAGATAGAATACTGTAAATAAACCCCAAATAATTATCCACTAATGAAAACAAATATTGTTATAAATGAAATAATTTATATACCTGTTTTAAACAAAAGACAATTTAAAAGTAACTTAGTAAAGAAAAGTACACTAACCCAATTATTAAAGTTAGATTTAATGAAATGTAAATAACCAAATGTCATTAATGATAAGTATTATGTTATAAAGAAATAGTGAGAAATAGGAGAAATAAGTATAGGGATTACCCACTAAGTAACACTTAATATAAACAGTGAAACAAAATAAAGTTTAATAGTGAAAGTGTTAATACCCCAAAATAGTGAGTGTATCAGTGATAAACCTCAGTTAATTAAAGGTGAAAGTGATACGTGGAAAAGGATATTATCAGTAATAAAAATGTATTAATAGATAAGAAAATACTTAAAAAAATCATTGATAAACCAGTCAATGATGTAAGTGAGCTTATGAACAATCATATAATTAGGAATAATTAAAAATAGTATTTAAAATAGATATAAGTAAAGGATGTAGTATTATTCAGGGAGAAAGCCCACGTAAAAACAGTTTGTGTTAACTTGGAATGGAGGAAGGTAGTAGTATTGAAATAAGATTTTGCATTAAAATTAAGTATACAATTAAAAAACACCCCATGTTAAAAGGGGAAATAACGTTAATAAGTTTGAAAGAAGTGATGATGTTTATCACTCAAAGTAATACCAAAAGAATGAAATAAATGTTAAATCAACAGTAACTAATAACTTATAAAGAATTGTTTGTTTTAATGTTATGAATAGGATATGGCTGAAAGAAACTTGCAGTCCATAAGCCTAATTGTTATATTTTAAAGATGAATAATGAAAACTATATTGACTTGTAATCAGAACACAAACAGAATCAAAACGCAACACAAACAATTATCATAACAAAGTGAAGCCCATCAGGCTGAATTAAAATGTAATTTAAAAGAAATAAGTAAAATACCATCATGGCTACTTTTGGCTATGAAAATGTCTAACTGTCAGACACACACAAATGTCAATTGTAATAAATTCACAAGGAAATTTACTCATCTAAGACAAGTAAATAGCCAGTAATTATGTATAAATCATGTTAAAAGAGAAATGTTATTATAAAAGTTTAATTTAAAAGAGATATGTAATTTATCAGATGTCAAATAATTATACTAAAGTTAATGTATAATAGAATATGACCTTATGAGGTATCATTTTAAACTTTGAAAGGAAAGAAATACAATAGTGATATTATTTATTACCCCAAAGGAATGATAGAGGAATAAAATCATTAAGAAAATATATAATAAAATTGAATAAAAATTCAAATCCCATAACAATGCTTTTGAAAGAGGCCTTAACCAATCAAAGGGTTTCTGTTACCATAGAAATGGGCCGTTGAATACTAATTTTCCGTTAAATTTATTAGACTTGAAAAAAATGACGCGTGGGTAAGCGGTATGCAAGATTGTGATGACTGAAATTTTACATTAAATAGTTAAAAAGACATTCAGAAGTCGACAACAAGAACCAAAGACGAGTAGATGCAGAGCTTCTAAGATTAAACGATGTCCTGGAACCAAATAAAAAGAAATTAAATAGCAGAAAGTCCCAAGACGAGACAGAAGAAGATGCCCGAAGCTTAAACCAGCCCAAAATTGCAGAATTTCCATCACCCCAGACGACAACATATCTCCACTGTCTGAACTGATAAGTATCAAATAAATTCCTTTATCCCAGAAACCAAATTACTTTAAATATTTCTCAAGACAATCAAAATTTCTCACTATTAAACAAAATTAATTTTCTTTCAAAGGTTTAATGCATAATCAACTTACGTAAAACAATTGTTAATTAAAATATAACCTCGCATTAGTGTGCGAACTTTGTAACAAACAATACGACACTACCGAACAATTTGTAAAAACACTTTATACTATTTAAGTACGTATAAGGTATGGTAGTGTACTTTTTTAATGTAACCAACTTTTATGTTTTATTTTATAATCCAAAGGACCCCAGATTTTGAACAGATTAATATATTGTATGTAAACAGAGGCCATGACGGCATTGAAATAATTTGTTTCAAAACCAATTTCGCCAACTTTGAGATGTAGTATGCGTTTCATGTTCTAAGCCGGAGCAATTTGTTATTAAATCATTTATAATCCTTTTGTCATATTAATTAATGACTGAATTTGCATTAAAATTACAGTACAGAGTATTACCATCGTTTTATTTCATAGGACATTGTAGAATATACGTGTGTTAGCAATTTTTATTAAGTAACCAACTAGCGCTCTTCACGAGTGGACAATACGACAACCTGTACAGCGGCAGGAATCATTCGAACGCTCCAGCCGCCAACGCTGACAACACTTATTAACTTGTAATTTAACAAATTTAATTGTTTTCATATAAACAATTTGGCGCCACCCGGGATTCGCAACCCCTATGAATAAACAGGTAGGTTGTACTGATAATTTAGACCACGCTACGGACTTCAGTAGTGACAACAATTATTGTAACGACCGGTGTGAGGCGAACACACCACATTAACACTTATACACATAAAAAACAAGTGTAAACATTTTATACAAAGGTACGACCGAGTCTTCGAGATCGTTACAGATTGACGACTCCAACGTGAGGTTTAAACGAAGACGGACGTCACCCATTTACTCGTTACAATATATATATATATATATATATATATATATATATATATATTATAATATCTCGTTTCCTCCTAGTTCCGATCTTTTTTCTTTTGTAATAAATGTTTTGTTGTGATTTAAAATATTTATTAAGTGTTAAGTGGTTTCTCTTAAGAACCACAATGTCAGGTTATTTGTGAAGAAATGATATCTTTTAATGGGTGATCTTAATCAAATATTAAGAATATCTCAATATTATATAATAATTTAGTACTTTCTATAATACTAACGTTCAATACCAGTTGATATATTGTGTAATTCTCAGGTTCTTATTCAAGCCTAGTCCGCGTTTTGAGAGAGTGGAGTGAACTCCTTAAACAGTTTAAATGAGGGCTTCCCTCATCCTCCGTTTTCTGGTGAGTTTTGTGGTTGGTTCAGTAGTGGTTCCTGTCTGTTCCCAGGATTGTTGTCCATCGGTCTACAATTTCCTCCGTATTGGTGGTCATCCTCGTGTTGTGACTGGTTATAATAGTTGTGGTTCGTGTGTGTCCTCGGGTAGTACCGTCTCTGATTACCTTGAGGTCGGGAGTATATATAATTCACGTTGTGTCAGTAGTTGTTGTGTAGGTTGTCCCCGTCTCCTCTATTATGCCGATTATCGTGGTAATTATAATGGTTATTACCCCGATAATTATTATTCCTTTGATTATTATTTGGGTTGTTAGTATGGGTTCTTTTCTGGTTACCATTTTGGTTTGTTTGATGATTATTATTACTGTTTGGATTTTGTTGTGGGTCGTTGCCGTTATTTAGTATTTTATTATGCGGTTCCTTTGATACTGTCCCTCATGCTCATAATTTTCTAAAAAGTTAGCCATAGCTTGGATAGTCTTAATCTGGCTATATATTCGGGCATTCTTTATCCCTTCCTCGTAATGGTATGAGAGTTGTATCACCAAACACTCCTCGGGAATTCTGGGCTCCAGATTATGGGCCATGCACACCTTGCCTAGGAAGTATGATGTGGGAGATTGTCCTACGTTTG
This sequence comes from Magicicada septendecula, assembly GCA_034769895.1. Taxonomy (NCBI): domain Eukaryota; kingdom Metazoa; phylum Arthropoda; class Insecta; order Hemiptera; family Cicadidae; genus Magicicada; species Magicicada septendecula. The sequence goes on from CM068369.1 coordinate 114,554,304, forward strand.
CCTCGTACCGACCATTGCTTAAATTATTTCTCACCATATTTTTGGTCGACTCCGACCAATACTTCTCCCTAAACTGTTTTTTAAATTCTGTTATATTTTGAATGTCGGGACGCACTGCCGTCCACCAATTGTCGTGGGTATCCTTGAACACCTCATCGATCATTCCTCGGATAACATTCCACCGGGTCTCTCTATTCCGTGCTATCATCTCTTCTATCCTCTTCAGAAACTCCATGGGGTTACATTTGTAATTCCTAAAATTGATTAATTCACGGTTATCATTGTTGGTGATATCAGTATTTTGGCATGTTCTATCCTGCCATGAACCCACTTCTTCTTGCAGTTGTATCTCGCGTCGACGGATTTCCTCGATCTTCTCTTTATTCATACTTACTTGGCTTTCGGCATTGTTTAAGTTATTATATACTCTTTCCATTCGTTCACCAATGTCAGTATGTACTTGTGCTATTCCTTCCTTATTCTCCTCCCGCATTTGATGTACCTCTTGTTTAATCTGCTCGCATCTTTCTACAGTCTCCTGTTGGAACCCTTCAACGATCGTTTTATTTTTATTTTTTATGTTGTTTATTTTATTTTGTATTTCCTCACAGACTTGTACCACTGTTTCGTTGGTTTTTGTAATTTTTCATTTGTTTCAGCTATTTCTTGTTTCCTTTCTTCATTGTTTTTATCCACCTTTTGGTTAATTGTCACATGGACATTCTCAATTCTTTCATTAATCCGCCTTAAATTCTCTTCATTTATTTGTCTGATCTCTTCCTTCATTTGTCCTAAACCCTCATCATTCCTGTCAAACCTTTCGTTAAGTTTCTTTGAAGTTTCTTCCTGTTTCCTAAAATTTTCCTTGTTTTCCTCCTCCAATTTGTCGAATTTTTCGTTCAAGGTTTCATTTTGTTTCCTCAAGTTTTCCTTATTTTCCTCATTTATTTTCTTTGAGTTTTCCTCCTGTTTCCTAAAATTTTCCTTGTTTCCTCCTCCATTTTGTCGAATTTTTCGCTCAAGGTTTCATTTTGTTTCCTTAAGTTTTCCTTATTTTCCTCATTTATTTTCTTTGAGTTTTTCTCCTGTTTCCTAAATTGTTCTGCCATAAATTTAATTATTTCTTGCCAATTTGGTTCTCCGCTGGCTTCCGCTTTGTCCCCCGCTTGTTTCTCATTTTCCGTGTCTATAACTACTTCAGTTTCTTCTTTATCACCTATTTGTTGTTCCATTTCACTATCCGTGACTATTTCTATTTCTTGTTCCTGTCCAATTTCTTCCTTCTCCATGTCTTCTGCTCTCTTCTTTGACCTACTTCTGGTATTATGCATTTTTTTGTCTGTAATAGTTGCCTGCTCAAATTAAGTAATAGTTATGGAATCGACGTTTTACTTAACTTAAGCCCTACAAGTTGAGCGCCAATTTATAATATCTCGTTTCCTCCTAGTTCCGATCTTTTTTCCTTTGTAATAAATGTTTTGTTGTGATTTAAATTATTTATTAAGTGTTAAGTGGTTTCTCTTAAGAACCGCAATGTCAGGTTATTTGTGAAGAAATAATATTTTTTAATGGGTGATCTTTCTCAATATTATATAATAATTTAGTACTTTCTATAATAATAACGTTCAATACCAGTTGATATATTGTGTAATGCTAAGGTTCTTATTCAAGCCTAGTCCGCGTTTTGAGAGAGTGGAGTAAACTCCTTAAATCTGTTTCTCTTCTCTTGTAATTCAACAGCGGTCCGCGAGCTAGCGCTGTGGTTCACAGTCAGCTGGGTATTGTAGGTTAGTTGTTCCGCTCACAATACTTCCCACATTATACTCTCTATATAAATTACAACTTGTTCAACATGCACTAAATATTATACAAATGATAAGAAATCGTCAATTTCAAAAATGATTCTTTATTTTATATTTTTTCTTTGAAAACAAAGGTTCTTCCTTTACGAAGATACAAAAATCAATCGTACTGGAATGAATCGATTAATTATCGAATTCAGGGTTATATATTACTTTTAATTATTATTGTTTTTCTTAAACACAGGGTATGAAGGTTCTTTTAACTATTAGTAAGGTCAGAAAATGCAAAAATAGGATTACAAGGTATTACCATCTATTACTAACTTCTTATTAATTAATATTTAAAATAAGTGGAGTTTACCGTCCGACGACATCGTTACTTGTAATGGCCGTGCACAGCTAACCTCGTGCTTCGATATGTTTGATCAACGACAAGATGCAGATGAATAAATCCTCGCCAGTCTTCACTCCAAGTTCAAAATAAAGTTTGATGTCTTGGTCCTGGGATGACGCAGAAATGCCGATCCTTACTGTTCACCAATGTCCAGTTCTTGTGGTTACGGGTTTCACTGTATTTTGTGTCAAAATATGCTTTCTCTATCGAGTCGTGGAAAGTGAGTTTCGAGTACAATTTTAAGTTCATCTTTCGTTCTTTAGAATACTGGATTATTTTATTTCATTCAGGTAGTTATTTCTCTTCATTTGTCTATTAATTAAATTTAATGATTACTCATTATACTGAGTTTTATTGGTAAAGTTCTTCCCTTAGATTTTCGTCAATTTTAATTGATAGGCTTAATAGTACTCTTTTATATGTGACCGTCAAAAGTCAGTGAGCTTTCCTTTGGTTATTTATTATTTTATTTTGTTTACTCATTAATTTATTTTATTTAATTTTATCATTTTTTCTAAGTTCATCAGAACTAAACTGTCCTCGTTCATGGATAACGATTCAATAATCAAATAAACAAATTTTATTCCATTTTTTCGTCCTTGACAACCAGTCTGTGTTCTATTATTGGATAATATTTATAATTCTAGAACCATAATCATACAATGTTCTTGCACTTATTAAACTACTCCCTTACTAAATTTACATTATATCATATTATACCTTTACATATTGTTTGTTATTAAATTATATACATTTTGCTGTCGTTTCCTCTTAATCTACTTATTCTAACAAGTACTATTTTCTTGTTACAAAATATTACTTTTCGGCATCATTGCACTATTACATTTTAAGATTTTATTTAAATTGAAGTTACTTATCTGCTATCAATAATTATTATTGATTTCTCCTAACTCATTACCTTATAGTTAGTGTTTTTTACAAATTTTGTTACCTAACTTTTCTGACCTGACTTCCCATACAATGTTACTGGTTTGTGGCCTATCATTACATTTTTATCTCATTCTGATTTTAATTTATTATTACCTACATTAGTATAGAATCCTTCATTTGTTTATAATGTAATTACAATAAACCCTTTGGTATCTCATTAACAATTATTGCCCTTCTGGCCAAGTTTACAATTATAATCCGCATACTAAATAAGTACATGTATACAAAACATTTAATTTTATAAAGTTTAACACCAGTTCCATAGTGATATACAGGGTCCGCCAGTGAAGCAGGAAAATTAAAAGTACCCAATTTTTTCATGAAACATTTATTATCAGAATTTTTTTTTACAGATTTGGGTTGAGTAAAATATGCCATTATTTTACTTTTTAAAAATAACGCCGCTCAAGTGAGAGCCATTTCTGTGTAAACATTCTTCTAATCTTGACCGAAAATTTTCCATCACTCGACGAAGCAGGTCAGGTTGAATCCGTGCAATTACTTGTCTGATATTTGTTTTTAATTTCAGTATGGTGTGCGGTCTATCAATTTAGACCCTGCTCTTCAGAAATCCCCAAAGAAAAAAGTTGCATGCGGACAAATCTGGGGATCTCGCAGGCCACGAGATGTCGCCATATCTGGATATGAGTCCGTCCGGGAAGAGTTCTCTTAAAGCAGCCATGGACACAACGAGCAGTATGACTTGTGGCCCCATCCTGCTGGAAAAAATTAATTTCCGGAAACCTAGGGAGCTGTTGCATCAAAAATGCTCTGACCATGTGTGTGTAGTGGTCTGCATTGACAGTTGTGGTGTTTCCTCTATCGTCTTGGAAAAAATATGGCCCAATAATCCCAGATGATGAAACTGCACACCACACCGTAACTTTCGGACTATGTAATGGCTTTTCATGCAACTCACCTGGGTTTTCATCATTCCAATATCGACTATTTTGTTTGTTTACATATCCATTGAAATGAAAATGTGCTTCATCTGACATAAACGTGCAGTGAATAAAGTTTTCATCATCATTTACACGTCACAATATTTCTTCGCTGAAAATCCTGCGAGCCAGCATATCGCCATCTTTCAACTCCTGGATTACTTGAATTTTCTAAGGATGAAAAATAAGTCTTTATACAAAATTCGTCGTAACGATGTGTCACTAATGTTTAGTGCGGATGCATGTTTCATTGCAGAACGTTGTGGACTACGCGTCAATGCTACTCAAACTCTTTCAATGTTTTCCTCTGTTCTTACAGACCTTGTTGCTCCTCTATGCTTTAAGTTTAATGTGGAACCAGTTTCTTCAAACTTTCTCACTCATGACATAATTGCATGAGCGGACGGCACTCTTCCATGTCGTGGAATATTGAAATGATTACGAAACAATCGTTGTACAGAAGTCACAGTCACCATTCTTATAAAACGATTTTACGCATAAAGTATGCTGTGCACCGGGCCACTGCTCCATGTTTTAAAACATATAATAACAAATGGCATTAAATGTAAAACAACAATCGAAAACCTCCACGCCCTCTCGTGAGCAGAAAATTAACTATTGGACTTTCAAAATTTCCCGCTTCACTGGCGGACCCTGTATTTGATAACATAAAAATGAAATTAACATCAGTTAATTGATATTCTCTCAAAACAATTGCTATACTTGCTACATACAAAAAACAACATAAATATCATGATAATAACACAACATGATAAAACATAATAACATGTACATTTTTATAAAATAAATCATGCACTAATTAATTATTCTCCTCTCAGTTAATTCATTAATCATTCTAAAACTGTCTAAGTTAGGTTTTACATTACTTGTCAATGTTTATCGTTTACCCTTTTCACTGAACACTTAATAGTTTGTATTTATAAACATTCCTAATTTTTCTTTTACCTTGTATTCTTACTTGGGGATTATTCATTCATTTAATAATGGTTTATTTTTCTGACCTTTTATTATTACGGACAATTATTAATTTTATTTTTAGTTTGAGAATTATAAACTTTTTATGTAACGTAGGGGACCATATTTTCGTTACGTTACAATATATATATATATTATTTATTTAATATATTGTATACTTATATATTGTAACGATACAACTGCATAAGTAAATATAATATAAATCTGTGATGCCCCACGTTGGAAGCGATATTTCTTATGCAACGATACGATATACATAAAAATAGGCGTGACTGGCCTCACGTTCAAGAGCGACAAATTATGTAACGATATAACATTTAATTTGGGTTTCAGGTATATCTGTAATAAGAAGTCTATGTAACTTGTAACGGTATTCCAAATTTATTTGATATTAATAAAATTGTGCACATGGCACTTACTTCGACATAAAACATTCGTTATTATTTCGTTATTATGCCGTAAGGGTTATGCTATATACATCCTTACTGACTAAATATTCTATTCTACTAATTATTGTATTAACGAAAAATCTCATTTCCAGACTACTCAGTCAATTAGTGTGTTTCAAAATATCAATATTTAAATATTTTCTTATATATTGCAATGTAACTCAAAAATATCAATAGTTACTGAATTTATCTTTTGTTTCTCAGTACTGATTTATATTTAACGCTAATTTTTACTTAAATGCTTTGTATTCTTTTCATTTCAATACTAATTTGAGCTCTTGTTTATGTTAATCTTATTTCAATAACATCTATGATTTTAATTCAAATTTTACAATAAACATTGACTCTTACTTTTAAATAGAACAAGAATGTCCTTAATTGTCTTTACGTTAATTGTTCGATTAAGAGATAAATAAGTTGTTTATCACCTTATCGTCGTCAATCATACTCAATCTATGGATCCCTCTGTAATCATCCTCGTCTCGAACTTCAGCATCACTCGCTCTTCTCCTCTTGTCCAGCGTCGCCTCTCTCTTCTCCTCTTGTCCAGTGTCGACTCTCTCTCTGTCTGTCCAGCGTCATATCGCTCTCTGGAACTTCTCCTCGTGCTGTTTCAGACGTCAGTTGATCTTCTGATGTGGATCTTCTTATGTAATTTGTTACTACTTAAATATTGTTTATTTTACAATCCAGTTACATAACTGTATGTAACTGGAAGGATGAAATTATTTACAAAAATTTAAATATTCTGTGCGGACGGACAGAAGCTCCCGCTGCACCGTGGATGATTTAAGAAAGAGAACCACTGTAGCTTGTGTGTCCTATTTATACCCATGTCTTGGTCAACACCTGCAGTGGTACGAAATCGACATGTCTGAAATTGTTTCTGGGTTCAGTTCCCCCACTCCTTGTCAATTTCGCTATTTCTTATATTTCTGCGAATTGCAGAGTCCTATAAGTATACTCTTATACTTATCTTATAACTATTTTTACAACACATGTTCACTGTAATTTTGGACATTGCAACTTAACCCTTTCGATTTGTACACAGTTATTTCACTATTACACTTGTACGGTGTGACACTTTCACATGGTTTTCGTACACAGTATTTAGTAAATTTTCTTACATTTTATTGTGTTTTTGGATTTTACTTCTTAATGTAATTACATGTAAATATAATTACATATAATGTATGATTAATTACATCATATTTGTTTATGAATAATTACGGAAAAACAGTAATTATGCATTTATTCATCTTGGGGTGGTAAACTCGCCTGCATAGACCTGCGTTCACACACACTAGCAAAATACTGGTGTATACACTTTCAGTTACATTTGTGTGTGTGTGTGCACATCGATTCAGGTCGAAACACCTGTTCATATTTTTGTCTGAGCCAAGCTTGCAATCCCTGACATGCTTATTTCTAATACATTATTAATTATTTACAGTTTATATTAGGTATATTTAAATTTTTATATTCAATGCTCAGTACATCACTTATTTGTACTGTCGCATTATCCCTCTGCTTAGTAACAAAAAAAATTTAATTAATTTATTTATTAAAATTTTTTTTTTATTATTATTACACTTGAAAAAAAATGTAACAAATAATAAAGAATAATATTTGTCATTTCACTCTTAATTGGAGTGTATACAAATGTCTTACCTCCCCTCTTTATACGCTCACTTGTCGTGACCTTGTAGTAGGGTGGCTTCAACAAACAGCTGATCTGACTGGTTTCATTAACCTTGTTGTTTTCATGTGTAGAACTTCCTAAATGATGTTGTGTGGAATTTACCAATTTCTTTCTTCTGTATCTCATCATATACGATGAAAGTGTGTTGTCCTACTCGCTGTCTTAACGTATACGGTCCATTATAAAGTCTGAAGAATTTCTTCACCGTATTATCACTCTGTTTTCCCACTGGATTAGCTTTGAGTAGTACACTTTCTCCCACATTGAATTGTTGTAGCTTGTGAGTTAGATTAAATCTTTCTACTCTCTTGTTATCTCTTTCTCTTATCCGTTGCTTTGCGTATTCAATTTTCACACTTATTGGTACAGGTACATTTTGGTTATTAGGTTTGTTTATATACTTAGTCCAAAATCTGTTTGGCTTCTTATCTTCTTCTTATTCCATTGGAGTATATCCTGTTGCTTCACTATAATTTTCGTTGATGGCTTTTTCAAGAAATGGTAAATATTCTGCCCATTTATTGTGTTGATCATGGCAGTATATTCGTAAATATTTACCTAATTCTTTGTTAACTCTCTCAGCAAGGTTTCCTTGAGGATGTCTTATGGATGTGAGTACTGGTTGTATTCCATTTTCCCTTAACGTCCTCTTCCATTTTTCACTCTGGAATTGCACACCTTGATCACTGAGTACCTTCTTCATTTTTCCATATGACGGAATATATTTCTGCAGTAGTATCTTTAGAACAACTTTGGTTGTGGGTCGCATAATTGGGTACAGTCGGACTGCCTTGGAAAACACATCGATACATACCAATATGTGCTTCACACCTCGACTTGATCGTGGTAGTGGTCCCAGAAAATCCACTGCAATTAGCTCTCCCTTGTTCCCCTTTTGGATGCTCTGCATTTCTACGTATGTGTGTAAATTCGGTCCTTTCGCTGTTTGACACTCATAACACTTCTTTACCTCCTTCTTTATCTTTTGATACATATTATTAATCGTAAAATCTTCTCGTAGACTCAGATAACATTTCAGAGCGGCAGCATGTGCTAAACTCTCATGTGCTGGTTGAATTAATTTTTGTAACATGTCATTCGTTAGTACTATCTTCCAGTCTTGTCTTACTAACCTGAAAAGAATTCCATTAAGTACCTTATAATGATTTGGTAGCTGTTCTTGGTCCTTCATCTCCCTTATTGTCACGTCCAAATCTTGTTGTTGTGCTACATTTTTTAGCATTTTGTTTTACTTCATCATTCTCTTTGAGTTTAATTGATAACAATCGTACTTCTTTCTTTTCGCTCTCATAAACTTCTTCACATTCTTCTTTGATGTATCGGTTTAGTGTATCAGCTATAATATTGTCTTTACCTTTACAGTATTTAATAGTGAATGAGTATTCGCTAATAGCTAAAATCCATCTTAATAATCAGGCATTTGTTATTTTGCATTTCAATAGAAATGATAATGCTTGGTGGTCAGTATGTATCTCAAAATGTGTACCATAAACATAATATCTGAATTGCTTAAGAGCGTATACTATAGCAAGTATTTCTTTTTCTGATGTGGAGTAGTATTTTTCAGCTCCTTTGAAGACTCTACTGGCGTAGGCAATAACTCGGTGCTCTCCCATAGTATCTTGTTGATATAGTACACTTCCTACTGCGTAGTCACTAGCATCGGAGTATATTACGAATTTTCCTTCTCGTTGAGGATGATGTAACATAATATTTTCGATGAACAACTCTTTCACTTGGTTAAAGGCATCTTGATGTTTCTTCTCCCACTTCCATTTTTTTTCTTTCTTCGTCAGCTCTAGAAGCGGTTGCGTATACCTTGCATATAACGGTGAGAATCTTCTGTAGTATCCTGTGAGTCCTAAGAATGCTCTTAACTCTTTGAGATTTCTGGGTATAGGGAAATTAGTTATGCTGGAAATTTTGATAGAATCGGGTTGAATACCAGAGGATGAAATAATGTGACCTAGGAACTGGATAGAGGATTTGATAAATTCACATTTGTCTAGGTTAAGGGATATGTTTGCTTGCCTAAACTTGTGGAATATCGTGCTTAGATGTTTTATATGTTCGTCTAACGTTTTAGATACAACTAAGATATCATCTACAAATATCATGGTGTAGGGTTCCACTTCAGGTCCTAGGGCTCTTTCTAGACACTTTACGATGGCTGCTAAACTCGTGCTTAATCCGAAGGGTACTACCCTGTGTTGGTAGCATTTAATTTTATACAGGAAAGCAGTGTACTTTCTATTCTCTTCACGAATTGGAATCTGCCAGAAACTTGAGCGTAAATCTAGCTTCGTCAGATACCTTGCTCCTTCACACTTAGTAAATAATTCATCCGCAGTTGGTGCACAGTCGTACTCCTTTAATACAATGCTGTTCAGCTCCCTCATGTCAAGGCATAGACGTATTTCACCATTTTTCTTCTTCACTACCACTAGAGGATTCAGGAAGTTGCTGTTCGATCGCTCTATGACTCCACTTTCGATCATACGCCGAATTTCCAGTTCAACCTCTTCCTCATATCGCATTGGGATAGGGTATGTCTTCTTAATGACTTTCGTAGGGTCTGACACAACTATAGAGTGCTCGTATACTGGCGTCTGCGTCGGTACTTTACTAAATACATCACTGTATTCTTCTATTAATTCGTGCAGTTTCTCTTCTTCCTGTGTCGTCATCCCTTCATCTACCGCATTCACATGTCGAGTTGGACCATACTGTATCTGTGGCTTGTACAAAGTAATAGGTGTTTCACTTACCTTGCACTCTTCTTCCTCGCTGTTCATAATTAATTCATATTGAACATTTTTATAATTACACACAATTGTATTATCATTAACATTAATCTTAGCATTTATTGCATTTAGTATATCGATACCTAAAATTCCATCATAAATCAACTTATGCATAATTATCATGGGGTGTTCTAATTCTAGATTTTTATATGTTAGAGTTACATATGCTTGTTGTTTAACTCTTTCTTTTTTATTGGTAGCTGTTGTAATATTTAAACTATTTATGGGCAAAATTGCAGTATTTTTAAAATATTTCTTATTGCGTTGGACCCATGCAGCGTTAAGAACTGATAGTTGGCTGCCAGTGTCAATTAGCATCCGTATTTTACACCTGTTTATACTCACTGTCACAATAGGGCATTGTGTTTGCTGCGCATCTCGCTTTATATCCTGTTCATTGTTTAATAATTCCTCCCTAATATCGCATGGGTATATGTTGTTTATTTTATACTTTTGCTTCCATTTATTCAGTTATTGTGACGCCTTTGATGTAGACGGTCGGCTGTGGAATGTTACTGTCTCCATCTCATTCATTTCTCGTCCATTTCTCTTCAATTTTTTCTCATCGTACCCTCGTACTGCGGCAACGCGTTTGTCAGCTGGTTTTGAAAACTGTTTACGATTGGACGACCATACAACATCTCCTTGTCATTTAGCTGTATTATTTTGTTCAGTCTCTTTAGCTGTGCGTGTTGTAGTGTTGTACATTGGTGGCGAATAATTTATTTTATAATTATCACGGTGCGGTGTAGTGTTTTGTATTGCTTTCTTGTCATCTCTGTGATAATTATGGTGGTGAGTTGGGTGTTTTTGTTCCCAGTATTGTATGTTCTTACCTTTATTGATATTTTCTGACTGTGTTACAAGGATTAAAAATTCTTCTATGGTTTTAATTCCTTGCGTATAAACTGCTAACTGGATATCTCGCTGAAAATGGTAAGATAATTTTGAAACAATTTCGTATTCTGAGAATTTAGGTTTAAGATGCTTTACACATTCTATTTGCTTAATTGTGTATTGTTCAATACTCTGCTGTCCTTGTGCATTGAACTTTCCATATTCGAGTTGATCCCGTACTTGTCGTTGGGTATGTAGATTCCAGTATCGGTTCTCGAATGCCTCATGAAACTGCTGATATGTACTGACGTTATCTCTAATAATAGAGTACCATTGGCTGGCTGAATCTCTAAGATATAGTTGTCTTGTTTGTTCATCGTCTTCTTTCACTGTACTTTCACTCTAAATATCGCGTGACGAAGTCTATCTTCTCGTCATCATTTATTGCACTCCCAATTTTTTCTATTTCCTTCTCTACTCTAGCTAGGAATTCCATACTGTTCTCTCCTTTACCACCTGAGAACTTAAGTCTGTTCCTTTCTTCCATTGGTGTAGGAAATATGGTCATTTGGTTCTGTCGTCTTCTTAACTCACTTCGTAGCTGGTTCATTTCCTCTTGAATTTCTTCTTTCATATGTGATACGTCTCCCGAACGGTCCTTCGTAGTTTCTTCAATTTTATTCTCAATAACTACAGTACGTGTTTCTATTTCTCTAAGTTTACTGGTATTTGTTTGCGATACATTATTAATAGTTTGAATTTTATCATCATGTTCTCGTGTTATAGTAGTTAAAGTATCATTTATTTGTTTATGTGTTTCTTTTAAATCTTTTCTCCACTCGAGACGTAATTCTTTTTGTTTATTTTCAATCCGTCAACTTGCTCATGTAAGGCTTGTTTAAAATTATTCTCTAAAGTATCAATACGTATGTTGGTGTCACCAATTTTTTTTGTTAATTGTGCATTACTGTCAATTATACTTTGTTTTATTTCAAGATTATCAATTTTTAACTCTTCTAGACTTTCTGAAATTTTTATGGTGTCTTGTCTAAAATTTTCAGTTTGTTCTTCTAATTGTTTCTTATTAGATTCTTTTAATTCGTCTATTCTAGCATTTAAATTTTTTGTCTGTTTATTTAAATTTTCTGTCTGTTTTGTGCTTAATTCATCGACCCAGGCACGCATCATCGTCCGGAATGCTTCTACGTCTAAATTTCTTGGAGTCGTCATGTTGAAGCATTATTAAAATATTTATTTAGTAGTAATTCTTTAACAATTATTATTGATAACCGTTCCCTACTTATTTATTTATTTCTTTATTTTTATTAATAGTTATTATTAATACTCATTACAGTTACACCTGTTACATAGACAAAAAATATTATTCGTGGGCGCCAGCTGTGTGATTACACAACAATTAACATTACATTCAGTTATTGTTTAATATAAATAATTATTACATATTATACATTTTTCATTTAACACACTCTTTATATTTTAGAGCAACCATTTATATACATAAAAATTTTAATAGTTAAATGGTGGGGATCGGGCCATACGTTCATGGGCTACAATTTATGTAACAAATTTTTGTACATAAATTTAGGCATGTCGTGCCCCATGTCCAGGGCAACAAATTTTATGTTACGATACAACTGCATAAGTAAATATAATATAAATCTGTGATGCCCCACGTTGGAAGTGATATTTCTTATGCAGCGATACGATATATATAAAAATAGGCGTGACTGGCCTCACGTTCAAGAGCGACAAATTATGTAACGATATAACATTTATTTTGGGTTTCAGGTGTATCTGTAATAAGAACTCTATGTAACTTGTAACGGTATTTCAAATTTATTTGATATTAATAAAATTGTGCACATGGCACTTACTTCGACATAAAACATTCGTTATTATTTCGTTATTATGCCGTAAGGGTTATGCTATATACATCCTTACTGACTAAATATTCTATTCTACTAATTATTGTATTAACGAAAAATCTCATTTCCAGACTACTCAGTCAATTAGTGTGTTTCAAAATATCAATATTTAAATATTTTCTTATATATTGCAATGTAACTCAAAAATATCAATAGTTACTGAATTTATCTTTTGTTTCTCAGTACTGATTTATATTTAACGCTAATTTTTACTTAAATGCTTTGTATTCTTTTCATTTCAATACTAATTTGAGCTCTTGTTTATGTTAATCTTATGTTAATTTTAATTCAAATTTTACAATAAACATTGACTCTTACTTTTAAATAGAACAAGAATGTCCTTAATTGTCTTTACGTTAATTGTTCGATTAAGAGATAAATAAGTTGTTTATCACCTTATCGTCGTCAATCATACTCAATCATTGGATCCCTCTGTAATCGTCCTTGTCTCGAACTTCAGCATCACTCGCTCTTCTCCTCTTTTCCAGCGTCGACTCTCTCTCTGTCTGTCCAGCGTCGTATCGCTCTCCGGAACTTCTCCTCGTGCTGTTTCGGACGTCAGTTGATCTTATGATGTGGATCTTCTTATGTAATTTGTTACTACTTAAATATTGTTTATTTTACAATCCAGTTACATAACTGTATGTAACTGGAAGGATGAAATTATTTACAAAAATTTAAATATTCTGTACGGACGGGCAGAAGCTCCCTCTGCACCGTGGATGATTTAAGAAAGAGAACCACTGTAGCTTGTGTGTCCTATTTATACCCATTTCTTGGTCAACACCTGCAGTGGTACGAAATCGACATGTCTGAAATTGTTTCTGGGTTCAGTTCCCCCACTCCTTGTCAATTTCGCTATTTCTTATATTTCTGCGAATTGCAGAGTCCTATAAGTATACTCTTATACTTATCTTATAACTATTTGTACAACACATGTTCACTGTAATTTTGGACATTGCAACTTAACCCTTTCAATTTGTACACAGTTATTTCACTATTACACTCGTACGGTGTGGAACTTTCACATGGTTTTCGTACACAGTGTTTAATAAATTTTCTTACATTTTATTGTGTTTTTAGATTTTACTTCTTAATTATACTTTATGAATAATTACGGAAAAACAGTATTTATGCAATTATTCATCTTGGGGTGATAAACTCGCCTGCATAGACCTGCGTTCACACACACTAGCAAAATACTGGTGTACACACTTTCAGTTACATTTGTGTGTGTGTGCACGTCGATTCAGGTCGAAACATCTGTTCATATTTTTGTCTGAGCCAAGCTTGCAATCCCTGACATGCTTATTTCTAATACATTATTAATTATTTACAGTTTATTAGGTATATTTAAATTTTTATATTCAATGCTCAGTACATCACTTATTTGTACTGTCGCAATATATATGATTTTTACTGTATTAAAATAATGTACTGATAAATAATTTGAAGTAAAAGTCGTTTAGTTTATTTAATGTACATACAAACCTTAAAAATGGAGGCCTGAAGTTGAAAAGATGTCAAGGATTGTACTCACTGGATAAATAATATTTAAAATGTTATTTTTAAATATATACATTCCATTGTATTAACATCAGTCCATAAAGCTTAATTTCAACCATGAACAAGACTTTCAACTTCTGAAACTATGATTTATTTATGTTTCTATATAAATGAAATAAACATGCTTGTAGTCTCTATTTGTGTTCATATTTAATATTGTAGCGGGGCATTTTGGGGCCTACCTGAGGCAATCTAAAGAAATTTGTATATTTTTTGTAATAAATAAATAAAAATCTTCATTTGGGACGAAACATACAAAACTTCGGTAAATTTCCTGTTTGAAACGAAAACAACAGTGGCAGCACTGCTGTGTTAAAATTACTTATGAATATGTTCTCAAAACGAGAAACAACAGACAAACTGTATCAAGGTCAACAAATGACGAACACGAAACCAGTAAACACATTATGTAACGGTAAACAAGTTATATAACCAGTGTCAGACGATCTTTGTTATGAAATGCCGTTACATAACGGTGACATGCAGCTGGCGGAGTGATACAAACTCTAAGACAATAAGAATTGAATATCCAACAACGGCGACTTCATAAAATAGCGGCTGTAGCTCTCTCTCAGTCGGCTATGAACATCCAATAAATATGGACGCGATGTGACTGTGCGTTTGCCGGCTGTGCGTGATTTTCGTGCCCGCACCAAAAAATGAAACATAACGCTTTTTAACTCTAAATCAGAGTATAATAACAGCTTTAAGAACATGTAGAAATCGGAATACATATACAAAATGTAGAGACATTTTTCGGAAATCATCAGTTTAAAAAATATAGCAAATGTGCGTGTAAAATAGTGTGACACCTTCAGGACTCATTTGAACAGATAAGTAAAAAGAAAAAATGTGTATCGAACTATTTAACAAAAGTTAACCAAAATCATAAAATAACAAAAATATGAGATCTCACGGGGTATAAATTAATTGGGTGTGTGTGTGTGTGTGTGTGTGTGCGTGAGTATGTGAGAATAGATAAATTTAAACAAAGAAGGCTGGTTTGTGTTGTTATTTTAAGGTAATTCATGTTTAATTTTATAGAAGTTTGTTTGTTTTCAATTTATATACTATGTTTTTTTTATTATATACTAAATAAATTTCGTTAATCTGAATTGATAGTAGAGATGTCAGGAGATAGTGTGTTAGCAGTAATGAAATGTCAATAAAAATCTATTAAGGGGAAACAAAATAAAGTATTCTTTATTTGGAACAACCAGTTCTGATCTCCTGGGTTCGCCGAAAAGAACCCGAGAAAAAATGGTAAGTACACATATATTTTTTTTTTATACGTAGTTGGTAACAGGATGGTACACGACAGTAAACAGTTCAATTATATTTATTAATAATATCAATAATATCAAACGTATCAATGGCTGCCTGCGAACAGGGACAATTTTATATAAATACATTCATATAAAATACGGCCTACTTGGGAGAACAGAATGGTTGTTGAGGTAAAATAAAATTTTTATGCATACGTAAAATAGACGTAAAAGGTTATGTTTTGTAATAGGGGTGAGTAAAATATTTTTGTTAGTAAGTATGTGTTACCTATGATAATATTTATAAAGAAATTTATATCTAAAAGATTTATGAAAAATGGCAGATAATAATGACATCAGCTTATCTGAAAGTTAGTTAAGTAGCGATTCGGGAGTTCAAACGAATGATAGTAATGTAGAGAGTCAGTTTACCGAATCGAAAATAATGGAAGGTGTGACGAGTCAGTCAACGCCGGCCTTAATTAAGAGAGAAAGTAATAGTGATATGATGAGTATGATGCAGTTGTTGTTGAATAAATTTGACATGAACACTAGTGATTTCAATATTAAATTCAATGAACAGAAAAACGAGATGCAAGAGTTCAAAAGTAGTATAAATAAGAAATTAGATATTCAGAACAGAAAATTCGATGTTCAAAAGAATAGTTTGGATGAATTAAAAAACCAAATCTATAAGAAATTGGATGAACAGAAAGACGAGTTGAAATATGAAATTAAAGAAATGAATAAATGTTTTAAAAATAATAATGAAGCAATAGTAAATAGTCTGAATAAATTAGAACAGAGTGTTGAGAAGTTAGGTGACAATGTTTTAAGTATGACAAATAGTAAAAATGACGAAATAGTGGAAGATGTAGTATTGAATAGTGATGATATTAATTACAATTCTGAGAGTATAGTGGGGGTAGAGAATAATGGAGAGACAAATGATGAAAATATAATCAAAAATAGTACTAATGAAATTGCAGAATGTAGTGATAATGAAATGTTAATGAGTGTTTATGAAGTAGAGAGAGAGTGGAAGAATAATATAGTAGATGAGTATGTGGGACAGAGGGCAAATTTTCCCCTTATTGTTTATAATGATGATGATGATTTAATGTTGTTTTTGCAGGGCAAGATACCCTTATTGGTAAATGAATTAATGTTGTATAATGTTGTACCCTCTGTCCGTAATAATTGTGAGAGTGTGATGTGGTGCTATGAAGAAAGAGAGTTATGTATTGAGAGTGAAATAGAACTGTATAAATTAAAAAGAAGTTATGATGAATTGAGAAAAAGATTACCTGTTGAGAGAGAGAATTATTTTGAGAATATTTTTATAAAAGATAATGACTTATATGACGTGATAGTAGAGAAATATAAAAATGAGAAAACAATTTACCTGACATTAACAAATAACACCGATATAAACGGGACAATCCTAACTTATGGTGACAAGATTTATAATGGTATAATGGATGAAATAGAGTTGATAGGTTATTATGATAGTAATAATTATAACAACTGGTATGTGGATAAAAATGATGTATGTTATAAATATATTAGATATATATATATGACGATGGAGGCTGAACTAGATATCAGTGAATAGACATTGTTGACTACTGTAAATTTTGGTAATGACCTTGCTGATTTGAATATATGAAGTGGGAAACAATGGACCAGTTTTCGACGTATACTTTGTAAATATAATGTAGGGAATTCATTTGTGTGTATTATGAAAGGTTATATAAATAATGCGTATATGTATTAGAAAATGTTGTGTTAATAATAATATTATTAATATTTTTGCATTCTAATTAAATAATAAAATAATTATGAAGACAATAATTAATGATTTGTAGAATTTTGATAATAATTGAAATATGTTATTTTAATAGTCAATTGAAGTAAATAATTTGAGATGTTTAGATATTGTGATTGAATGTTATGTGTTTGAATTTTATAATGAATTTAAATTGTTTGATGAGATTTCAATTTAATAATAATGAATAAATAAATAACTGTTAAATGGTTTATTTTGTGGAATAACATAATGATTAAAAATATATGTTAATAATAAATTTAGAAATTTTGAAAATCTGATTGCAACAAAGGATAAATAATGAAATGATGATAAATAAAAAGAGTTAATGAAAATTTTAAATTATAATGTTTATAAATTTTTATATAAATTATTTAAAAGAGAATTGTTTGTGTAATTTTTTTTTTGATAATAATCCGAGTTAATGTCTATTTGTTTATTATGTTATGTAATGTATTATATAAGATGTGGGGATAATTTTGGGGGGTAGTTTGGTGCTCAATGAAGTGACATAACCGTGTAGTGTGGAACTGCTATGGTGGAAGGTTGTAAATTTGTATTTAATATTTTATGTCAATGATAGTTAAGCTTACATAAGAAGGAGGGTAAAACACCATCCAAATTAATAATGTCATTTAAATATAAATTCTTAAATTTAATGTTACAAAAGATATTTTACTTGTGATTCCCCAAATTTTCGGGCGGTCACGGCCTCACCGAACCCTGACCGTGGAATTAGTTTAGCTTTAACAGCTATGGTTGGGGCTCATTGCGTCACGTTCTGCCTTAACTGGCCATACCTGTTATCGTTGTAAAGGTGTATTTTGAAATTGATGGGGGGTGAAATTAAGGGGAATCACCAAACTATGGAACAGTGGCTGCCACTCTGCCCGCTTGGGGGTAGCATAGACAGGTGGTAGAACCGTATTAGGGGCGCATAATTATAGACAAAGATATGATGATATCTATACATTTTCAAATGTAACGCAGAAGCAAGGACACGGAGATGTAACATTCCTCCACAAACCTCAGTCCTTGTGGACGCAACTGGACGCCACAGTCCAGGGGGGGTCATAGTGTGTGTGGCTGGGAGGTTATCCAGGGGGATAACGTATTAGAAATTTGCTATATTTTAATTAATAATGATGATTTGCTACTCAATAATTTTGTTTTGATTTGAAAAATAGATGCACTAAATACTTCCTATATTGTGTTTATTATGTCTTATTGTGTTAATTGCATTTAGTATGTTAGGAATAAGGATTATAAAAATATGATAATATGTTTTCAATGTGTTTATAGATTTTAAAATAAAATGAAATAAAGGTATGATAGGTAAAATTTTCAATGGGTTGCAAAAGATAGAAATGGGTGATAGTAATTGTTTGAATAAAATATTTGAGTCAGTCCAAGTTGAATTTTTGTGGGACATACAAATCTGTCCAAATTGAAGTCCGAGTTAAAGAAATAGTAGAGATGAAAATAATGCAATGTTGTTTTGAGTTAATGTATGTTATAGAATTTTGAGAAGTATAAGTGGAGACACAGTAGTAATGGAGAATTTATGTAGAGTTTTGAGCGATATATTGTTTATTTTGATGTTATTTTGTTGTAGTTGTAGTGAGGTAATGAGATTGAGATTTTGGGGATGGCAATTTTGTAGTAGGGGGTAGTGTAGTGGGGGAGTCCGCAACATAAGGGTTGGGACGGGATTTGGTATAGTTTTAGTGGGAAGGGGCCGCCTTAGGTAGAATCCAGGGGCCAGAGAACGGGAATTGAGCTTTTTGGGGGGGGGAAACACGTATCCTATGTACAGAGGGTTAGAGAGTATTTTTTTATATATTGAGAGAAGGTGGCGAATTGAGTTAAAATAGTAAGTAGTTAGAGGTAGAGAAGGGTTAGTAGATTGTTGATAGAGGGGTGTCATACTAGTTAAAGATTTTGTAAGGGAGCGTTAGAGTAATAAAAGGGGTAAGATTATGAGTAAATGCCAAGTTGATAAAGTGAATTATAATGAATAACGTAGAATCACCCAAATTAATGAAAGGGAATAATAAATGAAATGATGTGTAAAAAGAAGATTGAAAAAAAAAAAAAGATTTTTGAGAAACGAAGTAATAAAAGTTAAAAGGAGATTTATGTATTTTACTATTGAAAGGTAATTTTCTGATTTTATATGCAAATTTAATGATGTTAAGTGTGTACTTTTTAAATACAAATTGTTTATTTTAGGATAAGAATGATGTGAATTATGAACGAATGTACTATGTTTCTTATGTTATGTTATGTTGTTAGGTATTATGATATATATGTTAGTAATAAGTGAGTAAAAACAAAACCAGTGCTTCTTAGCGCAAACCAGCACCGCTAGGGAGAAACAGATCAGTTGGGGATATGGTGTTGTATAAGGCCACTATTTGATATTTTGATTTGTTGTTTCAGTGTTTGGTGATGCTGTGGCGGTGGACCTGAGCTGGCCTGCGCGTCAGAGCAGGGGCGTTGAGTGTCTGTCTGACTCTACGGTGTTGGGATCTCGAGAGAGAAGTCCAGTATTGTCATGCAGATGCGGTCACAGTCACCGGACCAAGGGTGAGTTGATTATATTTTTGTAAACCATAAAGGGGGTTGTGGCGACATATCCTGGCTGATCCCTTTAGCAAGTATGAATGTGTCAATGAGATTTTTTATGCTTCGGCATAAAATATCTCATTGAGGGGGTATTGTAGCAGGGCATTTTGGGGCCTACCTGAGGCAATCTAAAGAAATTTGTATATTTTTTGTAATAAATAAATAAAAATCTTCATTTGGGACGAAACATACAAAACTTCGGTAAATTTCCTGTTTGAAATGAAAACAACAGTGGCAGCACTGCTGTGTTAAAATTACTTATGAATATGTTCTCAAAACGAGAAACAACAGACAAACTGTATCAAGGTCAACAAATGACGAACACGAAACCAGTAAACACATTATGTAATGGTAAACAAGTTATATAACCAGTGTCAGACGATCTGACATCAGAGACGATCTTTGTTATGAAATGCTGTTACATAATGGTGACATGCAGCTGGCGGAGTGATACAAACTCTAAGACAATAAGAATTGAATATCCAACAACGGCGACTTCATAAAATAGCGCCTGTAGCTCTCTCTCAGTCGGCTATGAACATCCAATAAATATGGACACGATGTGACTGTGCGTTCGCCGGCTGTGCGTGATTTTCGCGCCCGCACCAAAAAATGAAACAACGCTTTTTAACTCTAAATCAGAGTATAATAACAGCTTTAAGAACATGTAGAAATCGGAATACATATACAAAATGTAGAGACATTTTTCGGAAATCATCAGTTTAAAAAATATAGCAAATGTGCGTGTAAAATAGTGTGACGCCTTCAGGACTCATTTGAACAGATAAGTAAAAAGAAAAAATGTGTATCGAACTATTTAACAAAAGTTAACCAAAATCATAAAATAACAAAAATATGAGATCTCACGGGGTATAAATTAATTGGGTGTGTGTGTGTGTGTGCGTGAGTATGTGAGAATAGATAAATTTAAACAAAGAAGGCTGGTTTGTGTTGTTATTTTAAGGTAATTCATGTTTAATTTTATAGAAGTTTGTTTGTTTTCAATTTATATACTGTTTTTTTTATTATATACTAAATAAATTTCGTTAATCTGAATTGATAGTAGAGATGTCAGGAGATAGTGTGTTAGCAGTAATGAAATGTCAATAAAAATCTATTAAGGGGAAACAAAATAAAGTATTCTTTATTTGGAACAACCAGTTCTGATCTCCTGGGTTCGCCGAAAAGAACCCGAGAAAAAATGGTAAGTACACATATATTTTTTTTTATACGTAGTTGGTAACAGGATGGTACACGACAGTAAACAGTTCAATTATATTTATTAATAATATCAATAATATCAAACGTATCAATATAAAGTTTATAAAATTATGATATGTAATAATAATGGTGATAAATAAATAATAATGGTAATGACAATAATAAACTTACCACAGAGAACTTGTAGTTCCTCTTTACCAGTGATCGATGAACAAAACCTAGTATTATGCCAATAATGTAGGGAAAAGCACGCATGTGGCTTGGGATATAGGCATCTCTAAAATGTTTATCTTTCACTGGATCTTCAAATAGCCTGGAAAATTTGTTTTTGTAATTGTCTTTCTTGTATCACTATAAAGGCCAAGCCTATGTCACTATCTCTATATCACTATCACTATAAAACCAAGAAGCCTAGAATGCATTATAAATCCTAACATTTACTACCGTATGTGTCAATAATCAATTATACATGTTAAAGGATTAGAATCAAAGTTAATATCATCTGTTTTGATAACATGTTTTATTTTCAGCCTTTATTTAGGATCGCTGGTAAATATTTGGATTTACATTTGAGATTTGGTCAAGTATATAGTAATTAAGCAGTCACAGCAATAAAGGAAGCATGATTATAGAGGTGAACATTGTAGGATAAATAAATACTAGAAGTCTGAAAAGGAGATTGGTGGATTAAATGGGTAGAATATGGTAGTGTGGTAGAACTATAGTGGGTATGTAGAAAAGTTTTATAAACAGGGTGATCAGTGTAATCTGTCAGCTTCAATGTATAATATCTACAAATCCATGTACATTGGATGAAATATCTGGATTTCAGGTATTTGGATTTTTAATGTATATTAGAATTTTTAAACTATTCTATTCAGTTAATATCTAATGATTATCTGCAATTTAGATTTAGATTTCTGCAATTTTTTATAAGAATTTAATAATTTGAATAGAATAAACATTTGTTCCTTTTTTTTTGTAATGCAATTTTATACACACTTGGTTTTCAAACATTTCATCTAGTGCCAGGGATATAGCCAGGATTTATTTCTGTGAGGTGGTTTGGCTGATTCGAGGGGGGGGGGGTAGATTTTTTGTGAATAAACTATAGTAATTAAAATATCCACTATTGATGTGTGACTTGTGTGTACTGATGCACACTATTCATAGAATACACTATAATGTTCTGTATCACTGTACATTGCATTTGTGGATGGACACAGTTTGTTCTACAGCTAATGTTCTCGAATATACGCCTGGAGGCACCTAGACTGTTCTAGTAAGTACGCATGTTGGTGAATGACATCATTATCAACTATATATAAACAGTAGTAGATGGAGTTGATAGTCAGTCAGTATTTAATGTGATTTCAATTAAGTGAGTTAGAGTTAGTGTGTGTATTTGATACAACATTTGTGGGTCAATATTATTGTGTTATCTTTTTGTTTGTATAAATTATGAATGTGTTAATAACTGATATCACGATTGTGAATCAACATTGTGTTTTCTGTGTTATATTTTATTTGTAAAACATTATTTGTGATATTGGTAAATGAACAAGGTGTCGACAGTGATACGAATGTTTTATTTCAATTGCTGCCTAGAAGGTGACACAGTTGTAGCTAGTTTTATTTTCTGTATATGATAAAAAACATATGAAACTAAGTGTAATAACATGTCATAAGAGCAGTATATTTTTTACACAACATTTGATTAGAGTGGGTAAGTAGCAAATGAGTAAAATTAAAACACTTACCGGTGGAGTGGTCGAACTACTCCTTTGTAACGATTAGTGTAGGTGACATAGAATGGAAATACCATAGACAACATCAGGGCAGTAGAAAGTAGAATGTATCTTATTTTTTTCCATTTACATGAAATGTAAATTATGAAAAGTCCCACGATAAAAAAATGCATATCGCATGGAAGATACCATGTCTGGACTACACACTATACAAATTTATGTTCAACATTACAATTGTTCCTTTAGTCATCATTATTACATGTAATACAAACAAGAGCAAGACCAAAACACAAATCCTAAATTAACCTAGAATTATCGTCCAATATCTTCATTACTATTAACTATAACTATTATCTTTATTACTAGTGCTAACATTAGTGAATGTGATAATAATGAAAATTATATTTAATATAAATAATAATAATAATTTTGTATTATTAATATAAAAAGTACTACATTAATATAACATAATAATATAAATGTAAATTTATAATAATTCTGTAAATAACATAGTATATAATTTTCGGTACCATTACAATATTAAATTTTAAGCTGACATTTTAAGAAGTGTAACACTATTCTTTATATAGCAAGTACTATAAGTTAATAAACAAAAATAATAACAGTAATAATTTTATTGAAATTAAGATCTGGGGTATTGGGCCTACTATAGTTATTGTTCTGACAGATGTTATTATCAGACATTTAATAAACATCTGAAACATCTGTATGAGAGTTATAACTCTGAGAGTTATCAACGGTTTTTAATACAATTGACATGATGTATATCAGTAAGCATAGCACTATGGCAAAGGACCTTTGTCAATATAGTTTAATTTCAAAGTGTGTTGTTAGTTTGTGATTTATTGAAGTAGATTAGGTTGTAATTCAATAAAAAAAGTAGATCTGACATGTTATGAATCATGTTTTACTAAACCATGTATTCTCAACTGAACATATACAGTGGTCTAAATTATTAGGCATTTTATTTTGTATGGAGGTGAATGTTGTTGAACCATTATCTCTAGTTTCATAAACTATGCTATGTCACTGGCAACATTTCACATTTTATGTCTATAGCATAAAAACATTACAAAAATGTTAATATATGATGTCTACTATATATATATTTAAGAATGGAACTGTAATGTATTATAAACTAATTATTTTACATTAGTGTTTCATTTTTAATTGTTCTGAATTTAAAGAAAATAACCAAACAGTAGACCCGCTGTCATTGACTTTTAGACAGACTCTGAGCAGCATAACTGAAAACAGCTGAGTTAATAAAAAATAGTGACTATTCATGCCAAACTGGTGTTTTATTTAGACACATTCTAAATAAGAGCAGAAGAGAAGCAACTGTTAACTGTTTTGAGCATGGTTAGTGGCAACAGGAATCACCTTGAAATACCTATTCCCTATCTCTACCATGGTCTCAATTGAAAATGCAAGTAACTATAGTAAATAACTATGTCCTGTTTGTATATCATACAGCTAAATAAATTAGCCTGACCTGAACTAAGCTTAAACCCTTTCTAGGGGTCACTTGAACTAAAGGGCTTAATCTAAAGGGATAAGTTTAAATGAATGGTTTTCCATATTAAAAAAAAAAGATAACTGAAAAAATATAAAATTAGCTGCTAGTAAACAATTCCAACTAAGATTACCATATATTTTTTAAAATTCAATTAATTTAAAAAGAAAAAGTATTTACATACATGTTCCTCAGCATTAACATAGTTGTTTATGAAGAGAATGTTGGTCCACCAGTTCTTTTGGCAACGTTCAACTTCTCGCAGTACTCTTGAATTCCACAAAGGTCCTGATCCCAAATATTGTAGCACGAAGGCATAGAATGCTATCACCAAAATGTACAGTGGTAGAATTCTAAAAAAGTTCAGAGTATCCCGTTAAATTATTAACAACAATTAACACAATTTAAATTTGTTAATTGCAGCTAATTCTTTCTAAATAATTTTAATTCAGCTTAACACACACACACACACACACACACACACACACACACACATTCACCACACTACAGGCACAAAGAATTCTGCTAAATGAATGCCAAACTTATTTACACTGTTCAGGGCCGGATTAAGGTATCTTGGAGCCCTAGGCTAATTATATTTTAGCACCCCCCTCACCTCGCCTTACATTTATTTCCAAGTGCCAGAATGAAACTTTAAACACCCTACAATATATTTCTTAATTAGGAATATTTCAAATATCTTACTGTTTTTTGGACTTCATAAGCGACCCTCCCCCCACCATGAGAGTTTCCAGACCTGTATATATGACCATGACTAC
Source organism: Magicicada septendecula (assembly GCA_034769895.1). Lineage (NCBI taxonomy): Eukaryota > Metazoa > Arthropoda > Insecta > Hemiptera > Cicadidae > Magicicada > Magicicada septendecula. The sequence continues at coordinate 114,579,719 of CM068369.1, forward strand.
GACATAACGACATCGACATAACCATAACCAAAATATTTGTTTTGAATGCGTAAATATGAGCGACACCCAACTTGTCTGCAATAAAAAGGGATGGAGGGGAAAGTGAAGGGGTGGGGTGGAGGTGGATGGAATAGATAAAATGGTCGGCAATTCCACGAAAGTTGAGTGGCGGCATAGTTCTATGAGCGCCGGCCGCCGATGACTCATAACCGGAGAAAACAGTTTGGAAAGCACTTCTATTATTTATCTACAGTTTTACCATAATTTCTAGCAAACAGGCACCTGTGTTCAAAATGAACTCAAATTTTTATCCTTGTAATTTATTACCAATTTTACATTTAGCTGTAAAATTTTATTATTTTTTAGCTAAAATTTTGCACCCCCAAACTGCTGCGCTCTAGGCTACAGCTTAGTCAGCCTAATGATTAATCCGCCCCTGCAACTGTTAGACAACTTTTGTGTTAACATATCACAAGAAGGGAGTGTTCTAATTACAGTTCCTCTAAATACACAACATAAAGCTAGTTTTTATATTTTAAGTTGTTTCCTGACTTGAGCTGAAATGTACCAATTTAGAATCAAATCAAACTGAGTCAAGTATATTATAAACTATAACAAAGATACAAATAATAGACTACAAAATTTAAGCTAATGCTTTTTTATAGGACTTTGTACTGATTCTTTGCCTGATAAATAACTTCCTTTAATTTGGAGACTGAAATTACACACATATATTATAGCAGAAAGTTTGGTGCCAGTTAATATTAACTTGTGGGTTCTTTTGTTAGTTTGTTTAGCATATAATAAATATTTTTTGGACATTTATGTAGAATGGACGACAATAGGTTAACAAAGCAGATCTTCAAATATCTGTGGGAGAAGAAGTCAACATCAAGTTGGATTAAAGAAGTCCAAAAGGATTTAGAAAAAAATAATATAAATACAGAAGAAGCAATTGAAAGAGAAATTTTTCACGCAAAAGTGTTAAAAATGGAAGGAGTCCAGGGTAGGCAAGAGAAAAACGCAGGTTCAAAGTGGACTGAAGACAGGAAGAAGAGACACAGTAAAAGATGAAAGAATATTGGAGAAAAAGAAAATAAAAGGAAACAGGAATAATAAAGAATTGAAATTGGCATGTGGTCCTTAGATGGCCAATACAAAAAAAAAAAGAAATGCTCAAATTAACATTTCTATTGCTGGACATATTTACTTGAAGAGAGGATCTCAGAATTTTCTAATGATCTGCAAAAACTATTCCGATGTGGAACACTGCTATTTTGGATTAAAATTAACAAAAATTTTACCTTATTGCCTGAGCCAGCTTTTGTTTGTTGTGGGCTTCACCAGAGGTGGCAGCTAGAAGTGCCATCATTTCTGTTTTTTTGTTATGGCGTTGTTATTTGAAATGGGTGACAGATTGTTGTTGTGTATGTATTCATGTCACACACACACACACACACACACACACACACACACACACACACACACACACACACACACACACACACACACACACACACATACACACACACACACACACACACACACACAACAATGATCTGTCAATTATTTCAAACAACAATGCCATCTCTAAAAGAAACAATGTAATGTAGGAAATAAAATTAACACTTTAAAAAAAAATTATCTAAAATACTAGAGTTCTGCATTGGGCTTGTATATTTAAAAAACGTCAGTGATATTCAGACATATCATGGATAACAAAATTCATGAATTCCAAATTTTCTTACGTTTCAAAAGTTGAAATGAAATCTTCTTGGGATTTATGCCAAACATAATTCATGAAGATTTAAATATGACAGGTCATTCAGATTAAATTGTTTAAAAATATGCAACTTGTAACTCTAATTTAACTTTTAACATATTTCTACTCTGGCTTTCTAAACTTATACTAAATCTTGATAAATTGAACACACAAAGACACTACACTCCACTACAGAATCCACCTTTGCAAACCACCTCATTGAAGCAAACCACATATACACAAACATCAAAGCAACATGGATATTCTACACATACACACAAAAGGCCAAAAACTAGACACTCTTGAATGACTAGAAATGTACAAACACACAAAAACGTCATCCTAAATGAACAGACACAATGCAAATCACACATATTATTCGAACATATCACACCCCACACACACACACAACATCAATCTTTCAAACGACGGCACCGTCACCAAGAACAAGACAAACAGTGCTCCTAGTGGCAGCCTCTGACAATGCTTATTATAAGCGAAAACTGGTTCTAGCTATAAGGTAACAATTTTAAATTTTTACCAATTAAAAACTTTGTGTCAGTAGTGTGATACTTATAATTAATTAATCAACGGACACGTCATGGACAACAAAATCTAAGAATGAGAATATAGTATTGGAACAGACCTCAAATTTTAACTATTTAAGATGTGATATAAGTTTTGACATTGACAAAGATATACAAAATGAAGTCATTAGATTTCTATACATATGTGGAACTATAAATAGAACACTGAAAAATAAAACGGGACTTCAGACAAAATTAAAATTCTACAAAACAATGGCTGTTCCAGTGCTATTATATGGCAGTGAATCCTGGATTACAAAACAGATAAAAGCAACATACAATCAGCAGAGGTGAGATTTTTAAGAAGCGTTAAAGGATGCACAAGAAGGGATCATATGAGAAATGAAGATATACGGGAAGAATTAAATATATATAATCTAAATGAGAAAATTGAAGAATACAGGGGAAAATGGAGACAGCATTTAAGTCGCATAGATGGAGATAGAATACCAGTAATTGTAAACAAGTACAAACCTTCTGGAAGAAGGGATGTAGGAAGACCAAGAAAGTAATGGATCTGATAATGTGAAGTCAGAACACGCAGATTGCCTAATTCCTGAAGTGTATAAGAAGAAGAAGGAGAAGAAGAAGAAGAAGAAGAAGAAGAAGAAGAAGAAGAAGAAGAAGAAGGAATGTGACCTCTTTTTTAATAACAAACCCATGCTTTAATAGCAGAAAACATGACATAATGTTGCTCTACTTTGAATGTTGTACAAATACATGCATTACTTGTACAAGATACCTAAACTATAATAGTAAGATTAGTCATATTCCTCTTCTCCATGGTGACTGGCCAGTGGTGTTGTAAGGATGTGAAAAAATATGATTTGTTCTGTAGACATATATAGGCCTACATATATAAGGAAGAACTTATTCAGTTTATGGAATTTATTTTAAGTATAAAATGCCATCTCTCTCTCTCTCTCTCTCTCTCTCTCTCTCTCTCTCTCTCTCTCTCTCTCTCTTTCTCTCTCTCTCTCTCACTCTCTCTCTACCCCTTCCATCATAACACACACACGCGCACGCACATGCACAAACAAACAAACAAAATACAATATACTAAATTTATTATTTTTTAAACAGCTTTGTGCATGGGGGCGTTTGAAGAATTTTATTTTGGAGGAGGTCAGCAAAAGTGGAGGGGATAAGTAATAGTATTTACGTTATCTCCTGACAGTGTTTATGAAGATACACATAATTAATTATTACTAAATGTGATAAATAATATTTAGACCTATCTTAAAAAGGATATAATACTACATTTTAACTAAATGGGAAATTTTTGGGTGAGGTTCCTATGCCAGTGATTGTATGTGTAATATAATAATCTTAATAATTATATGTATAGTTAATCTTACATATATTATGTATTACTATTAATATTTTGTATGCTAACTATGTGTATATTGTAGTTACAATGTATAACTAACCTTAATAATTTATTTAATATTATTGATAAGATACTGATGTTTTTCTTGTTTTCCAAGTGCAAGCAGAAGTAATAGCAAGTGATGAATCCACTACTCAAGAAAAATGTGTCAACAATTAGAGTACCGTTGAATAAAAGTATTGAAAGTGGAGCCATTATAAACTGTAAACACATTAACATACAAATTATAAATGCTGGTACCGAAAGTCAGGAAATATAGTTATGATTGGAATATTACAGAGGAAAAAAAATATATATATATATATATTCCATTGACTGACTATACATATATATGTATATATATATATATATATATATGTATATATATATATATATTGTTTCATTGACTGAAACAAATCATTTAACAGTTTTAATAAATTACAGACAACATATTCTTAATGCTACAAAATACTATTTTCACCAGCATTAATAATACTTATATACTTATAATTAAAGTTAATAAATTAATTATAGAATTAAACAAACAAATTATGTTTTTGGAATTATTATATTATGATAACAAAGCCAACATTTGTATATGAGGAGCCCTATCTATTTGCTGTTTCCATTAACTGATGGAAAGTTACTGTTCACATTATATTTTCTGACAATGTATTTTATAAACAACAACAAAATATCACAAGTCAAAAACATTTAAATTTGATCAAATTAAAATGTTTGTGTTACACATGAATCACAAGGTTTACCCATGGAATATCAAGCATTATCTCTGATATATTCGCACATCAGAATATAGTAAAAATTATACAATGGTAAAAAAGGACAAATTAGTATTCTTACACTACAGAATTACATTTAAAAAATACACAAGCACCTAAAATTCACTTTAGGGCTACAAAACAACAACTCTAAACTTTACTGACTTGACAATTACAAAAATTTATAACAAACAATTTTAAAAATACAAATTAAAAACGATGTGAGTTATGGCAAACCAATAAGAATTTACATTTCTTCTGATTGGCTGGTGGTGTCAGACAACAACTTTGTGTGGGCACCAAAAGTTTATAAATATGGGTGGGTTTTGCAGCTTTCTGCACTGAAGATGTCCATCGAAGACATGGCTGAAACATTTTCACAAAACAAGCATAGACCATGGCCTTACAGCCTGGCAAGCCAAAGTTCTCATAACATTGAAACCAGCAATGAAAGCCTCAGACAGAATTAAAAAAAAAGTATTCATTATTTGTTTTTTACTTGCTGCGATCAAGAAAGCAAGTCTGTAAACATAAGGTTACATTATTATATAAACAAAGCTGAACTAAGTTGTGGGAGAATAATTTGACATTATGTTAAAATTGAAAGAAAACGAATGATACAAGACAAAGTGGTACAAATGTTCTCTCATCTTGTATAGATGCTGGTAGTGTTAACTGTTTAGTATACATTATATAAAACTTCACATTAATGAGTACATGACTATGAATAAATTGCAGAAACTGAAATTACATTGGTCTTCACATTTTATCATAGAAATGAACAAAAGATTTTTAAAAATAGAGCCCACGAAGGAACATTTTGAAATTGTGGTAAGGGATGGAGAAATGCATAGTTGGCTGCACATTTTCTTGAATTTGGCATGCAAATTCATTTACTGGTAGAGGTTGTGGATTGTTTTAAGCACTATTCTGAATGCTGCGTTCGGTATTAGATCTACATATGTACAGAGTAACAAATACTTTTTTAAGATTTTTATTGTCATTTTGTGTTTCAAATAGTATTAAACCAAAGAGATAGACTAAAAAGTACAAGCACGTTACTGAATGAGGATTGTAATAGACATAGGTGAAAACTAGGCACACCCATATAGTAAACAAAAAATGTTCAATACATACATTTTTTAAAACTTTTGTAACATAATTTATTGTGATACAACTTGTAACGACACAAAAATTCTAAAAGAAATAAGCGCATCTTATTAAATCAAGCATAAATAATACATACAGTAATATAATAATAATAATGGGGTGCAATATTAATGACAATAGGCCTAAGAGAAATTTAATAAACTAATTATAAAATGAACTTGCTGAAGAAGAGTTGCAGTATAAAAACAGATAGAATAATAGAAGGATAATTAAAACTACAATATTACAAGAGGTATTGAATAATCAAGGTGAATGACATTAAGGCTAATAAATCATTGAACTCTGAAGTGAAGTTATATAAAAGAGAAAGAAATCTACTTAAGAAATATACCAACAGTAATATTGAATATAATAAGTAAATGGAGTTATTGGAAGGCAATGTAGAATAAGAAAAAATATTCAGAAGATAAAAGATTCCAATGGTGTGTATAATGATGTAAGATTTTTAATTATTTTTATTTATAGAGTGTAGAAAGCTAAGGCACCACTCTAGAATTATTTTATGGGCAGCAGCCAAAGTGCACTGTACCAGGTATGTGAATGTTCGGATGAGCAATTGGACGTAAAAGGGCCACTCAACGCCGATATTCATTCATAATACCATTTTAATATAGGGGGAATCATTTAACATTAGTATGGAATCAATGTGAATGAAAGAATGGAATATATAAATAGAATACACAATGAACCAAGAGAAAACTCAAGAATTACAATTCGTTAAAGCCACCCGTATAAATAAACAAACTCCAGAGATAAAGAAGAAAATAATTGGTATTGACAAGAAAAGTAGGTTTCAATTTGCCTATAATAATGAAGAATTTGTTTAATAAATGTCAATCTTATCACCAAGCAATATTAATACCATAATATCATACACTTCAACTGTTGAAGACATCAGCAAGCAATAACAACAAGTTATCTAAACAAATCGAAATCAAAATAATTTGAAGGAAGAAACAATAATAAAGAAAAGTGTGAACCTATTTACAAACCAAAAGTCCTACAACAGACATTACTATGACAGATTACTATACTATATAGACAGTACCCAGTTAGATTTGGAGGAGTCCATAAACAAATAAATAATGATAATAAATTTAATGAATAATGAATGAATCAATTAGAAAGTCATATAAAGTACAATACAAATTTAGAAATAAATGTAAAATGTAATTAATAAGATGTGCTACAAATGTAATATAAGACAAGTGTAATTAATTGGTAAGAGTATGTGAGATACAGTGGTAGTCAATTAAGAATAACTGTGAGTGGATAGTAATTATAAACAATTATTTAATGAAATGAATTACTAATCCATAGTAGCAGAAGATACTGGCATTAACATTTAGTTTTTTCTTTATTAGTGTTGAGTTGTATAAGTTTAATAGATATTAATCACACAGACAATGGTTTAAAAGTGTGCATTCAGTTAAGCCCTGACGGGAATTATAGTAATCTGAGAATAATTGTTAATTAATAGTTTGTTTATATTAAAAAAAAAAATTAATTAATATAAAACAAGTGTAAGCAGGATCGATTATGAGTCTTCCAATATAAAAATATAACCAGTCAACATAGGCCTAGATGATTATGTTGAGTAAATAATAAATTACTCAAAAATATTTGTCAAATTACAAATAACTATAATATTTGATATTAAAATTGTTCATAGTTTTGTCAGATAAAATAATATGTAAATTGTATTAAGTATTATGATGTAATAACTAAAAAGCAACTTGTATGTAGAAGGTAAAATAATGTATTATATAAAAATAATATCCTATGACAACTAAATCTCAATTTGAACAGATATGACCAGAGTATTTATGTGTATCCAGGAAACCAAAAGAGAGAAAAAGAATGTTGTTGATTTATTATTAAAAAAAATAATAAGCCAAGAAGGAGAGTTGAGTGTAAATTTTGAAAACAAGCTAAATATTTATACAAGAAACATATGAATATTATTAAAAAATAATATAATAGAAAGTAAAAAAAAAACCTTATATCAAACTATAACAGAATATAAAATTGGAGCATATAAAGAAATATCATAAACAAATCACCTTTAATACATTACTGATCCAACAACCAGAAAGAACAACTACACTTGGATTAAATTAATAACAAGACACTGGACTTCAATCACAGTATTCTATCAGAAGGCTTCGGACAACGAGAGTGACAAGAGTTAACATTTATTGAACACCAAAGAAGTGGATTCCTTCATTTGGACAACATAAACAAACTAACATTGGATTTTTTCATCACTGTGACCAGGAGGCTGTGTGAAACCAAACTGAACTGATAAACATTGTGTAACGTATATATATTATTATAATTAATACTCAATTTATATTATTCATTATTATTATTGTTTGCAATGTAATGTACTTTCTATACTTGGTTTTTCTTTATAATTACTGAACCTTTATATTAGCCAAAAGAACCTAAAAAGAATCACCAGAAGAGAATCGACCCTGAGATTTCTAAATTATATTAATAATTACACTAAATAGACTATAGAAAATTTTTTGAATAAAAATACAATATTATTATTATTACCAGATACTATTCCATGTGTTTTTATTTATACAGAAATAGAATTAACAAGGGTTACTAATGGATGTACACAAAGAGAGGGATAAATTAATTTAAAACCCGTCTTGTGGTAATTTGACACATCCAAGGTGAGGCATAAAGAACCTGTAATTCCTGAAGGGTAATAAATTAGCGAACCCAGCAGTGGGGAATAATCCCGTGTGGTTACAAACTTCACAAAATTTTGTTACCATTGTTATACCTACAAAACTTCTTTGAGCTAAACAAACTTGTTTGCGACATTATTATATGAGTATATTCTAACGTAGGCTTCCGCGGCCGGTGTCCATTATGTTTTTGAAGTCTTCTTCCGGTATAGACTGCGTCAAAAATGTCTTGTATAACAACATTTCACTCATATTACAGTGAGTATCCTCAGGTCTAAGTGACAAAAATACCGGCAAGCGAACTCAGTTATATAGTGTAGAAGTTGCGATGGGTGGTCTGGTAAGTGGACCCTGCCCTGTAGGCATTAAGCTGTGTGCACTATTTGTGCAGTCAGTCAACCCGCATGCAGTCAAACCAGAAAGTAAAGAGTACCAATTCGTACTAAGCGTGACGGATTCTCTGTTGATGTTATCCTTGTGTTTATTAATTTCTATTGCTTCTAGGATCATTCTGTCATAGTACCTATTACACGACCTTATTACAGATCACTTGGTAAACTTCGAAAGCACATCTGTAATCATTGTAATATGAGTGAAACGTGGTCATACAAGACATTTTTGATGTGGTCCATACCGGAAGAAGACTTAAGAATCGTAATTATTATATGAAGTCTAGTTATTTCAAATTATACACATTTGTTAGTAGATTTAGTGGAGGTAGTCTCATTTCACTCAGTTATTAACATTTCAGTTAACGCTTTATTTAATAATTTGTTTAATACTATACATACCGTACCTGCACCTGTATATCCTATATATTATTTACATTACATATACACATTTCAAAACTAGCACTGTGCTTAGCATTAATTCTTAAAAGACATAATTAAAACACAACACTACTTCTAAACGACTTTTGTCCCCAAAGCTGATTTAGATTTATATGCTACTTTATTTGAGTATAGTCTATTTCTTCTTCATGTCTGTTGCAAAAAATGTGAACATATTTTATTTTATACTGTGATAATTACTTGCGATAGTAACTAGTTTATATTGCAATTAATACAGTTATAACATTTAACGTATATTTCACAAATATTTGTCTTAACATTTGAAGCTTTAGATTGAATGTTTAATTAATAATCAAGAGAACTTCAATTAAAATGTATTGTTTTAAACAATATTTGTTTTAAATTGATTAGTTAAGAAGAGTAAATGACAGTTTAATTAAGAATGTTCTGTAATTAAATGTCTTAAATGTTAGTTCTGTAGTTAATTGTTAATGGTTAAATGTAAATGATTGATAGTTAATATAAGAATAGTTAATACAACTATATTTAGTTGGCATACATTTTCTAGATCTTCTCCATTATACACAGCTGCACCAAAGGCATAAATCCCCTGATGTGCACTTATAACCCCCATCATGCATAAGAATTTCAGAGTATTTACTATATGAAATTCTTTTCTGGAACTGTCCTTAAAAAGTCGTCTCATATTCGCATATGCTGAAAAACATACCACAGTGGCCCCTGCAACAACAGTATCAGTATCAGTCGAAACAAATATAAGTTACTATACTTATAAGCAACATCATCATTACTAACAAACAGCAGTGTATGATTAGTATTATTTGTAAAATATAATTTTAGAATGTCAGCAAAACACACACACACATTCATATTTTCTCACAATTATTCTTGTTTGATTACAATTATAATAATAAATAAATGAATAAGTAACATTACAATTATTCAAAGATATTTTGATGGTAATACTGAACGCAACTGTAGTTTATTAATTACTGGTTAGGTTGTAGGATTGGTGTGTGAATGTTATGTTCGATATTACTGTTGCAGAATTAATCTTATTGTTAGTAGAGGTGAGCAAGATTTTAGTAGCATGAAGTAATTACTTAAATATGGAAAAGAAAAATCATTGATTTATTAAATATTAGTTGCAAAGATTGAAAAGAAATAGGCCTATAAATTTCAAGATACATTTATTTAAAAAGCTGCTAACAATCACAGAACATATTAGACATATTATAAATCACACATAAATAATATACAAACAACATGAAAACACATATATGAACACAATTTTTTAATTACTTCGGTGCCTGACACAAAATATTGAAATTAAATAATTCATTTAAATATTGCAAATAAAGAATAAATAATTTACTTATCCTATTTAAATTAAAATAATACTGTATTTGCTCCAGTTTAATGAATGTTAATTATTATGCACCCATTTCAAATAAATAGTAAAGTTATTAGAAACAAATGTTAAAATTACAAGCTCTAATTATACTAATTAATTAAATTTTCATATCTACAGTATGTATAATTATGTATTGATATTTATTTTTCTTGTTTTTATACTATGATTCTTTTATTTATTGTCTTTGTTTATAAAAAATAATTGCTTATTTTTCACCTGCTTTCAAGGTTGTATTACTGTTGCAAGGTTATCATTGTGTGTGTGTGTCTGTGTGTGTGTTTAACTGGATGATGATGCAGATTCTACATCAAGAATCAGAGTGATGTAGTCACCCCATCGTTATTACTAGAGTCTCTCGCTTCTTTTGAAATTGTCCGAGGTATTTATAATATGGTATAACAGGTCTGATTTTGCTGACTGCCCTTCCAGATTCTCAAATTTTGTTTCATCTTGCATAACCATCAGTTTGAAACAAATCACACTTTTTGTACTAGTAACAGTGTTAATGTGCAAATCAGTAGTAACATAAGGTTTGTGATTTTTCACTCAATTAGTGCATGTAAATTAACTGTTTATAACTTATTAATTACCAGAGTAATCAACATGTTTTTAAATAGTTTAGTTATTCTTGGGTAGTTTGCACTCATATCGTGTCTATATACACGTCTCTTCACTCTTCTTCTAATGGCACTGATTGGTTTACAAAATTAATTTTTAAATGTGCAAATTTTATTAAATAAAACATATTTAATTATTAGTCTTCATTCATGTCCTAATAAAGAGTTTATGCACAAATAAAATATACTATACACAGAGAATAGGAATTCCTGTCTTGGTAAATCAGATGTAGGCAGACAGAACAAACTACGTTAATTATAAATGTGTAGTACATTGATACAGAACATTCTAGTGTATTTTATAAATAGTGTCTCTATAATTGGTATGCATCAATATACATGAGTTATACATATATTGTGAATACAGGTGAATAACATAGCCTACATATTTAACTTAGTATTATTCTAATGACAAATAGTTTTAATAATAACAATCACAGTATCACAAAATATGTTCATAATATTACTTTGAATGTGGTTAGGGGTTTTATAGTACAAAACCAGTGATTGGATAAAAAATGATGACTGACAACTTTGAAATTAGTAATGGTAAAAGTATCTTTCATAATTAAAAATTTCTTAAACCAACACACATAGCTCAGTCTTTTTGTATGTATTCTTCTTCTGATAGTTCCTATCCATTTCGGATATTGGATATCACACAGGCTATTTTAACTTTCTGCACTGCTGTACGGAATAAGTCAGTTGTATTCATGCGAAACCAGGTCCTTAAAATTCTCAGCCATGATATTCTCGGTCGCCCAACTCCTCTCTTTCCAAGTACTTTTCCCTGTAGTATGAACTGCAATAAGTAAAATCTCTGTTCATTTCTCATGAGATATTCCAGGTACTGAACCTTTCTTATCTTTACTGTGTTAATAACTTCTCTATCTTTCTAAGAACGTCAACGTTAGTTATATGAGCTGTCCATGAAATGCTCAGTATTCTACGGTAGTATTCTATGATGATATTATCAGAGATATCTAAACGATCTTTAATGTAGTGGTTTCTCATTGCCTTCTACATCCCAATATCATTAGTTCATCCACCTTTGGAGACGATTTCTCAACCCCAGGACAATGAGGTGCCCTACCGCTTGCCAGTTCATCCACCAAAAGCTGTTGACTAGCAAGCGGGAGACTACTTATTCCGGTAGTCACTCAGTCACCATTTCCTCGTCAGTTAAAACAGTTAAAACAGGGTGCACCATACAACCTAGTTGTATGTATTAGAACAGTAAATTCCATATAAAACATTTTAAAAAGCTTTTTGTAGTTTGGAGATTGACTTGTGCCTGACTAATTCTGCTACATATCTCTTTTGCTCTGGTCATCTTTAGTGATTTTATTTCATAATTGCATACAGTTGCTCACGTCATGCTTGTCCTTTTAGTAACATGTTAATTTTGGACTTGCATTTTCTGCACATTGTATCTTTTGTTTTAGTAATATATCTTATTCATATGTTGTATACTTCATTCAATATCTCATCTAGCCTACACAGCATTCCTCTAGATTCTGTTTATTTTATGCCACAACAACACTGTTAGCAAAACAGAACATGCTTATTTTTCGCCTCCTTAGATTATTATTCCCTTACCAGTTTCTTTACTAAATCTGTAGAAGTCATCTCGTGTTCACGTGTTGAACAGTGGTGGTACAAGTCTGCATTCTGGCCTGACTCCTTTAATCATTTTTTGTTTTATATTTTGGCATTCTGCCTATTGCAATCGCTGTCTCATTTCTGTAGAGAATGACACTATAAACAGCTGACACCTGCTGCAATAATGTATCATTGGATTATGCTGACGTCTTAAGAGACAACTAATTAAAACTAACATTTTTAAGACAGGAAGTTCATTACTAAAATAAGCATATTCTTTATTTTGAAAAAATTGCTGGAGCATCAATTATGTCTTTATTTATTTGAATCTGTGCTTGCTTTTAATAAATAAAATTAATACAAATTATAATATATTATAATATAATACAAAATTATATTTTGTGTTCCGAGTCGTTAATGTAATAGTTGTATTTAAATTATAATACTTCACTTCAGTTTATGAAACCAGTTGTTTTGCTTTGTGATAAAATAAAATAAGTGACTTCTCTTAATCCCCTTAATCAAATATTGAAAAATATTTAAAGTTTTCCTAAAATTCACTTCATTACATTTTGTACAATTTAAATAATTTTAATATATATAGACACACGGCCCCACATACGTGTGTATGTGTTTATTGTCAATTTAGTTTGGTCCGGTTGTTGATATTATTATGTTATATTTTATTATATTATTATTTTATATGCTACATTTTTGTTTATTTATCATGGTATGTTAATTATTATATTACAAACTCTTCACATACACAATTTCACACAGACTGTAATAATTGTATAGCATTAAACATTGCTATTTGTAATCTATGTGTTATCAGTCTATGAAAAACATAAATAGGAACCTACATCAAACTATGGCTGATTATACACACACGTTATAATTGAGTAACTTGTAACACTTACCTAAAGGTTTGTTATTTGTGTCTTTGTCTGTGTAAAGAAACATATCCACTATAGTGGCCACAGAAACCAGAAGTGTTAAGAATATCATAAATCCCCTGAAAATTTGATAAAAGTTATTTATTACTAACATATGTGTGATAAAATTATAAACTGTACACATCAAAATAATAAACATTTATGAGATTTATAAGAAATTATGTAATTTTTTGTTTTTATTTCATAAGTCATCACCACTGATGTAGTTACTATCAGCATTGTCATAATAATAATAATAGTCTTCATCATATCACATTACTACCACCACCATCACCAGCATTTGTTTGATGTGCTGTAAGTTTTTGATGGTGGTGTTGATGATGATATGATGATGAAAACTATTCTCATCAAACAGATGCTCTATCCTTTATATTTTACAAATTGGTGACCCCAAGAATATTTAACTAAAAAGTAACACTTTCATCAATTGAAACCTGAAATTGACTATGATAACTGAAATAGCGGGTCAACTAAAATGCTAAGAGTCAGCTAACGAGAGCAGTAAGCTTATACACACCTAAATATATAAAATCCTAATAGTTGAGTTTGCTTTTCTGAGTGTGAATAACACATTTTTTCTTGCACAGTGACACTGGCAATGGCGCCTTGTTTTATGAATGCCTCGTTAAGTCTTCTGTTTAAAAATATATGCAAGTCATTGGCGGAACATGATGAAGGCAAACATATAGCCCAATGTAAAATGTTACGTGTCTTTATTCTTGGATCCAGAGTCTCCTGCAAAAATGTTGATCTTCTCAACTTATAGCTTGGAAAAAGTCATTATATACAATAATTTGGTATATACCTTTTTTCTACAGATGCAATCATGTACATTTATTTTCATAATAATATAAATTAATTTCCTACTTACTTTCATTATACATCACATATTTATGTTCTTCAAGAGAGAGTAAACTGTACAAACACATGTGAATTTTTGATCTGTAGCAATGATATGTATTTTCAAACTTTAATAAATCTCATAAACTATTTACTGCAAACTTGAATCATGTTCATGTTCACTGTCTATTATGAACATGTATAGAGTCTCACAAATTGTGAGACTGATCTGAACAAAGACCACTTCCTGGATTTTGTTTTGGGGCAAGCTCCCAATACAATTCAATGTAGTAACACATAATGTGAAAATTTAAAATTACTGTGCGTTCAGAGAAGCAATTATTAAAAAAAATTTGAATTATTTCAAATTAATAATTTTATACAAAACTTTAAAAGTGTTTAGATTTATTAGAAATTTAATAGTTGAATTTAAACATTTAAATTTTGATAATATGACTATCTATTCAATAAGCATAATATTAATTTGGAATATATTTTTTATTATTAGCCCCAACACAGTATAGCAATAACAGCTACCATAGTAAACAACAGACTCTGTTTCATGAAAAATAAACCACATTAGTTTCATAATATTTAGTTGCTTTCTAAATTGAAAAAAAGATTTATTAATTCTTATTTACATACCTGATAAATTATATTTTGATTCAATATATTGTATATTCACTTTACCACTTATTATTAAGTTATTAATGAATCTGTAACAAGTATTTAATACTTATTTGTTTACTTTATTATAAAGATTAAATCAGTGTATGAACTAAATTAGGTTGTCAGTAATATAAAACACTTTTAATTTTTAAAATGAAGTCATACCTAATCCTTACATTAGGTAATATATGCTATTATAGTTATTGTAATGTATTCTGCTCTTGTTCTAGACAAGGACACAATTAACTAATTTACAGGAAGCAATAATTTTGTGAGTCTGTGATAGAGATACAGAACTGTTGATGCTTCATTATTTGCACTATCAGCATTTCAATATGTACAGATTTACTTTTAACCTTAAATTGTTTGTTTAATATCTCGGTATTTTTACTTGTGTTGTCTTGTTGTACTCGTGTTGTTAGTTGTTACTTGTGTTGTACTTTAATTGTCTTGAAAGAGACTCATGTAACTTGTAGCATATTTAGTCTTCAGTTGGTTCTTGTATTTTGTTGCCCATGAGGTGTCTGACGTTATCACTAACTATATAAAATAATACTGATGTGGAACACAATTATTTTTGATAAATTTATTAGATTTTTACCTTACTGCCTTAACCGGCTTTCAGTCGTTATGAGCTTCATCAGAGGCTGCCGCTAAGAGAATTGTCCATCCTGCTTTTGGTGACAGCATCGTTGTTCGAAAGATCATTGTTGTATGTGTGTTGTGAATATATTCTAATAGTATGTGTGATTTAAATGAAGTCTGTTTGTTTATGATTGTTGTTTCTATGCATTTTGCGAGTGTCTAGTTTTTGGGCTTTTGTGTGTGTCCAGGATTTCCATGTTGATGTTAATGTTCCATGTGGTCTGCCTCAATGAGATGGTTTGCAAAGGTGGATTTGGTGGTGGAGTGTAATGATTTATGTGTTTAATGTATCTCTGTCTGAAGCTGCGTCCTGTCAGGCCTATTTAGAATTTGTTACATCCTGAGCAGTTTAATTTATAAACACCAGGTATACTAATTTTGTTTAGCTGTTTGTGTGTGTTTTTTGACAGTGTGTCTTCTGTTTTGTTTGTAGTTCTTACATATTTCCCTTATTTTGGCTGTACATGTTTGAAAGTTCCATGTTAAAATTTGAAATACTGATTCAATTTTAATGTAATTATTTCAAACTAATATTCTTTCTTTCTGTATTTAACTCTTCCTCCTCTCAGCATTGGGTTCTAGGGAGCTTCCATTCATCAACTCAATCCATTTGTGTTCCTGCACATAGCTTTCACTTCCTGTAAACTCTTCCCATGGTCCTGTTCCAATCTCTAAATATATGACTGATGTGTCGTCCATAGCCTCCCTCCTGGTCTCTGACCTTCTGGCTTTACTTCAAGATAGTGCTTTATTTTTCTTGCTTCATCTACCCTACTAGCATGTCCCAACCACTGCAATTGCCTCACCCACAGCATATCCATTAGGGGATTTACTCCCAAATTTCATCTGATTGATTTATTTCTAATGCAATCTCTTTTTGTTTTTCTCATCATTTGCCTGAGTAACCTCACCTCTGCTGATGTTATTCTACTTGCAAGTTTGTCAAGGATAGTTCAGCTTTCTGCTCCATACATTACTGTTGGTAGGTATACATATTTAAATATCTCTAGTTTTGCTTTCTTACATATCTCCCTTTATTCTATAAGTGTGTTGTTTATTGTATAATATACAGAGTTTGCTTTCCTTGCATGAATTGATACTTTTTCATCTATTCTTCCATTCTTATTAAAAATGATACCCAAATATTTGTTTTCCTTGATTTGAACAAGCTGTTCACCTTCACAGGTATTTCTTATGAATTGTTCTCCTTTCCTTCCAACATGCACAACTTTACTTTTCTTGATATTCAGTTGCAAGCATTTCCTTCCCAACTCCTCTTTCCATTCTGCCATAGCCTCTTGAAGTTTATCGCTTAAGTTTTGTATGAGAACTATATAATCTGCATAAAGCAATGCCTGGGCCAAAATTGATCTTAACGTCTAACATTCTTCTATGGCTCTGCATGTTTGTCTCTTGTAAAGTATATATTTCATCTATATAGACTATTATTAGTAGAAGACTCAATCACCTCCTTCATTTCAAAATATTCAGACTTCTCAACATTCAGTCTCACAATTCCCTTCTGCTTATGCTACACACTTCAGATGGCCTGTACTAGTCTATTTGGAACCTGTTTTGCTTCTAAAGTATTCCATACTTCCTGTCTAGGGACTAAATCAAATGCTGCCCTCAGATCCAGGATGCTAGAAACAAGCCACAACCTCTGTCTTGATTTTTCTCTGTGATCATTCAGAGACTGAAAACGTGATCATGAGTCTGCCTGCCCAGGGGTGCCCACAGGGGGGGGGATCATAGTGCAAGTTGTGCATTGAGAATTTTTAGGGGGGATTTTTCGGGTGTATTTTAAGGATTTTTGGGGGGGATTTTTTCAAGAATAACATTTTAAATCCAACATTGATGGAAATTTTTACCGTGTTTGTGCAACAAACTAAGCTATTAGTAAAAAACTAAAGCAATTGCATATCTTTATGATTGTTTTAACGAACTGGCAGCATAAATGTCTCTACCAGTACAACTAGTAGTAAATTTTGTTTTGGAATTTGGAAAACTGACCCTGGCAGCCTGCAGCAACATCCTGTCAATGAGTCAGAGGGTATGTGAATAATAAATTGTGAATGTAAAAATGTGTGCATGTGCTAAGCTTGTAGACCAGCGGGCAGTGGGGGGGACTTTTCAATTGGGGGGGTGCTGAGACTTTTGGGGGGATTTGCGCATTGGGCCTTGAGGGGATGGGCACCCCTGTGCCTGCCCAGTTGAAAACCACCTGTTCCTCTTCAATAAGGTGTTCTACCACTGTCCTCAACCTTTGTTCCAGAACTCTCGTAATATAATTTATATATCTTTGTCCCTAGACATATAGGCTGATAGTTGTTGCAATTATACTAGTTGACCTTTTTATGTGTAAGGATTATGATGTATTCCTATTCAGTAGGCATTTTGTTCTTTTCCAAACAATCCAAAACAGATTTGTTAATGCTCTTTCTGTGAAGTTTTATACATTTTAGCACAACTTTTATCAATGTCTTCTGCCTTTCCATTTCATATAATATTCTGCTGCTACCACCTCATCATACTTTATCTCCCCCCTAACCAGAGGCGGCTCACTCATAAGGGCACATGGTCACGTGCCCCTCCAGAAAATCACGAAATAAATAAATATTGTAGAAACGTCCTCGTTTCAGATGATAGCAATAGTTTGTAACAGTGAGAAGTCTGGAGAAATGTGGCAACGCGAAAACAAATGTGGCAACATAGCGACGGTCACAGAGACGTTGTGACCCAATATTACTACTCCCTTCCTCTTCACTACTCTCTTGTGGTGGGAGAGCGTAATGCTAAATTCCCATAGCATTCGGTCACACTAGACTATGTGACCATTGACCAAAAATTAACAGTCTTCAAGTAGTAAACTCTGAATCCTGTAGGTGCGCCACATTACTGCAACTAACGGATATGAATCGGAGCTATTTAGTAGACTATTACATTTTACCGCCATCTGAGCTGTGCTATAGGCTAATACTAATAATTACTGTTACTTTCTTAGTATATATTGTTACAAAATAATGTTATTATAATGTTTCTATTGTGAATATGATTATAATAATTTTTGCGATTTTATATAATTTTAAATTATATTCTCATTGAAGGAAATATTAAAATAGAATGTGTACCTAGAGCGGTTATGTTATGTGCTACACGTTAATTGTGGTGGCAGTGCTTATAGTAATTGTATAAATTGTAGTGTTACAAGTGGTTTTCAGTAATCAGTGTTACGCACGCGTGTAAATAACGGTGTTGAAAATATTCAAGTGTCGGTATTTTGGGTGCTTGTGTAAATCTCTGAGACAAAATGAATGATGTCAAGTATTTACAGAGTAAAACTTTGTGCTATGAAGATAGGTTAATAGCAAAACAATTGGGTCCACCAAGACCGCCGTTGTCTATCAACCAAGTGTTTAAGGACAAAAACAACCTATAATAGAACGTTCAATACCGCAGTGTACGAAAAATGGGAATGGATATGCGGATGCCCCACAATCAATGCTTCATTTTGCTTTGCTTGTCTTCTGTTTGGCGGTGAAGACACGTGGACTAAGTCGGGCGTTAAAGATCTGAAACATTTACTAGAAAAGAGTAAGAAGCATTCGCTGTCTAAATGTCATTTAGACAATGAAATGAGTTTAGCCGTGCTAGGTATTGTAAATATTAGGTTGCAACTCGATGATGGTTACAGAATTTCTGTTCGTAAACATAACGAACTTGTAGACAAGAACAGATACATCTTGTCTCGAATAATTGATGCGATTAAATTTTGTGGGGAATTTGAATTAGCTTTACGTGACCTAGATGAAACGGAAGAAGCAGACAACAACCCAGGGATTTTTAAAGGACTAATCAATTACACTGCAGCACTTGACAGTGTTTTGAAAGATCATTTAGAAAATTCAACAGTGTTTAAAGGAACCTCAAAAACAATTCAGAACGAACTTTTAGATGCCATTTTGTCAGTGTGTCGAAAAAATATTGTGACTGAAATTTCTACGATAGACTTCATATCACTTCAGGATGATGAAACAACTGACAGTTCGTGCAAAACACAGATGGCACTGATTTTGAGATATCTCATTGAAGGGAGAAAAATTGAAAGGTTTTGGGGTTTTTTTGAAGTCCCTTTTGATAAAAGTGCTCGAAGTTTAGCCTCGACAATTTTAGGACAGTTGGAAGAAATAGGAATAGACAGGTCCCCGGAAAAATTAATTTGTCAGACTTACGATGGTGCATCTGTTATGAGTTGTCAGAAAGGAGGGGTCCAGTGTTTGGTTAAAGGGAAGTATCCAAATGCAAATTTTATTCATTGTTATGCCCATCAAGGGAATCTGATTCTTCAAAACTCAACATCGTCTGCCTCCCAGAGTAGAATATTTTTTCAAGACCTGCAAGGAATAGGACCATATTTTTCAAGATCTCCAAAGAGGATGGATTATTTAGTAGAAATTGTAAAAAAAAAATTGGGTCTGTGCCTCCTACAAGATGGTACTTTCAACACAGGGCTGTTAATACTGTGTTTGAACATAAAGATAATCTAATAAAATGTTTTGAACACATTAGGGACATAGAGATTTCTGACAAAAGTGCTTCTAGCCAGGCTGCAGGATTTGTATGAACTTTGAGGGATCCTCAGTTCATTTTCTGGTTGACTTTTTTCCACAAAATTATGACTCATGTGGCGATTTTCTTTGATTGCATTCAACAAAGAAACATTGATGCAATAAAAATGAGAACATTTGTTAAAAATGTTGTGAGTGCAGTGGTTAATATTCGTAAGACCTAATATTCTGAAGACAGTGAAGTGTCTGTAAGTGAGCCTGTGACTAAGAGACAGTGTGTTGAACAATTAAGTAATAGGAGCAACCGTGTGGCCGCTTTGGAAGTATGTGATATGATTGTGAACTATGTTAATGAAAGATTTCAATTTTCAGATCATTTATGTGTTTCCAAATTGTTTTTAGTTGAAAAGTTCCCACAGTACTGTGTTGAGTTTCCGGAAAATGATTTTCAGACTACAATTAAATTTTATCCCACAATAAATGGTCCGAAACTGAGAACCGAACTTGAAGTGTTATACAGTCGTGAAGATTTACGTATTGCTTCTGGTGCAACACCCTTATTACAGTTTTTCCTTGATAATAACATGTTTCGTACCTTCTCAGAGTGTGTGACTATTTTAAAGATAATTGTTACCATACCGATGACAACTGTTGAAAGTGAAAGGTGCTTTTCTACATTGAAAAGAATAAAAACATTTTTAAGAAATTCCATGGGCACTGATAGACTGAATGCATTGGCTATGCTATCCACAGAAAAAAATGATTCATGGAATTCAAGATTTCAACAAACAAGTGATAGAGGAATTCGCTACATCTAAAAACAGGAGAATGGAATTGTTATACAAAAAGTGAAATACCAGGTAAGACATTCTATATTTTTTTACCTAAGTACTAATTACCGCCAATGGTGGCCCACCTTAGATCCTCCCCACTGTGTGCCCCTCCCATTTCATTACTCACGAGCCGCCACTGCCCCTAACTCCCTGATTCATTTTGATATCCTGACTGATATCTCTTGTTTCCTCTGACAGTCTGCTGCAAACTTATCTCTGCAGTATTGATTCCATAGTTTAATCACCTCCTTGTGCTCTGACACTAAAATTCTATATAGATTCCTAATATTCCTTACACTATTCACACTCCTCTCTCAATCTTTCACCATCCATAAATCGTTTTGTATCTCTGTTTGTTCTCTTCAATACCTCTTCACAAGACTGCAATTTTGCTTTCCTTACAGTCTGCTTTACCAGATTTCACCAATGTACATAATTATTTCTATCCTTCTCTCTTTGTGAATTAATAAATTTTTTCCTTCTTTTTTATTACCTCTTTAACATGGTCATTCCACCACTTCATTCTTTATAGCTATGTGTTATATTCTTTTCACATGTTCCTCAGCAAACTTTACTATTTTATTACCTATTTTATTCCACATTATATCTGTCTCCGTGACGTCATCTGTCAGTTGTTCCATTTCTTCAGTTATCCTTTCTTCATACATACCTCTTACATTTTTATCATGAAGTTTATATATTTACTTTTACTATTTATTTCTATTCCTCTGCCTCATATCCACCACCACCAGTCTATGACCCACACCCAATAACTCCTCTAATTAATTGACTTGTTTCTTATTAGAAACTAACTAATTAATCATATGACTTATTCACTCTTTGCCCTATTTCTTTGATGTAGATGAAATAGTCAATAATATTATTTACTGTTCTTCCTTCAAAAGTTATTTGTACTTTTTGCGCTAGAACCAAGCATTTTCCACCAACAACCCATTATCAGCACAAAATTCCAAAAGTCTGTTTCCGTTACTAATTTTATCCTGGTCTCCTCCAAATAACCCATGATTCTATGTGACTGTTCATAATCTTGTCCAATTCTGGCATTCAAATCTCCTCCAATTATCTTCCTACTCTCATTATATACCTTTTCCATTATAGTATTCAGCTCCATATGAAATTCTTTACTCTGTACCTTCAAGTCCTCAGGTGATGCATAAATCTACTAAAATTAATGTTTCCAAATCAAGGTCTACTGTAATTATCTGTGAATTTACTGCCTGTCAACCATTCACCCTGCTCTACATCATCAATATGCCAACTCCCTCTCTTTCATTCCCTCTCACACTCACTCCAGAATATAGCAATGTGTTGTTATTAGCCTCCTGGATGGCCTCAGTTCCCTTTTTTTCACTTCACTGATCTTATTAATTTTTTTTTATACCTCCTCATCTCCTCCACCAATTCCACTTCCTTCCCAGTTATTGTTTTTATGTTCCATATTGCAAAAATATGTTTATTTTTATTCTTTTCCTGTCTTTTATTCATTAAAACAATCTGTGTTCTGAGGCTATCATTTCTTTTCTCAATCATTTTTCAACCTTGCGAGTGATTAGCCTAACAATGGTGGTTCCATTACCTCAGGACAACTAGTCTCCTGTTTCTAACCCTGGCGAGTATGAACTTCCTTGCTTCATGATCCACTGCAGTCTATGGTCACTACTAAGTGAAACACTGTGTTGTTCTTGACCACCAGTCTACAAGGGATTACTACAATTAATCTGTAGCACACACCAAGAAATTAACAAAATTAAGAAATAAAAATGAAAAATTAAAGACACCCTAGCCCTTGAATAGTCAAATAGGATCAGGGTCAGGAAAAAACAAGAGTCAGTCAAAAGACACTAGACAGGAAAGATAAAAGAAAGGGATCTCACCCAAGACAAGTTGAAGCAAGGTGAGAATCCAGCTACGACGTGTTGGGTTTCCAAAACCCATACCCAGTGGCGTAGCTAGGATTCTTGGCGCCTGGGGCAAGGAGATCATCGGCCGCCTCGCCTTCACAATTAAAAGGGGGCAGAAGAGCAAAAATGAAGGCCCATCCAGTGACCAAAGTAATTAATAAATGCAAATGTGTAGATTTTTATATAAAAGCACGTCCAGAAAATGTCTTGAGAATATTTGTTAAGTAAAAATTAAGAAATAACATATTATAAGTTTAATATTACCGGTATTCAGTTTGTATACATTTATTAGTAACAAATATAGACTATAAAAAATGTAGCATATAAAAAATTTATAACATAAAAATGTTCTAATAAACATGCAACTTCCCTGTAGGTCTAAAGCGCATCGTCAAATCAATATTCAACATAAAGTTAAACAAAGAACTACATTAAAAGTAATAAAATAACAAAATAAATCACTTACCATTACAGGTTAATGGTTCTGTCTTCTATTAATAAGCACTTAACATTTATTTTTAATATTTAATAAATATTTAAAACGAGACATTCTAAAATGTAACTTTCCTGGTCTTAATTGCTGCAAAGTCGGTTACTAAATCACAATAATCTAAAGACAAATGTCATTTTCAATTGAGAGTATCGCTAGATTTGATATCCCATTCTGAGATATTGTTGATTGTAGGTACGATTTAATCAATTTAAGTTTACTAAACGATCTTTCACAAGAAGAGACAGACATTGATAAAGTAAGAAAAATTTTTAAAGCTGTTTCTAGTGTTTTGTAAGCTTCTATTCCCATTGAAGAAAAGTATTGTAGCAGTCCCTGAGGTGTAAAGACCATTTGTTCTCCTTTAACGTTTGCCCTTTTTAATAAAAGTATGACGTCTTTCAAGTCACTGAACAATTCTTCACTGTTTAGGTCATGTGGATTACAAGCACTGTGCACTTAATCTTGATTTGGGAAGCTGTTCCTTAACATGTATATCCCCATCATTTACGTACACCTCAAATTAAATAGGAAGCCAAAGCATTTTTCTAACTCTTTTATGTTAGAGAAATGGCTTGAAATTTCAACTGACAGTTTGTCCAAAATTTATATTAGAGAACATTGCTGTGAACGGTAATGCAGAATCGTCTGCATATTCCCCTAGCATATTCCTTCTTATCATTTTTTTTTGTGATACCGAGACCCCATTTACTATATACCTGCTCTGCCTTAGTAATGACATTGTCACACAGCCCATTCCTCCAAACTTTTAATTTGTCCGTTAGCGTCTCCAGAAGTGTCAATGCTTCAATAAAGCTTACTCCTATTGTCTTGAATAAAATCTATGCTCACTTTTCCGCCCTCCTGGCTATGCTGGCCGGGTGGCTGCCCCCTTGGCCCCCCTAGCTACGCCTCTGCCCATACCCACAAGAGTCGGACCCCTGATGGAACAAACTAATACAAAGCATTTAAAAACTTAATTCAGGCAATGACTGACAACATTATTTAAAATTTTAACACAAAACATTCCATCATCCTTAACATGATTGATGTTAGGTCCTGTTCGTCCCCCCTCCCTAAGTACGCTGCTCTGATTACAAACTAAACTTTGTTTCCAACAATTAGACAAAAGTTGTAAGTTTATTTGTCTTTTCACTTTCATTTTTAATTGATTCAGTTTGAATTTAAAGAGGCTGTAATAAAATAAGAACCTCCTTGAACAATGCTGAATGACATCTATAGCCTACTTGATAACATTCGGTTTAAAAATATTTCCATATTATTGCATATTGATTATTATAGAAAATCGAATTATTACAAGTTTCTGAGAGGAAGTAAAAGAAGAAGAAGAAGCAGAATGTGATAATTATGATGATGAGAGTGAGAGAGATAAAGGGAGAGAGAGAGAGAGAGAGAGAGAGAGGAGTGTAAATATATACAAGAATGTGTGCTAATAACTGGCAATGACACACATAATGATTATAACAGATGTCTTTACCCATTAATATGCAATAATTAGGCCTACATAATTTGAAGTAATTATGTAATTTACATTGTAGCAGTTCCCATACATAATATAGTTATATGTGAACAAAGATAAATATATCTTTTATGTTACAAGGTTTTATCATTAATGACTTAAGTAGTGTCTTTGGATTACACTGTTTGTCTTGGTGTTAGATTAAGTTGTTTTATTGCTACTTGCACAAGATGTGGATAGTTAAAAAACTCATTTTCTTCTCACCCCAACAATGATCATATTTGCTCGTATAGACATTACTCTTTGGGAGAGGAGGGTTTAATTGACCTTTTGTGACAGAATCAAGCTTACTTGCTCAAAAAAGTTACTTGATATTTTATGTATAAGGAGTGCAATACTTACTGTAAGAACACTCCATACAGAGTTGTAAACGTCTGGCCTAACATACACCTTTGTTAGTGGTTCATAAAATTTTGGATATAGTGTCTTGAATGGCCTCAGCTCCAAAGTTACTAAACAGTATTTCCCTCTGATGTCATCTCTAGGTGCAGACAAGGAGACACATTCATCAAAGTGCCCCATTTGATAACTATTTGCATACAGAAGGCCAACTAGAGATTTAGCTGATGCATCAAACACTGTAATACAGAACAAAAAATATTAAGTAGTTCATATCCATTAATATTACAGTTGCAACCCCTATTTAAGTGTGACTTGTAAAAAAAAAATTTTTTTTTTTTAAAAGATAATTAAAACTAGGCCAAAGCCTAGAGAAGCCAAAAATGCACTGGATCCAGTGAGACGGGACTTGCAATTAAAACTCACAAAATTAACAATCAATAAAATCTTTTTTATTATAACCAAACTCATTATATCTCCTTTAAAATTGTTACCTACAAAAATCAATAAATATAACATTTAGATTCTATGTTCTCTTTAAAAATGTTAATTAAAAATTATTAATTCTCCTTAAAAATGTTACTTGAAAATTATTAATAAATATAAAATTTATTTTCTATATTCTCCTTAAAAATGTTAATTGAAAAAAAAATTCTCCTTAAAAATGTTACTTGAAAATTATTAATAAATATAAAATTTATATTCTATATTCTCCTTTTAGCCCTATATCTAACCCCCAAAAATACACACAAATATACAATACATATCTAAACCCCAAAAATACACACGAATATACAATACATATACACGTTCCACAACACAGGACAATTATAACATCTATCATTAAATCTTGCCACACCCTTTTCACGCCATGAGGTACATAATTATAAACGTAACACCTATTGCAAGGTCGTAATACCTAATATGTGTATAACATATTATATGTGTATAATAAGATACGTGTTTGTAACACCAGTGGCCCCAGGACATACTACATTCAGGAGTTGGCATAGTGCCTGATACTATTATAAAGTGCTCCCACATTGAGCACTTAGACTTGGAGTAATTAAATTAGAATCCAGTAATCACATAAGTGATCATAATCAATTAAAAGAATTTAAATATGATAAATTTTATTGAATATTGAAAACAGTTACGTGTCATAATGCCTTATAACCTTTTAAAATTAATTTGGCCCAAAGGCCGACATGTTCCTAGGCAAGATAGTGCATAACTCAACCTGTCCCAAGAGCATCTTCAAGTCTGCATGAAAATGCACCTATACAGGATTAAACTGGTGACCCGACTTAACTACCAAAGAAACTTCTATCCCTATATGACCCAAACTGAATTTAAAAATGAGAAATTAAAGCATAAAATGAAAACTAAATTTAACCAGTGAAATTACGTGTTGATTAAATGAATTAGTAGCACTAAGGTAACCCTTATACTGAAAATAAGAAGGACATTTACACGCCTGAATGGTAAGCAGCCACAGATACATGCCAACCTCTGGGCTCACAGATTATACAAACAGAGTTACAAAATGTACAAAAGATCCCCCCCCCAAGTCCACGCACTATTCTGTCCCGTTAACCGGGGACCCAATTAAAATGTTTAAAGCTTAAAGTCATTGGTGTAGAGTGACTCTATGTCCACTGGTTCTAGTGGGTTACATCTCACTGTGTAAAAGTAAATTTGTTTGGTATCACCTTATTTATTCCATGGTGTGAAGTTGTGGTCTTCTGGTCTACATGTTAGGGTGTTTGTAGCCCGTCCTCGCTATTCTCCTCCGGCAGATGAAGTTGAGAGAGAGTCTAGATGTTCGTTCAGGATGGAGCTGTTCCTCGACTTCCGGCGAGGGACCCTATTTATACAAAATATTATCAGCGATAAGTTCTCAAAACTAATTCCCCCAGAAACCTCACACGCACCAAAATCCATATATAATATTAAACACAGCTTTAGGCCTACTTAAAATGATAGTTTGACACACTTTGCAACGGTTATACGGCCACATGGCCTTATCTTGAAAAACATTTAGTTTAATTAAATTTCATATTAATTTTGACTTTACATTATTCTCAATTCTGGTGCCTTAATTAAGACTTCTGAAATTAATATAGTATTACTATAATTACCAATAAAAGTTACATTTAATTTACTCAAAATTCACATTTCACAACTTGCCACGTGGCGTGAGGTTAAGTGATCTCATTCATATGTAGATTTATTAAACAATTTCCTTTTGTATAACTTTAAATTAATGTATATAAGCATATTGCCGTAACTTACCGCAGATCTGTATTAGTTTAGCCTGCCATGGATGAAGATGGTGCAATTAAAAGAAACTCCTTTCTGTCGGAGAAGATATGCGGCGAGGCGATAGTTTGGTAGACCAGCGAGAGACAGACTTTTAGACGCAATTCCGGCTTTTGTTTGCTCGCAATCAGTAGCAAACACCAGAGCGCAGCACTAACCGGGCGCACTCAAATACCTCATTACAGTATTGTAAATGCACCGCTAAATACAGTACAGTATTTCTTTTAGCTTGTCCGTAAAATACCGTACACGGTTTTTGATTATTCGCGCCGATATAAATTAATCGGCACACCCCACCCCAAAAGGGCAACATAGTTGCCCCATAAGTAGACAGAGGATCACCCTGCAGTGTACCCCAATGTTTTTTCCAACAACGTAGGTGTTCCTCGGTTTTCCCAGTTGCCTTTGTTCTCAGGAGAGCAGTGGCTCAGAAGGAGGTCGAAAAAACAGAAAGAAGACGTGTAGTATGCGAGAGTGTTGGCACTACACACTGACCTGATCAGGGCCAGCATGCAGCAAGAAAGACAGAAGAAGAAAAGAAGAAAGAGTGTTCGGGTGCACCCTGAGTTCTGAACTCCTGAGGCTTGACCACTTGTGCGGGAACTCCAAGGCTACCTCAACAGGGACCCATGCCCTATAATCCACGGGGACTAACCCCTTCAAACTTAGATAATGCTTTATCCTATGAATCCACTTACATCCCACAGGACCAGGGAGAGAACGGGGGGATGAGGTTTCCATGACAGTGATTTGTTTACTCAGTAAATATCCTTCCTATAACCTCTTACATGTGTGCTCCAAGGGCATGCCCAAAACGTATCGCGTGGACGAAGTGCACGACCGACCTCATCCACGCGGCACGTTTCGCTCCACGTTCTAACACCTTTTTTTTTTTTTATCTTTCTTTTTCTATTTTTTTTTTTTGCTATTTATGTTTTATATAAGGGGAAGGATAGGAAAATCGGGAAGATGGAAAGGGCAAGGATCTCTGAACGGTCATGAGCTGGGACTGTAGGTAAGGACATGGCTCCCTCCGAAATAAGGACGAATGGAGAAAGCCAAGGCTCGCGCAGGCAGGGGCGCATCCCTGAAGTAGACGAACGCCACTGGGACTGTGGAGAACATCTACCCGCTACCATATCAGGTTCTTACCTTTTCCCCGGAGCACACACCACCGAAGGATCACCGTTCCTACGCACATGGAAACCCCCAAATCTTACCCCCCCACTTCTATTAGTCAGCAAATTCCCTCCGACAGAGCTTCAATTTAGAAATATGAGTAACAATGATTTTAGAATCGTCCCCCGGTACGCCCAGCCGGGCCGTCACCGGTGACGTGAACCCCAGGATGCGATATGGCCCTGACCAGCGGTAACACAACTTTGCGGCACGTTTGTCTGCGGCTGAGCTGAGTGGGTGGCTTTGGCAATAGACCCAGTCCCCAATCCGGAAGGGGTTTGGAATTCGCCCCTGATTATAACGTCGACGGACCCGCTCGTGCGCTCGCAGCAAATTCTTCCGAGCTTCCTTCCACCTCTCTGCAGTTTTATTATCGGGCTCCCGTGGCAGAAGATCTTCGATATTCCACAAATTGGTCAACGGGAGTGCGGGCGAGAATCCAAACAGGATTTCAAAGGGCACGGCCTGATGACTATCGTGTCGGGCCGTGTTAAAAGCTAACTGTAACCAGTTCAGATTCTGATCCCAGGTGGTTTGTTGCTCAGCGTGATAAGCAATCAGGGCGGACCGGAGATTCCGATTGAATCTCTCCGCATGGGACGGCTGTGGGTAATAAGGGGAAGTGGTTACGTGTTTGATCCCACTGGCGAAACACATCCGCCGGAATTCACCCGAAATGAACTGCGGGCCATTGTCCGATACAATGATGGTCGGAAGACCGAAATGCTGAAATACATTGTTCTGGAGCGCGCTTATGGTTAAACGAGCAGTTGCCTGCCGTAAGGGCAGTAGCCAGGCAAACTTTGAAAAAGCATCCACACAAACAAGCAGGTAAGCATTACCTGACTTGCTACGGGGGAATGGCCCCACGTAGTCGATGAACAACTTCTCCATCGGTCTGCTCGCCACCTCAGATGACAACAACCCTAACTTGGTGTTCTGGGCAGGCTTGCTCAAGCCACATAGATGACAGCTCTTAACCCTGGTCGCGATGTCTCTATCCATGCCCTTCCAGATAAAATGTGTCCTAATACTGGAAATGGTCTTAGAAATTCCCTTGTGGCCTCCTACTGGGGAATTGTGGTAATAACTGAAGACCATGGGCACTAACTTGCTAGGCAGCACGATCTTAGGGGCACGTCCTTTTCTTTCTCTACAACAGAGGACTCCCTTGGACAAGAAGTAAGGGGCCTGTACGTTACCCTCCTTTATATTTTGGATGACTGGACCCAGCTCTTCGTCGTTTAACTGATGGGGTAACACGTCAGTGAAGGCAAATGGAAAGTCTAACAGAACGGAACAGGGTTGCTCTGATTGGGCATCACTGGGCTGGGAAAACATGAGGGACAAGGCGTCTGCAACTACATTTTGAGATCCCCTAATGTGTTGCACTCTGAACTTAAAGGATGAGATCTTTACCACCTATCTACCAATTTTACCCAGTTGCCGGGGATGAGCCAGAAGCCAAGAGAGAGCCTGATTGTCGGTCTCGAGCAGGAACTCAGCATGTTCCAGGAAACGCCTGAACTTGTCTAGAGCGTACACAACAGCTAAACACTCTAGCTCATAGATAGATGATTTTCGTTCTTGCTGGGTCAATGTCCGGGAAATGAAAGCCACAGGCTGCCTAGCGTCATCAACAACTTGGGATAGAACCGCCCCGAGCGCAACCGAACTCGCGTCCGTCTGTAGTATAAACGGTTTCGAAAAGTCGGGCATCCGTAACACCGGTGGGGAGATGATGGCCTCCTTCAAGGTGTGGAAAGCCTTCTGTTGACTCTCACCCCATGTAAATTTAGCGCCCTTCTTCCTCAGCTCGTTCAAGGGTGCGCCAATCTCAGCGATATTAGGTATGAATCGTCGGTAAAAATTGACCATACCTACGAATCTCGCTATTCCCTTCGCATCCGTAGGGGGAGGGAAGTCACGGATGCCCTGTGTCCTCTCGGGGTCGACAGTAACGCCCCGGTGTGAAACCAAGTGGCCCAAGAAAGAAATACTCTCTTGGGCGAAACGAACCTTCTCGGGATTGACAGTGAGGCCAGATCTCCTCAACCGACACATCACTTCTCTGAGATGACCCAGATGATCTTCGAATGTCTCACTATATACCAACAAATCATCTAAATAATTAAAAACAAACCTGAATTTCACATCGTGAAAAACGGTATCGAGAAGATGAGTGAGTGTCTGGGCCCCCACAGCCAAACCCATGGGAACCCTTGTGTATTGGTACAAATTCCAGGGTACACAAAAGGCCGTGTATGGTCTACTCTCTTTGGCCAACGGAATCTGGTGATAGGCCGCATTGAGATCGATTATGGTGAAATACCTGGCCCCACTGAACCAATCAAAGGCCGAATGTAAGTCTGGGAGGGGAACAGAATCCACCTCGATATTGGAGTTCAACTTCCGATAGTCTATGACCATACGTTGCTTAACCCCAGGCTTAGGTACCAAAAATGCTGGACTGGCATAGCTAGAATGAGAAGGTTCAATCACCCCTTGTTCTAATAACTCTTGAACCTCTCTCGCAGAATGGTCATCTTCGGAGGTGCGAATTTGTAAGGGTGCGACCTTACTACCTTAGAGTCTGTAAGACGGATCTTATACTCCAGCAGGTGTGTGAGTCCCAAAGTAGGAGTTAACACCTCGGGAAATTCCTCACACAATCGGTCTAAGGCCCTCTGCTGGGATGGAGTGAGATGATCTCGTGCAGAATCGGGACAAGCTACCTCTTGGATACCCGGCTTAGCTCCCTGGTACCCAAGGAACGGAATAAGAGCTCCCCGATTAAACTTAAAATAACATTGGTGCGCTTGGATGTCCAGCACGAGACCACTTTTCGCGATGAAATCGGCACCAATAATACAATCCACTCCCAGAGCAGGAGAAACTAGAAAAGGCCACACCCAAGAAAACCCATCGATTTTAATTTTGAAGGTAATCACCTGGGAGATAGGCAAGATTTCCCGAGATGCAGTCCAGCATACTACAGACGACAGGTTCGCCCCTTGATCAAGCCCTGCTTTTCAAGGTCCGCGCATACCCGAGATGAGATGATGGATCGGGCTGAACCAGAGTCAACTAAAGCTCTGAGCTGACCCCCTTTTACCTCGAGCGACAGAAAGGGGCATACTGAAAGGTGTTGAGAGGTAGTGGACGGGACCTTGATGTCGAAAGAGTCGGATTCTAACAATTGCCTGGAGGTAGTCGGAAGTTGTACAGATTTAGAGCGAGGGGAAGACATCCTCCGACATATCTTCCCCTGTCTACTTAGTTTTTTGGTATGGGTCTAGACGATGGAGGTGCTGGACGCGCGCGCCCTCGAGTGCATGATCGAGCTACGTGCCCTGGGCGGTTACGATTGTAACAGATTATTTCCTTCCTTTGCTCGCGATTTCGAACTGACTGGGCCTGTCGGGGGAAGAAAGGCTCACTGCATCCTTCCGCTCTCTGAGGTCTAAGTAGTTCCCCTCTGCTGTCTCCCCTCGCCTGGTCGCTCATCTGGATGGCCTTGGTCATTACACACAGCCGGTCCAAGTCCGCAAACCACCGCGGCCGCTCAGCAAAAACCAGACGCAATCTGTCTTCGGAGGAGACGCCGTCAAGAATATTCTGGACCACTTCCTCCTCCGACATGCCCAGTCCCAGTATTCGAGCTACCTCTCGAATGCGTTGTACAAATTGGGCCAGACTTTCGCCCCGCGCCTGCACGCGATAAAAGTGTCGATGCCGTAACTGCTCCATTAATCTACCGGGCACGAACGCCTCCAACACCTCCTGGTGGAACTCCGCCACTCCCCTCTACGACGCATTACATCCGCCACCCTCTCAGCCATGGGGCCGCGACAATAAGGGAAAACGAGCTCGAGCACCGTTCGATCGGACATGCCCGGGAAATCGACCAATTGGAAAACGGTTTTGAAGAATGGTAACAATTTTTCCACATCCAGTCCATCCACGACCGGTAATTGCTGGATGATATGAGACAGTGGGTTGGGCAGCTTATGATATGACGCCGCCTCGAAACCGGCGAGAACCGGGGTACTTGCAGCAGGCTCTATTGCTCTATATGACGAAGCTACTGCTGAGACCACGGACTCAGCAACTGGAGCCGGCGTAGGTGGTCTAGCCGGTTGAGACCCCTGCAGGGTCGAGGTGATCTGTTGTATGAGATCTTTTACATCATGGGCCGGCTCAAGATCGCCCCATTGTTCTTCAAGATTTTGCAGCCTGTGTTTTACGTGCTGCAGGCGTTGCCGGATACGCCGGACGCCGATGGAGCACCCCGGTCCCTCCTCCAGACTGTCTACGCAGCGAGCTAATTCCCGCAGCTCCTCCCACTTCTCGTTACATATCTCCAACTCGCTCTCTTTGTCGGCGATGGTGACCTTCGAGAGCGCTTCGCCCGCGGACAGCGCCTCTCTGAGCTGCCGTCGTAATACAAGGACCGTCCCTTTAGGGTCTCTCCCCCGGGCCCGTAACTCGAACTCAATTTCGTCGCGCAAAAACAGCTCGGGGTGTAGGACACTCATCCTCGAGCTTCGCGGTCGGC
The DNA here is from genome assembly GCA_034769895.1 of Magicicada septendecula. Taxonomy (NCBI): domain Eukaryota; kingdom Metazoa; phylum Arthropoda; class Insecta; order Hemiptera; family Cicadidae; genus Magicicada; species Magicicada septendecula. The sequence goes on from CM068369.1 coordinate 114,613,397, forward strand.
ACACAAAAACACAACACCGTAGAAAAACAAATGACAATAAGAATACAGGAAAACTTAAGTACTGTTCTTCCTTTAAGCAGACTGCGGGTCCCCCTACCGTTGCGAGGACCCAGCCCACTTACCTGAACTGCTCTCAACACTACACATTAAGGAACGCGACACACACACTAACACACAACATGACAAATTTACCGACCAACGACAAATTCTCAAAAAAAAATTGGTAATTACTTCGCTCCCATATCTCGGAGGCGACCGCCTGCCGATCGGGCCATACCGCATACATGAAAACGCCTTCCCAATTATTGGCAAGGTAATATGCGAACCATATCTCCACCTAGGCACAGAGCTGCGATAATTCGCGTTTCCAAAGGAATTTCCTCCTTTAAATTTTCACACCGCGTGGCAACCTACCGTTCAACGATACCAACAGGTGGGCAAGTATATACACATATAATACACAAAACCTTAAACCTAACAAGACATAGTTACTTTTAGATATAGGTACTTTTAGAGATTATTCTAAGTTGTATTCAAACCCCAAAATGTTTCCTGAGTTTGCAAGCCCCGTCACACCCAAAGGACCCAAGGGTTGACCCTAATCTCAACGACGCTCTGCTACCAAATGCAACCCCTCTTTAAGTGTGACTTGTAAAAAAAATTTGTTTTTTTTTGAAATTTTTTTTTTTTAAAGAGGGGCCACAAGGTAATTAAAACTAGGCCAAAGCCTAGAGAAGCCAAAAATGCGCTGGATCCAGTGAGACGGGACTTGCAATTAAAACTCACAAAATTAACAATCAATAAAATCTTTTTTATTATAACCAAACTCATTATATCTCCTTTAAAATTGTTACCTACAAAAATCAATAAATATAACATTTAGATTCTATGTTCTCTTTAAAAATGTTAATTAAAAATTATGAATTCTCCTTAAAAGTGTTACTTGAAAATTATTAATAAATATAAAATTTATTTTCTATATTCTCCTTAAAAATGTTAATTGAAAAAATTAATTCTCCTTAAAAATGTTACTTGGAAATTATTAATAAATATAAAATTTATTTTCTATATTCTCCTTTTAGCCCTATATCTAACCCCCAAAAATACACACGAATATACAATACATATCTAACCCCCAAAAATACACACGAATATACAATACATATACACGTTCCACAACACAGGACAATTATAACATCTATCATTAAATCTTGCCACACCCTTTTCACGCCATGAGGTACATAATTAACAATTTATAAATCTCCTTGCACGTAACACCTATTGCAAGGTCGTAATACCTAATATGTGTATAACATATTATATGTGTATAATAAGATACGTGTTTGTAACACCAGTGGCCCCAGGACATACTACATTCAGGAGTTGGCATAGTGCCTGATACTATTATAAAGTGCTCCCACATTGAGCACTTAGACTTGGAGTAATTAAATTAGAATCCAGTAATCACACAAGTGATCATAATCAATTAAAAGAATTTAAATATGATAAATTTTATTGAATATTGAAAACAGTTACGTGTCATAATGCCTTATAACCTTTTAAAATTAATTTGGCCCAAAGGCCGACATGTTCCTAGGCAAGATAGTGCATAACTCAACCTGTCCCAAGAGCATCTTCAAGTCTGCATGAAAATGCACCTATACAGGATTAAACTGGTGACCCGACTTAACTACCAAAGAAACTTCTATCCCTATATGACCCAAACTGAATTTAAAAATGAGAAATTAAAGCATAAAATGAAAACTAAATTTAACCAGTGAAATTACGTGTTGATTAAATGAATTAGTAGCACTAAGGTAACCCTTATACTGAAAATAAGAAGGACATTTACACGCCTGAATGGTAAGCAGCCACAGATACATGCCAACCTCTGGGCTCACAGATTATACAAACAGAGTTACAAAATGTACAAAAGATCCCCCCCCCAAGTCCACGCACTATTCTGTCCCGTTAACCGGGGACCCAATTAAAATGTTTAAAGCTTAAAGTCATTGGTGTAGAGTGACTCTATGTCCACTGGTTCTAGTGGGTTACATCTCACTGTGTAAAAGTAAATTGGTTTGGTATCACCTTATTTATTCCATGGTGTGAAGTTGTGGTCTTCTGGTCTACATGTTAGGGTGTTTGTAGCCCGTCCTCGCTATTCTCCTCCGGCAGATGAAGTTGAGAGAGAGTCTAGATGTTCGTTCAGGATGGAGCTGTTCCTCGACTTCCGGCGAGGGACCCTATTTATACAAAATATTATCAGCGATAAGTTCTCAAAACTAATTCCCCCAGAAACCTCACACGCACCAAAATCCATATATAATATTAAACACAGCTTTAGGCCTACTTAAAATGATAGTTTGACACACTTTGCAACAGTTATACGGCCACATGGCCTTATCTTGAAAAACATTTAGTTTAATTAAATTTCATATTAATTTTGACTTTACATTATTCTCAATTCTGGTGCCTTAATTAAGACTTCTGAAATTAATATATTATTACTATAATTACCAATAAAAGTTACATTTAATTTACTCAAAATTACACATTTCACAACTTGCCACGTGGCGTGAGGTTAACTGATCTCATTCATATGTAGATTTATTAAACAATTTCCTTTTGTATAACTCTTAAATTAATGTATATAAGCATATTGCCATAACTTACCGCAGATCTGTATTAGTTTAGCCTGCCATGGATGAAGATGGTGCAATTAAAAGAAACTCCTTTCTGTCGGAGAAGATATGCGGCGAGGCGATAGTTTGGAAGACCAGCGAGAGACAGACTTTTAGACGCAATTCCGGCTTTTGTTTGCTCGCAATCAGTAGCAAACACCAGAGCGCAGCACTAACCGGGAGCACTCAAATACCTCATTACAGTATTGTAAATGCACCGCTAAATACAGTACAGTATTTCTTTTAGGTTGTCCGTAAAATACCGTACACGGTTTTTGATTATTCGCGCCGATATAAATTAATCGGCACACAGTTGATAGCCATTAATACATTGAAAATTCAGAGTGGAATTTTATATAAAGCCAGGAAAGAAAGGAATATATTCCTTCAAACTTCAAATTTTTGTTACAATTAAAAAAAGTTTCCATTTTAAAGTTCTTGTATATACTAAATAGTATAACTATTGTTCTTTATGTTGGCTTACTAGAAATATTTAATCTACAGATTATATTTGAGTTTATAGTTTATGAGTTATTTCTTAAGTTGAGGGTGTATGAAATTACCTATGACATATATAGATTGTATAACACATTCAGAGATTCAAAACACTTGCCACTTATGGTTGCTAAGTAGAGACAATTGTTTAATGACAATATGTTTAGATGGTCATTATCTCTCTATAAGAGACTGGAAAAACATTAAGTGGCAACTCTGTCTGTCATCCCTTCTGCTTAGCCCCATAAACATCGAAGAAAAATGATGTTTAGGCCTATACTAGATCAGTCTTACAATTTATTGAAAGAAGATTAAATAGGTTATATATTGTACTTAATGTGTTTTCTTAAGACACTAACCACATCAAACTTTCACCAACAAAATCATATCACAACTAATACCACACACACACACACACACACACACACACACACACACACACACACACACACACACACACACACACACACACACACACACACACACACACACACACACACACACACACACACACACACACACACACACACACACACACACACACACACACACACACACACACACACACACACACACACACACACACACACACACACACACACACACACACACACACACACACACACACACACACACACACACACACACACACACACACGCACGCACGCACGCACGCACGCACACACACACACACACACACACACACACACACACACACACACGCACGCACGCACGCACACGCGCACACGCGCACACACACACACACACACACACACACCTCTATACTTCAATTCTCTTTACTAGATGATCACACTTTTTTTTCGTATCGGCCATCTAAGGACCACATGCCAATTTTAATTCTTTACTCTTTGTTCTTTTCTTGATTCCAATATTCTTGTATCTTCTCACTATGTCTCTTCTTCCTGTCTTCAGTCCACTGAGAACCTGCGTTTTTCTCTCTCCTACCCTGGACTCCCTCCATTTTTAACACTTTTGCCCGAAAAACGTCTCTTTCAATTGCTTCTTCTGCATGTATATTTTTTTCTAAACCATTTGGACTTCTTTAATCCAACTTGATGTTGACTTCTTCCCCCACAGATATTTGAAGATTTGCTTTGTCAGCCTATTCTCATCCATTCTATATAAATGTCCAAAAAATAATAGTCTTCTTTTTCTCATTGTTTCTGTTATATTTTCTATACTTTGATATATTTCATCATTACTTCTTAATTTCCAACCTTCTGAAGTTTTCTGTGGGCCTAATATTTTCCTAATAATTCGTCTTTCCAATATTTCTAGTTTGTCTATATTATAATTGAATGCTAGACATTCACTTGCATATAGGCATTCTGGCTTCATTCACACATATTTTTATTATTATCTATATTTATTAAAAGAAGAGTATTACAAATGTAGATAGGATCTAAAATAAATATAAAAAACAGAATATTTAGTTTTAGTAATGCCACATATGAATCTTCAATTACCAGGCATCATAATAAAGAATGAGAAAGTACTAAAATTTGGAAAGAATTGTTATTCAGGATGAATATCTGTGAATAACTGTATAAGACACTGGGTGAACATGGATAAAAATACTATATGTGAATTGAATTCCTTTCTGTGGTCCAAGGAGATTGGATTAAAAACTAAGGTGAATGTCTAGAAGGCCACTGTAGAGTCTATTATTGTTTAACATTCATTTTTGTTCGTGTTGGTATCCAAGTCACTTTACAATTATAGTAAAATATTACCTTATATTCGGTCCGCCGTGTGACTTCTCAATTTGAATTTACGTAATGCGTTTCAAGGCATATGCCTCATCATCAGACGTAAAATTTAAAAACTTAAAAACATATACATCACACAAGAAACGTGTTTTATATAATAGCTGCAATTTTATTATTTTTGACAAACACGTTTCTTGTGTGATGTATGTGTTTTTAAGTTTTTAAATTTTACGTCTGATGATGAGGCATATGCCTTGAAACGCGTTACGTAAATTCAAATTGAGAAGTCACACGGCGGACCGAATATAAGGTAATAGTTTACTCTATTATTGTTGTTTATGGACCAGAGTGGTGGCGATTACTGTAAGAAACCAAAAGTTGCTTGAACCCATAGAAGTGATTTTTCTAGGTAAGCTTCCAGAGTTTTGTGGAATGATAGGTAGATCTGAGGGAAGGCCAATGGCACTATACCCCCTCCCCCCCATTCAGCTCTAAATGTACAGTGGATAAAATATCATTTTTACTACCAGTATTAAAATATAAAAATAAAAATATTAGAAAATACAATACTGTAATATAATTAATTCAGTACTAAATACAACTATTATATTAACGACACAAAGTTTTTTATAAGTAAAAACATAAAGTTTTACCTTACAACCTGAACCGGTTTTCACCTTTAAAAGGCTTCTTCAGAGGTTGCCGCTGGTAGCGCTGTTCGTCCTGTTGTGGACGATGGAATCGAATTTCGAAAGATCGATGTTGTGTGTGTGGGGTGAGATGTGTTCGAATAATGAGTGCGATTTGAATTGTGTCTGTTCGTTTAGGATGTCGTTTTTATTTGTTTTTGTGTGTTTGTATATTTCCAATTGTTCTAGAGTGTCTAGTTTTCGGCCTTTTGTGTGTACGTGTAGAATGTTCATGTTATTGTCGATGTTTTTGTATGTGTGGTTTGCTTCGATGAGGTGGTTTGCGAAGGTGTATTCTGTAGTGGAGTGGAGTGCCTTTGTGTGTTCAATATATCTCTGTTTGAAGCTACGTCCTGTCTGGCCTATGTAGAATTTGTTGCAATTTGAGCAATTTAGTTTGTAAACACCGGGTAGATCGAATTTGTTTTGTGTGTGTGTTTTGATTGTGTGTGTTCTGTTTTGTTAGTAGTTTTGTAAGCGATTCTGTATCCTGCTTTTTTGAATTTGTGGGCTATTTTTTCAGTTTGTTTGTTGATGTATGTTAGTGTTATGAATTTGTTGTTTTCTGTCTTTGTCTGTTGTTTGTTTTGTGTTTTGTGTAGGAGTTTACTGACTATTGTTCTATCATATCAGTTAGATTCTGCTAGATATTTTATCGTGTTTAGTTCGTCTTTGTAGTCTTTAAAGACTTTTTAATCAATCAATTGAGGTGTGAGTTGGGGGGTTGTAATAAAAATTTATAAAAATATAAATTTTTTATAAGTTTAGTTGTTTTTTAGTTTAAGGACATTTTCTTATTTTCTCTTATTTTTCCTTTGCACGGCGGTGCGCCCTCATCTACAGGACGAGCACTAGATGAAGCATTGTCACTTTGTAGCACAGTTTGTACTGATTCCAGCTGCCATTGACTTTATTGTTTTCTTCATTGAGGTACAAAGGCCAGGCCCGCGTCTCACGTCAACATCGCCCTGTCCACACTATTAGTCAGCCCCCCCCCCCAACCAGGGCCTTTCAGCCCGCACAATAAGAACAACAGATAACAACAACGGACCAGTAAAATCTGGCCATAATCACTATCTTTCCAAACCACTTTTTAAAGTGTTTACGTCCTTTAGTCCTTTCTCAAGTGTTTACGTTTTTGTAATGGGGTGGAAGGGATGAGAGAGTAAAATTAGACCGGAGGGTGCCGCAGAACATGTATTGGACGGTATATATATATCTACCATTCCTGTAGACGGCCTCTGACTGGAGTGTCTTACCCCGTCCGTATCAGAACTTGCCCAAGAGGTTCTTCTACTCGGGTTTTTTTTTTTCCAGAATTAGCACCAAACTTGGAGCAGATCTAGTACGGTACCATGCCCGTTCCGTTGCGACGTTTTCCGTTCACTGTACTGTAATAATACAGATAAATACGGTTTACTCGCATCTTTCGTATTTCTTATATTTTTTATAAGTTTAGTTTTTTTTATGTGAAGGACATTTTCTCATTTTCGCTTATTTTTTCATTGCACGGACGGTGCGCCTCCCGGGCACGTACCCAGTGTGCACGATTATAAAATCGGGACTGCAAAAGGCATAGTGATAATATGCGTCCCAATCACCCCCCTTTCTATCTTAATTTTTTCACATTTAATTTTATTCTTTCAAAAATTAAAATTACCGCGTTAGACTTTAGAAAACTCAACATTTTCAATGCACTTGACGTTTATTATTTCACTATACTATAATTCGTTCATCAACCAGTAGACCTACAAAAATGTAAAAGCAATAAAAGAACTAGCTGGTGAAATTGTAGGAAAAAATATCTAATAAATTTGTAGGTTAATGTATCAACGAGGAAATGAAGTATTGAAAATTTAATTTTTAAAATTTATACGTTGTACTGAGCATTTATGTTGCCAGAAACAACTAATACTTAATCTTAATGTTTATTTAAACTTTTTCATATAGGCTATGTAAAACGAACTACTAGTTTGGTCGTGAGACTTTTTTTATGGAGACGTATGTAAAGTACGCGAGTGAAATGTTAAGAAACGATTGAATTTAACTTTACTAAACGTATCTGACATTGTGTATCAAGTTACATTATGCGGACCATTAATGAAAAAACAAGGCCTTCGGGGAAGTAATGGTTTCTCTGTTGACATAATCGTGTCCACATTCTTTGAACGTTTTCTTAAACAAGTGTTCCCGTTTTCTATCATTAATAAGTTTACATGCAATTAAAAAATTATCCGTTTAAATGTTTTCAACAATTGTAACATTACCAATCAATAAATAACGATTAAAATTTTAAATGTTTTCAAGAATTAAGATATTTTTTTTTCAATAGGCCTATCATGAGTGCACATTTTTATCCGACTTTTAAGCTGAACGCGTTTCCGTTTAATCGACTTTTTAATTTGATTAAATAAGATAATTACAGTGTAAAATGCGGTTTAATTATTGTTTATAAAATATAATTTTTATATAAAACATAAAATTTGGTTTAAGTAAAGCGATTGGCTCTGAAAGATGTCGGATAAGAAAACGTGTATTCGTGGTAAAGTATAACAGAAACAATGATATAATGAAATACACCATCGTCACGCGCAATATGTACGAAAATAGTAAATAAAAATATATTCTTGTGAAGGAATCGTGAACATAAACACAAGGCGACATTTGGACACAACACGGACGTGCGTCAGTTGTAGAGAATCCAGCACAAGTTGGAGCGGTATCCAGCATCAGTAATTTTTGATGTACGAAAATTGAAAATACGAAAATTAAAAACTGCGTTCTTTAAAAAATTAAAATCGTTGTCACATTGCTGAAATTGCTATTTGCTGTGCTGTTAGGGCATGGTCTACTGCTTATATTCAAAACAGACGTTTTGGCCCCTTCAGTGTAGAAACGATCAACAAATTGGCACTCTATCCACCTCAGTACTGGGGTGACTTGGCGAAAAATCGTGCCAATTTTTTTGATCGTTTCTACACTGAAGGTGACCTCCGATGGTGGGGGAAAAACGTCTGTTTTGAATATAAGCAGTAGACCACGGCTTAACAGCCCGGCAAATAACAATTTCAACAATTTTTTTTTAGTGAAGGGTTTGTGAGGATCGGTCAAAAATATAACACAAATTTCAACTTATTTATGCGACGTTTCGACAATGTTTATCGTCATCATCAGGTCTTGTGTATGAATACAAAAGTAATGTCAAACACAACAGAACAATTATTTGGGTGAACGTGTTTGTGAATGTGAGTGTGCGTGCGTGTGTGTGCGCTCACGCGTGTGCGTGCGTATGTGTGTATCATTGTACATGTGAAGGAGTTGAGATAGTTTGTTTACATCTTCAAATGTTTTCTTTAAGACAACGAGAAAATTATAATATCACAAAACTTAATTTATACACTATTATAATTTAAATTACTATAATGTAATGGTATTTTTTAATTAATTATAAAAGTAATAATCAACAATTAGATATTAGATTGGTACAGAAAACGTTTATACATATACCAGTCAACATATACCATAGTAAATATATTATAGCAAAAAACAGATTAAGGGATGTTCAAATATATAATTATTAAAAGTTATTTTTAACATGTTTCACTCACTACTGTATTAAAAACAATAATTAATTTAGAAAAATATAAATTACACAATAACTGTAGAACTTTACGAACTTACATCAGATAATTTACATAATGTTACAAACACAACTTTGTAATGTGATTATTATTTCAAATATTTTTTTTGAAATTTTGGGTATTGTGAGAGAAGTACACCAGCAATTAGAGCCCGTCAAAAGTGACACATGTTAGCTTTGTTCGAGGGTGGGCGACGAAAAGGAACCAACCTTTCCTTTCCATTAAGACGTCGTAAAAACTATTCACGAACAATGAGCTGTACGGCACATGTTGCAGCGAACTGGACCATGCGTGGGAATGCTTGACTCCACAATTAGGACAAAAGAAGACTACCCTTACATCTGTCCAGTAGCGAGAAAAACACAGAACCAACGGCGAGATTATTGTTCAAAACCATGTGTGCGACTTCTCAAAGACAATGGTTTATGCACGGACAATGGGACAGGCGACTAAGTGACGCTAGTGGAGAGCACAGATGTTATGCCACCCGTAAGTCAACGAAGGAAGTCGTCAGCATACCAACAATAGGGGAATTTGACACGCTACACCAAAAGTAGCAGATGTGATTTCGAAACAAGGCCTTAGCACTCGTTCCAGGAACAGGGCAACGGACGTAAGACAGCGACTCGTCCAGTCCACGTGGACTACGTCAAATTCAAGTTGAGAAAGCCAACCAGCCAATGAGGAACGAGAATTCCGAAGGGAACTTCTGTAGGGGATGGTTCAGAGAGGAGCTAGAGACCAGAGAGCGAATCTCGTGTATGAACGTCCCTCTCCAAACGGCACTGGGTGGAGAATTCGTTAGAAATACAGACTGGAGACGAGAGGACACAGGGAGGTCCATGGAATAAACCTATCAAAAATGATTTGGTGGGAAGTTAGAGCGTTCATCAGAATCACAAGAGTGGGAACATCAGAAGGAATAAAAACTGTTTACACAAGGGGACGCGCGCTCAGTTTATTAAGATTTTTGCCTCAGTTTATTAAGATTTTTGCCTCAGTGTACTACAATTTTCTCTTAGTTCATTCAAATTTTGGCTCAATTTATTCAGATTCTTAACTCAGTTTATTCAGAGTTTCGATCAGTTTATTTGAACTTGTATTTCAGTTTCATAATAGTTCAGTTTATAAAAACTTAATGCAGTGTATAAGTCAGAACGCAAAACGGGATGGTAGTGTTCGCGATGAAGCGCGAGTAACAATCTTTATAAATTCCATGTAATACACCGTCATAAAGATACTGACATTTTGCAGTGACATTCTTGAACCATTACAGAAAAGTAGTGATACTACAATGTTTCGCAGTTAACTCAAGTAAATAGAAGTGTGAACAAGTGCCTAATGAACTTGAAAACAATCTAGGCGCCGAAAAGAGTTGTCGTGCGAGATGGAAAACTATTAGAAGCATACGGTATCGAACTGTGAACCGCGTAAAAAGACACACGCGAGTAAAACAGAGCCGACCGATTACAAGTGCAATGCCACGACTTGTATTATAATAATCTCAAAAACTCAAAGTGACTGTCGCGGTGTGCGGAAGTGTGTTTGCGAACGAGTGCTATATGGATTAACCTCACCCATCAACGCAGGGATACATCATGGGAGCGATAAATCACGGCAGAACGAGTAAAGTACAAAACTAATCTCTTCTTATAATTAGTAATTTATCAAATACCACTGACCTGACACTTAGGACCAAACCACCTGAGAAAATTATATAAATATGAGTCAGATAGATACGAATCCATAGGTAGGGAATAATATGTTCTAGAATATTGTACATGTCTTCTTGTTAATATATTTTGTAACTATGTATGTATTTTGATGTGTCTGTTGCAGGAACAGGATTTTAGCTATGTATATGATTGATATGTGTATTGTTAATAATGATCATTTCATGCATATAAATGTTTAATATGTTTTAATATAAAATACTTAATACAAATTATGAGCACACCACATTGTTAGTTAGTAACGTCATTACGGACGAAGAAGCGTCTACATTCGATCGCTCACTTAATTATTTAAATTTGTTCATTTAATTATTTAAATGTGGCATAGAATTTTGTTGTTTTGTTGAAGATTTGTAAGTGCTCTTAAATTAATGTTATGACATGAATAAGAATGAATATGATTTTAATAAACGTAAGTTAGAATGGATTCGTTAGTATTCTATTGATTTATGTAAAAACCTGACTCACAACTTAACCTTTCACTGAACAGGATCTATAATTTATAATTCAATTTAATGATTATCAATTAAATTACTTAGAAAGATACACAGAATAGAAGTTTGGAAGACAGTTAAAGTCAGAAGTAATTTCATATGTAACAAGTTTGAGTGCGAATAATTAATTAACTCTAATTCAATTCATACAATTATTTAAAGGAATGAATTTGTTAACATTGTGTATGGCAGCTCAACACATGGCATTAACTATATTGTATATGATTACCCAAACTCGGAGTTAGATACACTTTGATCACGACTCTATTAAAGAGATAATTCAAGTAATTTACGCAATAAAAGTACTACAATGAAATAACAATGGATATATGAAAGCAATAAAATCAACACATCATTAACTCTAAAAGTTTCAACATAGTTCGTACAGATATCACCTTTATCAACACAAATAAATTTCTAATTGGATTAATTAATTACGCAATAAGATTGCATATACATTACCATTGCATATGGTGCTCCAACAACACGGGGCAATATAAAGTAAAGATTTACATAACTATAAAATTAATCAATCATAATTGAAGAGTAATCAATCTATGCATATAATTAGCATAGATATTATTATTGTATATGGCTCCCAAAGAACGTGGGGCACAACAAACTTAATACACACCAAAGTATATTATTGTATATGGTGCCCAACGCGTGGCAGACAAAGTTTATTATTGTATATGGAGCCCAACCTGATGGCCGATTAATGGGGATAATCCTTGTTAAACGAGCTGGTTAAGTGCAGGCAGTGGTATAGTAGAATAGCTAGTAGTTTGATAAAGTATAATATAAGCATTAGAATAAAAACAAATACTTGTAAAACAACTCTGAATGATTACAAGGAGTCGAGCAAAAATGGCGACTAATAACAATAACTCCGAAAGCCGCGAATTCGTCACTAATAACGAATTAAACATAGAAGGACGGGAGGAGAACGCGACGCCCAGCGACGACGTCAGCGCGTGTGAATCTGAGATAAGGGCGGGGGGACAGGTGTCCCAACCCGGCGAATTAAATCTACAAATGCTACTTGAGAAGTTGACCGAGAAGTTAGATCAGCAGAAGAATGATCTGAAACAGATGCGAGAAGAACAAAACGAAAAACTAGATCAGCAAAGAATGAAATTAAACAACAGACGCGGGACGATCTGAAAACGATGCGGGAAGAACTGAGCGAGGAACAAGACAAGACACGTGTTGAATTAAAACGACATAATGAAGAACAGATCAGCAGAATAAAACTAGATCTACAGGATTACGCTAAGAAGTGGGATGAGAAATCAGCGATCTACAAAAAAAGAGTAAGAGTGGAATAAAAGAGTTGAAAAATGAACGCAAGAAACAGGTTAGAGAGAATAAAGAAGTGAGAGAGAAAGACCATCAAGAGTGGCAGGAAGCCATAAATAATACACAGAAGGTAATGGAACAAGTCGACCAAAAATTAGATCACCAAATCCAAGAGACGAACAATAGAAACGAGGAATGGAGAAGAGAGGTGCAGAACAATATTATGCAACAACAACAAGAGCAGGGAGAAGCCGTCAAGGTATTGAAACAGAAGATCGTTGAAGTGGACGACCGCCAACGCACGGCAGAACAGAAGACTACAACAACGGAGAAGGAAAAGGACGTGATAATTGAGGAGTTGAGAAGTCACATAAATCATATTAAAAGTGGACAAGAGAGGCTACAGCGACGTATAGTGGAAACTGAGATGGGACCGTCCACGAGAGCGAATGGAAACAATAATTCCGAACTCAAGTACAACGGAACAGACCGTTTTCCTATAGAGTTTCTGAAGGAATTATCCGAACACCAGCTAATGTACTACCCAGCGGATAACGTGAAATGGATAGGGAAACAAAACATCTCGAGGCAGATGCAGCTATATGGTGGCGTGTGGTACATGACCAGATCAAGAACTTTGATGAGTTTAAAGAAATATTTACGCAGAAGTATTGGGGCCCGGAAAAGCAAGATGATGTCCGAAACAAGCTGGAGTATGGTCGTTTCGACTGGCGTGGGAGTATGAGCGCTGTCCAATACATGGAACGACAACTTCTGGAAAGCCGTCAGCTTACACCGCCGCTCACGGATTATCAACTGATTAGAAAGATAACGCGTCATTATGGGCGAGAATTAGAGATAGCGAGCGTGACTAGGGATGTAAGGACGATACAGAATCTTGAATCATTGATTTCCGAATATGCCATGATCCGGCAAAGAAACAATAGAGATGATCGGTTTGTGCGTCAGACAGACAATTTGAACGAACGGGACACGAGAGGGGTGCCTCACGGTCAACAAAACACCGCCGTAAACAAAGTGATTACGGAGCAAAAACCTTCACACTGGCAACATAGAAAGGGGGAAGGAGGGAACTACCGACCACCCCAACATTTCGGTAACAAGCCGGCAATAAATACCATTGAATTCGTAAACAATGGTGCCTCTACGTCTGCCGCTAAGGGTGGTGGAACAGTAGAAAAAAAAATTAAGTGGGTCACATGAAAAGATAGCCGTTCGTAGACCCACACTACAACAGTACGAGACCGATATTTTGTTACCTGACTTACGACATGAGTTAATCTTGGATGAACAAACACAACTGGAAAGGCGAATCTCTAAATGTCCAGAGATAGAGGTAAAATTTAATGGTGATGTTACGGTTCTTGCCTTGCTAGATACAGGTTCTGCCATTAACGGGATATCAGAGGAATGGTTTAACAGAAATAAACAACGCCTGCGTCCATACGAAGAACTCCGCATGAACAACACGCTAGTATAACCTCTTCTTTAGAGTTATAACGGAGGGAACCCAAAATAATTGGTTCTGCCAATTATTTCAGGCTGCCTTATTCGAGACGAGCTGAAATTTAAATCAGAACAACACACAGTAAGACATACAAGGAATCAGGGAAGGTGAAACTGTTGATTTATATACTCAGTATATGTGTGTAACAAGAAGACTTGCTTTATTAAACATTTGAAATATAACATTTACTTCAAAGAACAGATCCCATGACGTTATTAATTAAATTAGTAAAATTAAGTGAAATGCTTTATTTAGAATATGGGATCACAACAAATTTATCTAGCTATACCCCCGGATCCGGGTAACCATTGGTATTTAGTCTCTAATCTTTTAATTATATTTAATTCAAAATTTTTATCTTGCAAGACTTTTACCTTTTTGCTTCATATATCTTCCATTAGAAGAATGGTATTAATAACACTACGTTACGTTAATATCTAAATTGTTACAATTTGAATGATACTGAATAGTTACAATTAAATTCTCAAATTTAAGTTTTTATATTCTTATAAAATCAATCGTCTCTGTAAGTCTCTTAAATAGAGTATTGTGTTACAAAAATATTATCATTATTCCTCGATAGACCTGCTATCGAGTCACCTCTATTTTTTGGATGTAGTAATCGCCTCCATGTGGTTCCGTCTTGGGAGTCCTAAAACGTCGTCCTCGTCTTGGTCTGGTCTCTGTTGTTCATGGCTTAATACGTCTGCAGGATAGGTAGAGTCTTCTACACAGATACTCGTTGATTCTCAGATGTCTCGAACTTCATCATCGGTAGGGTATACTAGAGTTCTCATTTAGATGGTCCATGACCACAGGTCAGATGTTGAAAAGATTCGTCCATCGGTGAAGATTGCAGTCATCGTTTTTTCTTTATTAACACTCGTCGTTTGTAGTTACATCTTTCTTCTTGTTACAAAGTTTTTGGAATTTTCTTTTTGTTAACGTTACATGTTACACTTTTTGTAACGGTTAGTAAAATACAAAATAATAATTAATTAATCCACACTAACAACAAATTGTATAACTTTTGAACAGAGCATTTTGCTCGTGCGTCTGCACAGCTGGGCGTCGTCATCGCAAGAGAGCGATTTTTCGTCCGCTACCCTCGTACATGACGAGAGAGAGTGGGGTGTTTATTCCGCGAGCATATATAGTTCCTGTTTTCTCTTTAAATAAACCTTTTATTTATACAAACTATCGCTAGATAAAAATACATCATTTAAATTAATTGTTTTAGTTACTATCTGTGTCTACAGATACTTTAATTATTAACATTAGTTTACTCTATTATTTTTAATTACAGTAGACTCGGAAAACAGGTCGAGTCCGGTATCAACAGGTAGGCGCTTGATAGCAAGCAAAGGGTTAAATACGAACATAATAATTATTTACAATATGCCTTTTCTTTATGGATACTTTGCCCTTATTAATTAGTTCTTCCATTCAGACTTAGTACCTACATGTTTTTATTATTATTATTGTGAGATTTAAATGGTTAATTGTACGCAACCTTAATTAATTAAATTTTTTTTTATTCTGTAAATGTCACAATTTAAATCGTCACACTAGTTGTAAGTGCAGTCGGTGGAAAGTCTAAATTAATCAGGAAACAAATTATGTGTGAAATTTTTATTGATGAAGTTAGATTAGATTGTGTTTTCCTAGTAATACCGAATTTAATTAGGGACTGCATATTAGGTATCAGTTTTTTAAAAGAAGAGGGATGTGTGATCGATATGAAGAAGGGAACCATCGAATTCGAAGGGAGGACTGGTGAACACGAACTGCGGTTACCAATCATACATATGGAACTATTAGAAGAGAACTGGGACGGAATCGAGAGGAGGATCGATGAGAAGGTCGACAGTGTGACGTGTGAGGACGAAACGACGAGGGAAGAATTAAGAAGGATCTTGGTAAAGTGTAAGAATGTATTTCGGGAAAGTCCAGGACGGATGGATTGTTACGAACATGAATTCCGAGTGACGGATAAAACACCATATTTCCAACGCGGGTGGCCAATCCCAATAGCGTATAAGGAAAAGGTGGACGCCGAAATCAGCAAGATGCTAAGGTATGGCGTGATTGAAAGGTGCAGTAGTCCATACGTCAACCAAATGGTCACCGTAATAAAGAAAGATGGGAATGTACGTTTGTGTTTAGATGCGAGGAGGATAAATAGTGTCACTGTTCCAGACTACGAAGGACCGACTCCGATTCAAGAAATCCTGGCGAGATGCAGTAACATGAAGTACTTATCAACAATAGACCTAACGAGTAGCTTCTGGCAGGTTCCGTTGAAACAACAATGCCGAGATTACACCGCATTTCTGTATGAGGGAAAGTGTTACAGATATACCGTAACTCCATTTGGGCTAAGTACCAGTTCCGCAGCCCTGACGAGAGGTTTGGATATGGCATTGACCGAGGGAGTGAAAGAGAATACGATCATCTACGTCGACGATTGTCTTTGTTATTCGACTAACGTACGCACACATTTGAAAAATATTGAAGCATTACTTGAGAATTTATTAGCAGCCAACCTAACAATAAATTTGGAGAAATCACAATTTTTTCGCAAGGAGATCGCATACCTAGGTTATCAGCTTACTACTAACGGTATACGAGCATCCGAAGAGAAAGTAGCGGCAATCAGGAAGTTCCCGACCCCGAAGAATCAAAAGCAGTTAAAGGGATTCCTGGGACTTACAAATTTTTATAACAAATTTACGAGCAAATATGCAGAAACCACACAACCTTTGTTAAGTCTACTTAAAAGGGGTCAGAAATTCAAATGGACGCCCGATCTTGACCAATGTTTCCAGAAGGTCAAGGACTTGTTTATCAATACTATTATATTAAGTTTTCCACAGGTAAATAAGAGGTACTTCTTGCAGTGTGATGCGAGTAATTTCGCATATGGAGGCCAATTATACCAGTTGGATGACGACAAAAACATCTGCGTCGTAGCGTATACTAGTAAAACGTTCAAAGGAGCAGAACGAAACTACTTTACTACGGAGAAAGAGCTACTAAGTATAGTTAGATGCCTGGAGAAATTCCGAATTTACGTTTTAGGACAGCCGTTGACCATAATAACGGATAACAAGGCGTTGATCTTCATGTCTAAGTGTCACCTAAACAACTCGAGGATCACACGTTGGATACTTAGTATTCAAGAATATAACTTTGATATAATTCACTGTAAGGGAAAGGAGAATATCGTTGCCGACATCTTGAGTCGTTACCCAGAAGATATGACGAAGGAAGATCCAGTCGACGACAGTTATGAATATCAAATGAACCACACAATAATTAAAATGAGTAAAGAAATGAACATGATGTTAAAGAACTTCGAGAAGTACCAGTTAGAAGATAAGAAGTTACAGCAGATAATGAAGGATTTGACGACGGATGATAAGAATGAATTATGTAAGTTTTATAAGTGTAGTAATGATAAATTGTATAGAAAAAGTAAGGGTCGATGGAAACTCTACGTACCGGAAAGCGTTACGGGGAGACTCATCGGAGAAATACACACAATGTACGGTCATGTTGGCAGTAAGAAATGCATAAAGTTATTGCAGGAACATTTCACTTTCGACCGAATGACGAAGCGCGTACAGGCGTACGTGAAAACATGTGATAAGTGCCAAAAATGTAAAGATTCAAATAATCGTAACTTATTTGGTGGCACGAAGCCGATTATACCGACGGGACCTCTTCCAACAGCAGCAGCAGGAGTAAAGTATATCCTTGTCATTATAGATAACTTTACCAAGTATGTAAAACTATATACACTTAGAAGAGCCACAACAGTAGCTACGCTTCGTAGACTCCGGCAATATGTAAATGAGTTTGGAAAACCGAAGGCAATACTCACTGATAACGGTACGCAATTCACGTCCAAACAGTGGATTAAAGGACTAGATGAACTTGGAATCATACCTAAATATACAGCGATAAGAAACCCACAGACAAACCTTGCCGAACGCGTAAATAGGCAACTGGGAAACCTATTTAGAATATTCGTAGGGGACCAACACAAGAAATGGTCTAAATTCATAAATACTATAGAATGTTGCATTAATGAAGTCTACCATGAAACAATAGAAGTTACACCGTATGAAGCACATCACGGAAGAAAGCCGAATCGTGTATGGGAGAAATTCATAAAGGGAAACTGCGAAACGAAAGAAGAGACAACGGATAGCCACCAGATATTCATAAGGATCAAACAGAAACGAGAGCGACACGCAAAACGCGTGAACGAAACGAGCAAAGTGACGAAATTTCAGGTAGGAGACTTAGTATTGGTACGGACACATTACCAATCCGATGCGATACAAAGGAGAATCGAGAAGTTTTGTGAATTGTACACAGGACCTTTTAGGATTAAAGATATTGTAGGCGAATCTACGTATATATTAGTTGATAATTGCGACGAAAATAAAACACGCGGCAAATTCAATGTAAGACTATTGAAACCATATTACGTGAGGGGAGAGTAACTATGGCGAAACACGGCATCAGCATTCAGGTGAAGTGAAAGTGTTTGTTGAAAAGCGAATAAGTAAGGAATAAGGTTGAAAATCAGGTGAAGTAGTAAATAAACAGAGAGGGAGGTGTGAGGTGACGTAAGCTCAGCTGACGAGGGTCGACAGTAACAACAGAGACTAACTCGAGGCCGGCGACAACAGATAGATTTGTAGTTAGTAAGAATACCCGTCATGCGAGACAATGTTATAGTAGGACTATATGTACTTCACTAATAGACAGCAGAAAGAGAAATGAGCTAAGCGTTGGAATAGGAGGAGGAATGACCGATCTGGATGAAAAAGTATAACGGTAGTAGGCGCGAACGCAATCTACTAGTTAATTCATTCAGAATTGTCTAGGTGAAATTTTAAACTTGTAATAAATTTAAAATGTCAGATTTTATATATTGTATACATTGTAAATTAATTGACAGATGTATTTGTTATACCATTGAAAATTTTTTATTGAAGGACAGATATAAGCAACTGAGTTGCATAACAGAATTAAATATTGTAATAAATTGTTAGAATTAAATATTGAACTTAAGATTGTATTATAAGCATAGAAAGAGTGGATATAAAATAAGTTTGTTTGACCTGTAGAATTATACAAATTCGATTTAATTTGTTGTAAATAATTATACATGTGTTTAACAAAAATTTAGATTCAAAGTACCAGAGGGTAGGAATTATGATGAATATTTGTAAGTATATGATGTCTTAAAAAAAATTTTAATCGCAAATTAATTTTGAAAGTAATAATAAAATTTTTTAGAAGTATTCATAAGCAATAAATTACTACTAGTGTTTATATAGTTTATATTGTATACGCAAGTAAAAAGGTAGCTTGTAAACAAAATAATTACAATTTGTTTCTGTAATGTATGTGTATAGACAGATCTATGAACGCACTAGAGCGTATAGTCATTCCACAATTATGGAAATATTCTTTGTAAATGGATTCGTATTTATATTTGATAAGCAATAAATTAAACACTCAGGTGAATGAAAAAAAAGGGGGAAAACGGTTCAGAACAACAGTAGGTCAGTCGAGAGGAAGATATAGGTCAACTATACTCGTTCCAATGGAAGATGGCCAATGTACTTAGTGATCGTACGCGAGTAAGGGCGAAATATGAATTAGTCGTTCCGTTAAATCTGCACGACGTAATCATATTTGGGACACTGTAATGTGATTATTATTTCAAATATTTTTTTTTGAAATTTTGGGTATTGTGAGAGAAGTACACCAGCAATTAGAGCCCGTCAAAAGTGACACATGTTAGCTTTGTTCGAGGGTGGGCGACGAAAAGGAACCAACCTTTCCTTTCCATTAAGACGTCGTAAAAACTATTCACGAACAATGAGCTGTACGGCACATGTTGCAGCGAACTGGACCATGCGTGGGAATGCTTGACTCCACAATTAGGACAAAAGAAGACTACCCTTACATCTGTCCAGTAGCGAGAAAAACACAGAACCAACGGCGAGAGTATTGTTCAAAACCATGTGTACGACTTCTCAAAGACAATGGTTTATGCACGGACAATGGGACAGGCGACTAAGTGACGCTAGTGGAGAGCACAGATGTTATGCCACCCGTAAGTCAACGAAGGAAGTCGTCAGCATACCAACAATAGGGGAATTTGACACGCTACACCAAAAGTAGCAGATGTGATTTCGAAACAAGGCCTTAGCACTCGTTCCAGGAACAGGGCAACGGACGTAAGACAGCGACTCGTCCAGTCCACGTGGACTACGTCAAATTCAAGTTGAGAAAGCCAACCAGCCAATGAGGAACGAGAATTCCGAAGGGAACTTCTGTAGGGGATGGTTCAGAGAGGAGCTAGAGACCAGAGAGCGAATCTCGTGTATGAACGTCCCTCTCCAAACGGCACTGGGTGGAGAATTCGTTAGAAATACAGACTGGAGACGAGAGGACACAGGGAGGTCCATGGAATAAACCTATCAAAAATGATTTGGTGGGAAGTTAGAGCGTTCATCAGAATCACAAGAGTGGGAACATCAGAAGGAATAAAAACTGTTTACACAAGGGGACGCGCGCTCAGTTTATTAAGATTTTTGCCTCAGTTTATTAAGATTTTTGCCTCAGTGTACTACAATTTTCTCTTAGTTCATTCAAATTTTGGCTCAATTTATTCAGATTCTTAACTCAGTTTATTCAGAGTTTCGATCAGTTTATTTGAACTTGTATTTCAGTTTCATAATAGTTCAGTTTATAAAAACTTAATGCAGTGTATAAGTCAGAACGCAAAACGGGACGGTAGTGTTCGCGATGAAGCGCGAGTAACAATCTTTATAAATTCTATGTAATACACCGTCATAAAGATACTGACATTTTGCAGTGACATTCTTGAACCATTACAGAAAAGTAGTGATACTACAATGTTTCGCAGTTAACTCAAGTAAATAGAAGTGTGAACAAGTGCCTAATGAACTTGAAAACAATCTAGGCGCTGAAAAGAGTTGTCGTGCGAGATGGAAAACTATTAGAAGCATACGGTATCGAACTGTGAACCGCGTAAAAAGACACACGCGAGTAAAACATAGCCGACCGATTACAAGTGCAATGCCACGACTTGTATTATAATAATCTCAAAAACTCAAAGTGACTGTCGCGGTGTGCGGAAGTGTGTTTGCGAACGAGTGCTATATGGATTAACCTCACCCATCAACGCAGGGATACATCATGGGAGCGATACATCACGGCAGAACGAGTAAAGTACAAAACTAATCTCTTCTTATAATTAGTAATTTATCAAATACCACTGACCTGACACTTAGAACCAAACCACCTGAGAAAATTATATAAATATGAGTCAGATAGATACGAATCCATAGGTAGGGAATAATATGTTCTAGAATATTGTACATGTCTTCTTGTTAATATATTTTGTAACTATGTATGTATTTTGATGTGTCTGTTGCAGGAACAGGATTTTAGCTATGTATATGATTGATATGTGTATTGTTAATAATGATAATTTCATGCACATAAATGTTTAATATGTTTTAACATAAAATACTTAATACAAATTATGAGCACACCACATTGTTAGTTAGTAACGTCATTACGGACGAAGAAGCGTCTACATTCGATCGCTCACTTAATTATTTAAATTTGTTCATTTAATTATTTAAATGTGGCATAGAATTTTGTTGTTTTGTTGAAGATTTGTAAGTGCTCTTAAATTAATGTTATGACATGAATAAGAATGAAATATGATTTTAATAAACGTAAGTTAGAATGGATTCGTTAGTATTCTATTGATTTATGTAAAAACCTGACTCACAACTTAACCTTTCACTGAACAGGATCTATAATTTATAATTCAATTTAATGATTATCAATTAAATTACTTAGAAAGATACACAGAATAGAAGTTTGGAAGACAGTTAAAGTCAGAAGTAATTTCATATGTAACAAGTTTGAGTGCGAATAATTAATTAACTCTAATTCAATTCATACAATTATTTAAAGGAATGAATTTGTTAACATTGTGTATGGCAGCTCAACACATGGCATTAACTATATTGTATATGATTACCCAAACTCGGAGTTAGATACACTTTGATCACGACTCTATTAAAGAGATAATTCAAGTAATTTACGCAATAAAAGTACTACAATGAAATAACAATGGATATATGAAAGCAATAAAATCAACACATCATTAACTCTAAAAGTTTCAACATAGTTCGTACAGATATCACCTTTATCAACACAAATAAATTTCTAATTGGATTAATTAATTACGCAATAAGATTGCATATACATTACCATTGCATATGGTGCTCCAACAACACGGGGCAATATAAAGTAAAGATTTACATAACTATAAAATTAATCAATCATAATTGAAGAGTAATCAATCTATGCATATAATTAGCATAGATATTATTATTGTATATGGCTCCCAAAGAACGTGGGGCACAACAAACTTAATACACACCAAAGTATATTATTGTATATGGTGCCCAACGCGTGGCAGACAAAGTTTATTATTGTATATGGAGCCCAACCTGATGGCCGATTAATGGGGATAATCCTTGTTAAACGAGCTGGTTAAGTGCAGGCAGTGGTATAGTAGAATAGCTAGTAGTTTGATAAAGTATAATATAAGCATTAGAATAAAAACAAATACTTGTAAAACAACTCTGAATGATTACAAGGAGTCGAGCAAAAATGGCGACTAATAACAATAACTCCGAAAGCCGCGAATTCGTCACTAATAACGAATTAAACATAGAAGGACGGGAGGAGAACGCGACGCCCAGCGACGACGTCAGCGCGTGTGAATCTGAGATAAGGGCGGGGGGACAGGTGTCCCAACCCGGCGAATTAAATCTACAAATGCTACTTGAGAAGTTGACCGAGAAGTTAGATCAGCAGAAGAATGATCTGAAACAGATGCGAGAAGAACAAAACGAAAAACTAGATCAGCAAAGAATGAAATTAAACAACAGACGCGGGACGATCTGAAAACGATGCGGGAAGAACTGAGCGAGGAACAAGACAAGACACGTGTTGAATTAAAACGACATAATGAAGAACAGATCAGCAGAATAAAACTAGATCTACAGGATTACGCTAAGAAGTGGGATGAGAAATCAGCGATCTACAAAAAAAGAGTAAGAGTGGAATAAAAGAGTTGAAAAATGAACGCAAGAAACAGGTTAGAGAGAATAAAGAAGTGAGAGAGAAAGACCATCAAGAGTGGCAGGAAGCCATAAATAATACACAGAAGGTAATGGAACAAGTCGACCAAAAATTAGATCACCAAATCCAAGAGACGAACAATAGAAACGAGGAATGGAGAAGAGAGGTGCAGAACAATATTATGCAACAACAACAAGAGCAGGGAGAAGCCGTCAAGGTATTGAAACAGAAGATCGTTGAAGTGGACGACCGCCAACGCACGGCAGAACAGAAGACTACAACAACGGAGAAGGAAAAGGACGTGATAATTGAGGAGTTGAGAAGTCACATAAATCATATTAAAAGTGGACAAGAGAGGCTACAGCGACGTATAGTGGAAACTGAGATGGGACCGTCCACGAGAGCGAATGGAAACAATAATTCCGAACTCAAGTACAACGGAACAGACCGTTTTCCTATAGAGTTTCTGAAGGAATTATCCGAACACCAGCTAATGTACTACCCAGCGGATAACGTGAAATGGATAGGGAAACAAAACATCTCGAGGCAGATGCAGCTATATGGTGGCGTGTGGTACATGACCAGATCAAGAACTTTGATGAGTTTAAAGAAATATTTACGCAGAAGTATTGGGGCCCGGAAAAGCAAGATGATGTCCGAAACAAGCTGGAGTATGGTCGTTTCGACTGGCGTGGGAGTATGAGCGCTGTCCAATACATGGAACGACAACTTCTGGAAAGCCGTCAGCTTACACCGCCGCTCACGGATTATCAACTGATTAGAAAGATAACGCGTCATTATGGGCGAGAATTAGAGATAGCGAGCGTGACTAGGGATGTAAGGACGATACAGAATCTTGAATCATTGATTTCCGAATATGCCATGATCCGGCAAAGAAACAATAGAGATGATCGGTTTGTGCGTCAGACAGACAATTTGAACGAACGGGACACGAGAGGGGTGCCTCACGGTCAACAAAACACCGCCGTAAACAAAGTGATTACGGAGCAAAAACCTTCACACTGGCAACATAGAAAGGGGGAAGGAGGGAACTACCGACCACCCCAACATTTCGGTAACAAGCCGGCAATAAATACCATTGAATTCGTAAACAATGGTGCCTCTACGTCTGCCGCTAAGGGTGGTGGAACAGTAGAAAAAAAAATTAAGTGGGTCACATGAAAAGATAGCCGTTCGTAGACCCACACTACAACAGTACGAGACCGATATTTTGTTACCTGACTTACGACATGAGTTAATCTTGGATGAACAAACACAACTGGAAAGGCGAATCTCTAAATGTCCAGAGATAGAGGTAAAATTTAATGGTGATGTTACGGTTCTTGCCTTGCTAGATACAGGTTCTGCCATTAACGGGATATCAGAGGAATGGTTTAACAGAAATAAACAACGCCTGCGTCCATACGAAGAACTCCGCATGAACAACACGCTAGTATAACCTCTTCTTTAGAGTTATAACGGAGGGAACCCAAAATAATTGGTTCTGCCAATTATTTCAGGCTGCCTTATTCGAGACGAGCTGAAATTTAAATCAGAACAACACACAGTAAGACATACAAGGAATCAGGGAAGGTGAAACTGTTGATTTATATACTCAGTATATGTGTGTAACAAGAAGACTTGCTTTATTAAACATTTGAAATATAACATTTACTTCAAAGAACAGATCCCATGACGTTATTAATTAAATTAGTAAAATTAAGTGAAATGCTTTATTTAGAATATGGGATCACAACAAATTTATCTAGCTATACCCCCGGATCCGGGTAACCATTGGTATTTAGTCTCTAATCTTTTAATTATATTTAATTCAAAATTTTTATCTTGCAAGACTTTTACCTTTTTGCTTCATATATCTTCCATTAGAAGAATGGTATTAATAACACTACGTTACGTTAATATCTAAATTGTTACAATTTGAATGATACTGAATAGTTACAATTAAATTCTCAAATTTAAGTTTTTATATTCTTATAAAATCAATCGTCTCTGTAAGTCTCTTAAATAGAGTATTGTGTTACAAAAATATTATCATTATTCCTCGATAGACCTGCTATCGAGTCACCTCTATTTTTTTGATGTAGTAATCGCCTCCATGTGGTTCCGTCTTGGGAGTCCTAAAACGTCGTCCTCGTCTTGGTCTGGTCTCTGTTGTTCATGGCTTAATACGTCTGCAGGATAGGTAGAGTCTTCTACACAGATACTCGTTGATTCTCAGATGTCTCGAACTTCATCATCGGTAGGGTATACTAGAGTTCTCATTTAGATGGTCCATGACCACAGGTCAGATGTTGAAAAGATTCGTCCATCGGTGAAGATTGCAGTCATCGTTTTTTCTTTATTAACACTCGTCGTTTGTAGTTACATCTTTCTTCTTGTTACAAGTTTTTGGAATTTTCTTTTTGTTAACGTTACATGTTACACTTTTTGTAACGGTTAGTAAAATACAAAATAATAATTAATTAGTCCACACTAACAACAAATTGTATAACTTTTGAACAGAGCATTTTGCTCGTGCGTCTGCACAGCTGGGCGTCGTCATCGCAAGAGAGCGATTTTTCGTCCGCTACCCTCGTACATGACGAGAGAGAGTGGGGTGTTTATTCCGCGAGCATATATAGTTCCTGTTTTCTCTTTAAATAAACCTTTTATTTATACAAACTATCGCTAGATAAAAATACATCATTTAAATTAATTGTTTTAGTTACTATCTGTGTCTACAGATACTTTAATTATTAACATTAGTTTACTCTATTATTTTTAATTACAGTAGACTCGGAAAACAGGTCGAGTCCGGTATCAACAGGTAGGCGCTTGATAGCAAGCAAAGGGTTAAATACGAACATAATAATTATTTACAATATGCCTTTTCTTTATGGATACTTTGCCCTTATTAATTAGTTCTTCCATTCAGACTTAGTACCTACATGTTTTTATTATTATTATTGTGAGATTTAAATGGTTAATTGTACGCAACCTTAATTAATTAAATTTTTTTTTATTCTGTAAATGTCACAATTTAAATCGTCACACTAGTTGTAAGTGCAGTCGGTGGAAAGTCTAAATTAATCAGGAAACAAATTATGTGTGAAATTTTTATTGATGATGTTAGATTAGATTGTGTTTTCCTAGTAATACCGAATTTAATTAGGGACTGCATATTAGGTATCAGTTTTTTAAAAGAAGAGGGATGTGTGATCGATATGAAGAAGGGAACCATCGAATTCGAAGGGAGGACTGGTGAACACGAACTGCGGTTACCAATCATACATATGGAACTATTAGAAGAGAACTGGGACGGAATCGAGAGGAGGATCGATGAGAAGGTCGACAGTGTGACGTGTGAGGACGAAACGACGAGGGAAGAATTAAGAAGGATCTTGGTAAAGTGTAAGAATGTATTTCGGGAAAGTCCAGGACGGATGGATTGTTACGAACATGAATTCCGAGTGACGGATAAAACACCATATTTCCAACGCGGGTGGCCAATCCCAATAGCGTATAAGGAAAAGGTGGACGCCGAAATCAGCAAGATGCTAAGGTATGGCGTGATTGAAAGGTGCAGTAGTCCATACGTCAACCAAATGGTCACCGTAATAAAGAAAGATGGGAATGTACGTTTGTGTTTAGATGCGAGGAGGATAAATAGTGTCACTGTTCCAGACTACGAAGGACCGACTCCGATTCAAGAAATCCTGGCGAGATGCAGTAACATGAAGTACTTATCAACAATAGACCTAACGAGTAGCTTCTGGCAGGTTCCGTTGAAACAACAATGCCGAGATTACACCGCATTTCTGTATGAGGGAAAGTGTTACAGATATACCGTAACTCCATTTGGGCTAAGTACCAGTTCCGCAGCCCTGACGAGAGGTTTGGATATGGCATTGACCGAGGGAGTGAAAGAGAATACGATCATCTACGTCGACGATTGTCTTTGTTATTCGACTAACGTACGCACACATTTGAAAAATATTGAAGCATTACTTGAGAATTTATTAGCAGCCAACCTAACAATAAATTTGGAGAAATCACAATTTTTTCGCAAGGAGATCGCATACCTAGGTTATCAGCTTACTACTAACGGTATACGAGCATCCGAAGAGAAAGTAGCGGCAATCAGGAAGTTCCCGACCCCGAAGAATCAAAAGCAGTTAAAGGGATTCCTGGGACTTACAAATTTTTATAACAAATTTACGAGCAAATATGCAGAAACCACACAACCTTTGTTAAGTCTACTTAAAAGGGGTCAGAAATTCAAATGGACGCCCGATCTTGACCAATGTTTCCAGAAGGTCAAGGACTTGTTTATCAATACTATTATATTAAGTTTTCCACAGGTAAATAAGAGGTACTTCTTGCAGTGTGATGCGAGTAATTTCGCATATGGAGGCCAATTATACCAGTTGGATGACGACAAAAACATCTGCGTCGTAGCGTATACTAGTAAAACGTTCAAAGGAGCAGAACGAAACTACTTTACTACGGAGAAAGAGCTACTAAGTATAGTTAGATGCCTGGAGAAATTCCGAATTTACGTTTTAGGACAGCCGTTGACCATAATAACGGATAACAAGGCGTTGATCTTCATGTCTAAGTGTCACCTAAACAACTCGAGGATCACACGTTGGATACTTAGTATTCAAGAATATAACTTTGATATAATTCACTGTAAGGGAAAGGAGAATATCGTTGCCGACATCTTGAGTCGTTACCCAGAAGATATGACGAAGGAAGATCCAGTCGACGACAGTTATGAATATCAAATGAACCACACAATAATTAAAATGAGTAAAGAAATGAACATGATGTTAAAGAACTTCGAGAAGTACCAGTTAGAAGATAAGAAGTTACAGCAGATAATGAAGGATTTGACGACGGATGATAAGAATGAATTATGTAAGTTTTATAAGTGTAGTAATGATAAATTGTATAGAAAAAGTAAGGGTCGATGGAAACTCTACGTACCGGAAAGCGTTACGGGGAGACTCATCGGAGAAATACACACAATGTACGGTCATGTTGGCAGTAAGAAATGCATAAAGTTATTGCAGGAACATTTCACTTTCGACCGAATGACGAAGCGCGTACAGGCGTACGTGAAAACATGTGATAAGTGCCAAAAATGTAAAGATTCAAATAATCGTAACTTATTTGGTGGCACGAAGCCGATTATACCGACGGGACCTCTTCCAACAGCAGCAGCAGGAGTAAAGTATATCCTTGTCATTATAGATAACTTTACCAAGTATGTAAAACTATATACACTTAGAAGAGCCACAACAGTAGCTACGCTTCGTAGACTCCGGCAATATGTAAATGAGTTTGGAAAACCGAAGGCAATACTCACTGATAACGGTACGCAATTCACGTCCAAACAGTGGATTAAAGGACTAGATGAACTTGGAATCATACCTAAATATACAGCGATAAGAAACCCACAGACAAACCTTGCCGAACGCGTAAATAGGCAACTGGGAAACCTATTTAGAATATTCGTAGGGGACCAACACAAGAAATGGTCTAAATTCATAAATACTATAGAATGTTGCATTAATGAAGTCTACCATGAAACAATAGAAGTTACACCGTATGAAGCACATCACGGAAGAAAGCCGAATCGTGTATGGGAGAAATTCATAAAGGGAAACTGCGAAACGAAAGAAGAGACAACGGATAGCCACCAGATATTCATAAGGATCAAACAGAAACGAGAGCGACACGCAAAACGCGTGAACGAAACGAGCAAAGTGACGAAATTTCAGGTAGGAGACTTAGTATTGGTACGGACACATTACCAATCCGATGCGATACAAAGGAGAATCGAGAAGTTTTGTGAATTGTACACAGGACCTTTTAGGATTAAAGATATTGTAGGCGAATCTACGTATATATTAGTTGATAATTGCGACGAAAATAAAACACGCGGCAAATTCAATGTAAGACTATTGAAACCATATTACGTGAGGGGAGAGTAACTATGGCGAAACACGGCATCAGCATTCAGGTGAAGTGAAAGTGTTTGTTGAAAAGCGAATAAGTAAGGAATAAGGTTGAAAATCAGGTGAAGTAGTAAATAAACAGAGAGGGAGGTGTGAGGTGACGTAAGCTCAGCTGACGAGGGTCGACAGTAACAACAGAGACTAACTCGAGGCCGGCGACAACAGATAGATTTGTAGTTAGTAAGAATACCCGTCATGCGAGACAATGTTATAGTAGGACTATATGTACTTCACTAATAGACAGCAGAAAGAGAAATGAGCTAAGCGTTGGAATAGGAGGAGGAATGACCGATCTGGATGAAAAAGTATAACGGTAGTAGGCGCGAACGCAATCTACTAGTTAATTCATTCAGAATTGTCTAGGTGAAATTTTAAACTTGTAATAAATTTAAAATGTCAGATTTTATATATTGTATACATTGTAAATTAATTGACAGATGTATTTGTTATACCATTGAAAATTTTTTATTGAAGGACAGATATAAGCAACTGAGTTGCATAACAGAATTAAATATTGTAATAAATTGTTAGAATTAAATATTGAACTTAAGATTGTATTATAAGCATAGAAAGAGTGGATATAAAATAAGTTTGTTTGACCTGTAGAATTATACAAATTCGATTTAATTTGTTGTAAATAATTATACATGTGTTTAACAAAAATTTAGATTCAAAGTACCAGAGGGTAGGAATTATGATGAATATTTGTAAGTATATGATGTCTTAAAAAAAATTTTAATCGCAAATTAATTTTGAAAGTAATAATAAAATTTTTTAGAAGTATTCATAAGCAATAAATTACTACTAGTGTTTATATAGTTTATATTGTATACGCAAGTAAAAAGGTAGCTTGTAAACAAAATAATTACAATTTGTTTCTGTAATGTATGTGTATAGACAGATCTATGAACGCACTAGAGCGTATAGTCATTCCACAATTATGGAAATATTCTTTGTAAATGGATTCGTATTTATATTTGATAAGCAATAAATTAAACACTCAGGTGAATGAAAAAAAGGGGGAAAACGGTTCAGAACAACAGTAGGTCAGTCGAGAGGAAGATATAGGTCAACTATACTCGTTCCAATGGAAGATGGCCAATGTACTTAGTGATCGTACGCGAGTAAGGGCGAAATATGAATTAGTCGTTCCGTTAAATCTGCACGACGTAATCATATTTGGGGACACTGTAATGTGATTATTATTTCAAATATTTTTTTTTGAAATTTTGGGTATTGTGAGAGAAGTACACCAGCAATTAGAGCCCGTCAAAAGTGACACATGTTAGCTTTGTTCGAGGGTGGGCGACGAAAAGGAACCAACCTTTCCTTTCCATTAAGACGTCGTAAAAACTATTCACGAACAATGAGCTGTACGGCACATGTTGCAGCGAACTGGACCATGCGTGGGAATGCTTGACTCCACAATTAGGACAAAAGAAGACTACCCTTACATCTGTCCAGTAGCGAGAAAAACACAGAACCAACGGCGAGAGTATTGTTCAAAACCATGTGTACGACTTCTCAAAGACAATGGTTTATGCACGGACAATGGGACAGGCGACTAAGTGACGCTAGTGGAGAGCACAGATGTTATGCCACCCGTAAGTCAACGAAGGAAGTCGTCAGCATACCAACAATAGGGGAATTTGACACGCTACACCAAAAGTAGCAGATGTGATTTCGAAACAAGGCCTTAGCACTCGTTCCAGGAACAGGGCAACGGACGTAAGACAGCGACTCGTCCAGTCCACGTGGACTACGTCAAATTCAAGTTGAGAAAGCCAACCAGCCAATGAGGAACGAGAATTCCGAAGGGAACTTCTGTAGGGGATGGTTCAGAGAGGAGCTAGAGACCAGAGAGCGAATCTCGTGTATGAACGTCCCTCTCCAAACGGCACTGGGTGGAGAATTCGTTAGAAATACAGACTGGAGACGAGAGGACACAGGGAGGTCCATGGAATAAACCTATCAAAAATGATTTGGTGGGAAGTTAGAGCGTTCATCAGAATCACAAGAGTGGGAACATCAGAAGGAATAAAAACTGTTTACACAAGGGGACGCGCGCTCAGTTTATTAAGATTTTTGCCTCAGTTTATTAAGATTTTTGCCTCAGTGTACTACAATTTTCTCTTAGTTCATTCAAATTTTGGCTCAATTTATTCAGATTCTTAACTCAGTTTATTCAGAGTTTCGATCAGTTTATTTGAACTTGTATTTCAGTTTCATAATAGTTCAGTTTATAAAAACTTAATGCAGTGTATAAGTCAGAACGCAAAACGGGACGGTAGTGTTCGCGATGAAGCGCGAGTAACAATCTTTATAAATTCCATGTAATACACCGTCATAAAGATACTGACATTTTGCAGTGACATTCTTGAACCATTACAGAAAAGTAGTGATACTACAATGTTTCGCAGTTAACTCAAGTAAATAGAAGTGTGAACAAGTGCCTAATGAACTTGAAAACAATCTAGGCGCCGAAAAGAGTTGTCGTGCGAGATGGAAAACTATTAGAAGCATACGGTATCGAACTGTGAACCGCGTAAAAAGACACACGCGAGTAAAACATAGCCGACCGATTACAAGTGCAATGCCACGACTTGTATTATAATAATCTCAAAAACTCAAAGTGACTGTCGCGGTGTGCGGAAGTGTGTTTGCGAACGAGTGCTATATGGATTAACCTCACCCATCAACGCAGGGATACATCATGGGAGCGATACATCACGGCAGAACGAGTAAAGTACAAAACTAATCTCTTCTTATAATTAGTAATTTATCAAATACCACTGACCTGACACTTAGAACCAAACCACCTGAGAAAATTATATAAATATGAGTCAGATAGATACGAATCCATAGGTAGGGAATAATATGTTCTAGAATATTGTACATGTCTTCTTGTTAATATATTTTGTAACTATGTATGTATTTTGATGTGTCTGTTGCAGGAACAGGATTTTAGCTATGTATATGATTGATATGTGTATTGTTAATAATGATAATTTCATGCACATAAATGTTTAATATGTTTTAACATAAAATACTTAATACAAATTATGAGCACACCACATTGTTAGTTAGTAACGTCATTACGGACGAAGAAGCGTCTACATTCGATCGCTCACTTAATTATTTAAATTTGTTCATTTAATTATTTAAATGTGGCATAGAATTTTGTTGTTTTGTTGAAGATTTGTAAGTGCTCTTAAATTAATGTTATG
Source organism: Magicicada septendecula (assembly GCA_034769895.1). Taxonomy (NCBI): domain Eukaryota; kingdom Metazoa; phylum Arthropoda; class Insecta; order Hemiptera; family Cicadidae; genus Magicicada; species Magicicada septendecula. The sequence goes on from CM068369.1 coordinate 114,646,162, forward strand.
ACATGAATAAGAATGAAATATGATTTTAATAAACGTAAGTTAGAATGGATTCGTTAGTATTCTATTGATTTATGTAAAAACCTGACTCACAACTTAACCTTTCACTGAACAGGATCTATAATTTATAATTCAATTTAATGATTATCAATTAAATTACTTAGAAAGATACACAGAATAGAAGTTTGGAAGACAGTTAAAGTCAGAAGTAATTTCATATGTAACAAGTTTGAGTGCGAATAATTAATTAACTCTAATTCAATTCATACAATTATTTAAAGGAATGAATTTGTTAACATTGTGTATGGCAGCTCAACACATGGCATTAACTATATTGTATATGATTACCCAAACTCGGAGTTAGATACACTTTGATCACGACTCTATTAAAGAGATAATTCAAGTAATTTACGCAATAAAAGTACTACAATGAAATAACAATGGATATATGAAAGCAATAAAATCAACACATCATTAACTCTAAAAGTTTCAACATAGTTCGTACAGATATCACCTTTATCAACACAAATAAATTTCTAATTGGATTAATTAATTACGCAATAAGATTGCATATACATTACCATTGCATATGGTGCTCCAACAACACGGGGCAATATAAAGTAAAGATTTACATAACTATAAAATTAATCAATCATAATTGAAGAGTAATCAATCTATGCATATAATTAGCATAGATATTATTATTGTATATGGCTCCCAAAGAACGTGGGGCACAACAAACTTAATACACACCAAAGTATATTATTGTATATGGTGCCCAACGCGTGGCAGACAAAGTTTATTATTGTATATGGAGCCCAACCTGATGGCCGATTAATGGGGATAATCCTTGTTAAACGAGCTGGTTAAGTGCAGGCAGTGGTATAGTAGAATAGCTAGTAGTTTGATAAAGTATAATATAAGCATTAGAATAAAAACAAATACTTGTAAAACAACTCTGAATGATTACAAGGAGTCGAGCAAAAATGGCGACTAATAACAATAACTCCGAAAGCCGCGAATTCGTCACTAATAACGAATTAAACATAGAAGGACGGGAGGAGAACGCGACGCCCAGCGACGACGTCAGCGCGTGTGAATCTGAGATAAGGGCGGGGGGACAGGTGTCCCAACCCGGCGAATTAAATCTACAAATGCTACTTGAGAAGTTGACCGAGAAGTTAGATCAGCAGAAGAATGATCTGAAACAGATGCGAGAAGAACAAAACGAAAAACTAGATCAGCAAAGAATGAAATTAAACAACAGACGCGGGACGATCTGAAAACGATGCGGGAAGAACTGAGCGAGGAACAAGACAAGACACGTGTTGAATTAAAACGACATAATGAAGAACAGATCAGCAGAATAAAACTAGATCTACAGGATTACGCTAAGAAGTGGGATGAGAAATCAGCGATCTACAAAAAAAGAGTAAGAGTGGAATAAAAGAGTTGAAAAATGAACGCAAGAAACAGGTTAGAGAGAATAAAGAAGTGAGAGAGAAAGACCATCAAGAGTGGCAGGAAGCCATAAATAATACACAGAAGGTAATGGAACAAGTCGACCAAAAATTAGATCACCAAATCCAAGAGACGAACAATAGAAACGAGGAATGGAGAAGAGAGGTGCAGAACAATATTATGCAACAACAAGAGCAGGGAGAAGCCGTCAAGGTATTGAAACAGAAGATCGTTGAAGTGGACGACCGCCAACGCACGGCAGAACAGAAGACTACAACAACGGAGAAGGAAAAGGACGTGATAATTGAGGAGTTGAGAAGTCACATAAATCATATTAAAAGTGGACAAGAGAGGCTACAGCGACGTATAGTGGAAACTGAGATGGGACCGTCCACGAGAGCGAATGGAAACAATAATTCCGAACTCAAGTACAACGGAACAGACCGTTTTCCTATAGAGTTTCTGAAGGAATTATCCGAACACCAGCTAATGTACTACCCAGCGGATAACGTGAAATGGATAGGGAAACAAAACATCTCGAGGCAGATGCAGCTATATGGTGGCGTGTGGTACATGACCAGATCAAGAACTTTGATGAGTTTAAAGAAATATTTACGCAGAAGTATTGGGGCCCGGAAAAGCAAGATGATGTCCGAAACAAGCTGGAGTATGGTCGTTTCGACTGGCGTGGGAGTATGAGCGCTGTCCAATACATGGAACGACAACTTCTGGAAAGCCGTCAGCTTACACCGCCGCTCACGGATTATCAACTGATTAGAAAGATAACGCGTCATTATGGGCGAGAATTAGAGATAGCGAGCGTGACTAGGGATGTAAGGACGATACAGAATCTTGAATCATTGATTTCCGAATATGCCATGATCCGGCAAAGAAACAATAGAGATGATCGGTTTGTGCGTCAGACAGACAATTTGAACGAACGGGACACGAGAGGGGTGCCTCACGGTCAACAAAACACCGCCGTAAACAAAGTGATTACGGAGCAAAAACCTTCACACTGGCAACATAGAAAGGGGGAAGGAGGGAACTACCGACCACCCCAACATTTCGGTAACAAGCCGGCAATAAATACCATTGAATTCGTAAACAATGGTGCCTCTACGTCTGCCGCTAAGGGTGGTGGAACAGTAGAAAAAAAAATTAAGTGGGTCACATGAAAAGATAGCCGTTCGTAGACCCACACTACAACAGTACGAGACCGATATTTTGTTACCTGACTTACGACATGAGTTAATCTTGGATGAACAAACACAACTGGAAAGGCGAATCTCTAAATGTCCAGAGATAGAGGTAAAATTTAATGGTGATGTTACGGTTCTTGCCTTGCTAGATACAGGTTCTGCCATTAACGGGATATCAGAGGAATGGTTTAACAGAAATAAAACTCCGCATGAACAACACGCTAGTTGTAAGTGCAGTCGGTGGAAAGTCTAAATTAATCAGGAAACAAATTATGTGTGAAATTTTTATTGATGATGTTAGATTAGATTGTGTTTTCCTAGTAATACCGAATTTAATTAGGGACTGCATATTAGGTATCAGTTTTTTAAAAGAAGAGGGATGTGTGATCGATATGAAGAAGGGAACCATCGAATTCGAAGGGAGGACTGGTGAACACGAACTGCGGTTACCAATCATACATATGGAACTATTAGAAGAGAACTGGGACGGAATCGAGAGGAGGATCGATGAGAAGGTCGACAGTGTGACGTGTGAGGACGAAACGACGAGGGAAGAATTAAGAAGGATCTTGGTAAAGTGTAAGAATGTATTTCGGGAAAGTCCAGGACGGATGGATTGTTACGAACATGAATTCCGAGTGACGGATAAAACACCATATTTCCAACGCGGGTGGCCAATCCCAATAGCGTATAAGGAAAAGGTGGACGCCGAAATCAGCAAGATGCTAAGGTATGGCGTGATTGAAAGGTGCAGTAGTCCATACGTCAACCAAATGGTCACCGTAATAAAGAAAGATGGGAATGTACGTTTGTGTTTAGATGCGAGGAGGATAAATAGTGTCACTGTTCCAGACTACGAAGGACCGACTCCGATTCAAGAAATCCTGGCGAGATGCAGTAACATGAAGTACTTATCAACAATAGACCTAACGAGTAGCTTCTGGCAGGTTCCGTTGAAACAACAATGCCGAGATTACACCGCATTTCTGTATGAGGGAAAGTGTTACAGATATACCGTAACTCCATTTGGGCTAAGTACCAGTTCCGCAGCCCTGACGAGAGGTTTGGATATGGCATTGACCGAGGGAGTGAAAGAGAATACGATCATCTACGTCGACGATTGTCTTTGTTATTCGACTAACGTACGCACACATTTGAAAAATATTGAAGCATTACTTGAGAATTTATTAGCAGCCAACCAACAATAAATTTGGAGAAATCACAATTTTTTCGCAAGGAGATCGCATACCTAGGTTATCAGCTTACTACTAACGGTATACGAGCATCCGAAGAGAAAGTAGCGGCAATCAGGAAGTTCCCGACCCCGAAGAATCAAAAGCAGTTAAAGGGATTCCTGGGACTTACAAATTTTTATAACAAATTTACGAGCAAATATGCAGAAACCACACAACCTTTGTTAAGTCTACTTAAAAGGGGTCAGAAATTCAAATGGACGCCCGATCTTGACCAATGTTTCCAGAAGGTCAAGGACTTGTTTATCAATACTATTATATTAAGTTTTCCACAGGTAAATAAGAGGTACTTCTTGCAGTGTGATGCGAGTAATTTCGCATATGGAGGCCAATTATACCAGTTGGATGACGACAAAAACATCTGCGTCGTAGCGTATACTAGTAAAACGTTCAAAGGAGCAGAACGAAACTACTTTACTACGGAGAAAGAGCTACTAAGTATAGTTAGATGCCTGGAGAAATTCCGAATTTACGTTTTAGGACAGCCGTTGACCATAATAACGGATAACAAGGCGTTGATCTTCATGTCTAAGTGTCACCTAAACAACTCGAGGATCACACGTTGGATACTTAGTATTCAAGAATATAACTTTGATATAATTCACTGTAAGGGAAAGGAGAATATCGTTGCCGACATCTTGAGTCGTTACCCAGAAGATATGACGAAGGAAGATCCAGTCGACGACAGTTATGAATATCAAATGAACCACACAATAATTAAAATGAGTAAAGAAATGAACATGATGTTAAAGAACTTCGAGAAGTACCAGTTAGAAGATAAGAAGTTACAGCAGATAATGAAGGATTTGACGACGGATGATAAGAATGAATTATGTAAGTTTTATAAGTGTAGTAATGATAAATTGTATAGAAAAAGTAAGGGTCGATGGAAACTCTACGTACCGGAAAGCGTTACGGGGAGACTCATCGGAGAAATACACACAATGTACGGTCATGTTGGCAGTAAGAAATGCATAAAGTTATTGCAGGAACATTTCACTTTCGACCGAATGACGAAGCGCGTACAGGCGTACGTGAAAACATGTGATAAGTGCCAAAAATGTAAAGATTCAAATAATCGTAACTTATTTGGTGGCACGAAGCCGATTATACCGACGGGACCTCTTCCAACAGCAGCAGCAGGAGTAAAGTATATCCTTGTCATTATAGATAACTTTACCAAGTATGTAAAACTATATACACTTAGAAGAGCCACAACAGTAGCTACGCTTCGTAGACTCCGGCAATATGTAAATGAGTTTGGAAAACCGAAGGCAATACTCACTGATAACGGTACGCAATTCACGTCCAAACAGTGGATTAAAGGACTAGATGAACTTGGAATCATACCTAAATATACAGCGATAAGAAACCCACAGACAAACCTTGCCGAACGCGTAAATAGGCAACTGGGAAACCTATTTAGAATATTCGTAGGGGACCAACACAAGAAATGGTCTAAATTCATAAATACTATAGAATGTTGCATTAATGAAGTCTACCATGAAACAATAGAAGTTACACCGTATGAAGCACATCACGGAAGAAAGCCGAATCGTGTATGGGAGAAATTCATAAAGGGAAACTGCGAAACGAAAGAAGAGACAACGGATAGCCACCAGATATTCATAAGGATCAAACAGAAACGAGAGCGACACGCAAAACGCGTGAACGAAACGAGCAAAGTGACGAAATTTCAGGTAGGAGACTTAGTATTGGTACGGACACATTACCAATCCGATGCGATACAAAGGAGAATCGAGAAGTTTTGTGAATTGTACACAGGACCTTTTAGGATTAAAGATATTGTAGGCGAATCTACGTATATATTAGTTGATAATTGCGACGAAAATAAAACACGCGGCAAATTCAATGTAAGACTATTGAAACCATAATACGTGAGGGGAGAGTAACTATGGCGAAACACGGCATCAGCATTCAGGTGAAGTGAAAGTGTTTGTTGAAAAGCGAATAAGTAAGGAATAAGGTTGAAAATCAGGTGAAGTAGTAAATAAACAGAGAGGGAGGTGTGAGGTGACGTAAGCTCAGCTGACGAGGGTCGACAGTAACAACAGAGACTAACTCGAGGCCGGCGACAACAGATAGATTTGTAGTTAGTAAGAATACCCGTCATGCGAGACAATGTTATAGTAGGACTATATGTACTTCACTAATAGACAGCAGAAAGAGAAATGAGCTAAGCGTTGGAATAGGAGGAGGAATGACCGATCTGGATGAAAAAGTATAACGGTAGTAGGCGCGAACGCAATCTACTAGTTAATTCATTCAGAATTGTCTAGGTGAAATTTTAAACTTGTAATAAATTTAAAATGTCAGATTTTATATATTGTATACATTGTAAATTAATTGACAGATGTATTTGTTATACCATTGAAAATTTTTTATTGAAGGACAGATATAAGCAACTGAGTTGCATAACAGAATTAAATATTGTAATAAATTGTTAGAATTAAATATTGAACTTAAGATTGTATTATAAGCATAGAAAGAGTGGATATAAAATAAGTTTGTTTGACCTGTAGAATTATACAAATTCGATTTAATTTGTTGTAAATAATTATACATGTGTTTAACAAAAATTTAGATTCAAAGTACCAGAGGGTAGGAATTATGATGAATATTTGTAAGTATATGATGTCTTAAAAAAAATTTTAATCGCAAATTAATTTTGAAAGTAATAATAAAATTTTTTAGAAGTATTCATAAGCAATAAATTACTACTAGTGTTTATATAGTTTATATTGTATACGCAAGTAAAAAAGGTAGCTTGTAAACAAAATAATTACAATTTGTTTCTGTAATGTATGTGTATAGACAGATCTATGAACGCACTAGAGCGTATAGTCATTCCACAATTATGGAAATATTCTTTGTAAATGGATTCGTATTTATATTTGATAAGCAATAAATTAAACACTCAGGTGAATGAAAAAAAGGGGGAAAACGGTTCAGAACAACAGTAGGTCAGTCGAGAGGAAGATATAGGTCAACTATACTCGTTCCAATGGAAGATGGCCAATGTACTTAGTGATCGTACGCGAGTAAGGGCGAAATATGAATTAGTCGTTCCGTTAAATCTGCACGACGTAATCATATTTGGGGACACTGTAATGTGATTATTATTTCAAATATTTTTTTTTGAAATTTTGGGTATTGTGAGAGAAGTACACCAGCAATTAGAGCCCGTCAAAAGTGACACATGTTAGCTTTGTTCGAGGGTGGGCGACGAAAAGGAACCAACCTTTCCTTTCCATTAAGACGTCGTAAAAACTATTCACGAACAATGAGCTGTACGGCACATGTTGCAGCGAACTGGACCATGCGTGGGAATGCTTGACTCCACAATTAGGACAAAAGAAGACTACCCTTACATCTGTCCAGTAGCGAGAAAAACACAGAACCAACGGCGAGAGTATTGTTCAAAACCATGTGTACGACTTCTCAAAGACAATGGTTTATGCACGGACAATGGGACAGGCGACTAAGTGACGCTAGTGGAGAGCACAGATGTTATGCCACCCGTAAGTCAACGAAGGAAGTCGTCAGCATACCAACAATAGGGGAATTTGACACGCTACACCAAAAGTAGCAGATGTGATTTCGAAACAAGGCCTTAGCACTCGTTCCAGGAACAGGGCAACGGACGTAAGACAGCGACTCGTCCAGTCCACGTGGACTACGTCAAATTCAAGTTGAGAAAGCCAACCAGCCAATGAGGAACGAGAATTCCGAAGGGAACTTCTGTAGGGGATGGTTCAGAGAGGAGCTAGAGACCAGAGAGCGAATCTCGTGTATGAACGTCCCTCTCCAAACGGCACTGGGTGGAGAATTCGTTAGAAATACAGACTGGAGACGAGAGGACACAGGGAGGTCCATGGAATAAACCTATCAAAAATGATTTGGTGGGAAGTTAGAGCGTTCATCAGAATCACAAGAGTGGGAGCATCAGAAGGAATAAAAACTGTTTACACAAGGGGACGCGCGCTCAGTTTATTAAGATTTTTGCCTCAGTTTATTAAGATTTTTGCCTCAGTGTACTACAATTTTCTCTTAGTTCATTCAAATTTTGGCTCAATTTATTCAGATTCTTAACTCAGTTTATTCAGAGTTTCGATCAGTTTATTTGAACTTGTATTTCAGTTTCATAATAGTTCAGTTTATAAAAACTTAATGCAGTGTATAAGTCAGAACGCAAAACGGGACGGTAGTGTTCGCGATGAAGCGCGAGTAACAATCTTTATAAATTCCATGTAATACACCGTCATAAAGATACTGACATTTTGCAGTGACATTCTTGAACCATTACAGAAAAGTAGTGATACTACAATGTTTCGCAGTTAACTCAAGTAAATAGAAGTGTGAACAAGTGCCTAATGAACTTGAAAACAATCTAGGCGCCGAAAAGAGTTGTCGTGCGAGATGGAAAACTATTAGAAGCATACGGTATCGAACTGTGAACCGCGTAAAAAGACACACGCGAGTAAAACATAGCCGACCGATTACAAGTGCAATGCCACGACTTGTATTATAATAATCTCAAAAACTCAAAGTGACTGTCGCGGTGTGCGGAAGTGTGTTTGCGAACGAGTGCTATATGGATTAACCTCACCCATCAACGCAGGGATACATCATGGGAGCGATACATCACGGCAGAACGAGTAAAGTACAAAACTAATCTCTTCTTATAATTAGTAATTTATCAAATACCACTGACCTGACACTTAGAACCAAACCACCTGAGAAAATTATATAAATATGAGTCAGATAGATACGAATCCATAGGTAGGGAATAATATGTTCTAGAATATTGTACATGTCTTCTTGTTAATATATTTTGTAACTATGTATGTATTTTGATGTGTCTGTTGCAGGAACAGGATTTTAGCTATGTATATGATTGATATGTGTATTGTTAATAATGATAATTTCATGCACATAAATGTTTAATATGTTTTAACATAAAATACTTAATACAAATTATGAGCACACCACATTGTTAGTTAGTAACGTCATTACGGACGAAGAAGCGTCTACATTCGATCGCTCACTTAATTATTTAAATTTGTTCATTTAATTATTTAAATGTGGCATAGAATTTTGTTGTTTTGTTGAAGATTTGTAAGTGCTCTTAAATTAATGTTATGACATGAATAAGAATGAAATATGATTTTAATAAACGTAAGTTAGAATGGATTCGTTAGTATTCTATTGATTTATGTAAAAACCTGACTCACAACTTAACCTTTCACTGAACAGGATCTATAATTCATAATTCAATTTAATGATTATCAATTAAATTACTTAGAAAGATACACAGAATAGAAGTTTGGAAGACAGTTAAAGTCAGAAGTAATTTCATATGTAACAAGTTTGAGTGCGAATAATTAATTAACTCTAATTCAATTCATACAATTATTTAAAGGAATGAATTTGTTAACATTGTGTATGGCAGCTCAACACATGGCATTAACTATATTGTATATGATTACCCAAACTCGGAGTTAGATACACTTTGATCACGACTCTATTAAAGAGATAATTCAAGTAATTTACGCAATAAAAGTACTACAATGAAATAACAATGGATGTATGAAAGCAATAAAATCAAGACTTCATTAACTCTAAAAGTTTCAACATAGTTCGTACAGATATCACCTTTATCAACACAAATAAATTTCTAATTGGATTAATTAATTACGCAATAAGATTGCATAATCATTACCATTGCATATGGTGCTCCAACAACACGGGGCAATATAAAGTAAAGATTTACATAACTATAAAATTAATCAATCATAATTGAAGAGTAATCAATCTATGCATATAATTAGCATAGATATTATTATTGTATATGGCTCCCAAAGAACGTGGGGCACAACAAACTTAATACACACCAAAGTATATTATTGTATATGGTGCCCAACGCGTGGCAGACAAAGTTTATTATTGTAACTTTATGGTTAATCTATCTATCAAGTGAAATTGGATAATACTTATAATCATATTGTTGTAAATTATAGTCCAGAGTACTAGAGAATATGGTAAATTTATGTATATGTTCACAATAACATCCTCTCTCTCACCCATTCTCCCTCTACCTCTCATTCTCACACCCTCTCACTCTCACTTCCACTCGCTCTCTCACTCTCTCTCCGTCCCACCCACTCTCCCACCCACTCACTCTCTCTTGCTCTGTTTCTCACTCTCTCTCACTCACTCACTCTCTCTCTCTCTCTCTCTCTCTCTCTCTCTCTCTCTCTCTCTCTCTCTCTCTCTCTCTCTCTCTCTCACTCACTCTCTCCCTCTCTCTCTCACACACTCTCTCACTCTCCCACAGGTCCTGAAGATGAGAATAAACATTGTCGAAACGTCGACACAAATAAGTTAAAATTTGTGTTATATTTTTGACTGATTCTCACAAACCCTTCACTGAAAAATTCATTGATTGACGGTCATTACGAATTTAAGGATTTAATTTCAACAATGTTGGCGGCCGTGAAATCGTAACGAATTCTACATCATTGTCACAGTTCAGAAAATGTGTGTATTCATATTCACGAATACGAGAATATGTAGTGTACGAAAACGAAAGTGTATGGGCGTAATGAGAAAGAACAACGCGGAACAAGCCTACGGACTATTGTGTCACGGTATTATTGTTAACAAAAAAAGAAATCTTTTAACGAACTAGCTGTATCGTATATATAATCAGGGGCGAACCTAGGATTTCATTTTGGGGGGGGGGGATTTTTTCAACCACATATCGTTTTCGTAGAGAAATGTTTTTCTCGTTTTATAATGGATATTGCACCAACAAATTAAAACTAATCATCATCATCATTAACCTCAAGGTTTAAACCAAGAATGGTTTGTTCCGGTCTCAAATAGGCAAATATTACAGCTGGTCACTCCAGCGCTTCCTCGGACGTCCCACACCTCTCCGTCCCCTCGGCTTATAGTTCCATAGTTGTTTGGGGATGCAGAAGTCATCCATTCGGCAAAGATGTTCCCACCAATTCAGCCGATACTGGGCGATCCTGTCGAGTATACTCATAATATTCAGTTCCTGCCGTATATCTGTGTTTCTTCTATGATCATGGAGAGTATACCCTGCCACGTGGCTGAGAAATCTCATTTCAGCCGCTTGGATGCGACTGGCCTGGCCTTTCGTTAAAGTTCAATTCTCAGACCCATAAAGAAGTGTTGGAAGAGCCATCAGCCATCGTCTTGTAGAATTTTAGGCGTGTTCCTTTACTTGCTGACTTAAGGGTTCGCCTGATGGTCCCGCACATAAGGTTGAACTTATGCAACTTATGCACCACGTCATTGCTTGCATTATAAGACACACCAGGTAGGCCAGGTATTCAAAAGTGGTAAATTGTTTCAGGACAGGACCATCTATAACAATTTTTGCCCGTACCGGATCAGTTCCACAAAAAGCCATCACCTTGGTTTTACTTGTGGATATCTGCAATCCAGAGTCTTTGCAGATTCCATTTAACAAATGTATACCCATCTGCAATCTATTTTCAGAGTCCGACAGAATAGCCTGATCGTCCGCAAACAACAAAGTGTCAATTGTAGAGTGACCAATCATAAAACGGTCTGGAAGACACATCTGCCAGTTTAATTAAAACTAATGGGAAAATAACAGCTGTAATTCACTAATTTTATTAAAATAAATTAAAAACGTACATCAGATAGGCTTCCAGTTTGTATTTAAAACCTAATAATATCTTTCTGTGGAATATAAATAATTTAAACATTAAGAAAGTGAGGGTTAACAGCATGTATATAAATGCTGTGGATAAATATACCGTACATCTAGGTATATATAACAGGGTTGTAGATAAAAGTTTTACAGGATGTAAAATAATGTTAAATAGTTTTTTTTTAAATATAATGATTTCCAGACTTTTTCAAAAGGAAAAATAGAAAAAGAAAGAAACGTAAAGAAACTGAAGAAATAAATATAACTATATACTCTGTTAAATAAGTGTTCTATTTATCCTTCTTGATATTTTAAAAATATGTGGATTATATTTGCTTAATCATATGGTTATTGCATGATTCATAAAAAAATTTCACGAAATATGTAAGTAAATTTGGTCAAATAAGGCGCGTTAATTACGCGAGCACTTCGGATAACACTGGAACTGTTCGACTCCTAACATCACGTGACTTCAAAAATCGTCGTACGCGCCATGACCTGTATTTTTCATAGGCCTCGGTTTACTTCCAACTAGCGGATAAAAGCAAACAATTCCTTCGTTGCAGAATTAAATAAATCAGCTGACATGGCTCAAGCATAGTGTAAAGCACATCATCATATGAATCATTTGTTTCAAATGGCTTGTAGCCAACGGAAAATCGTGTCCTCCTACTCTCTTTCAAGTCGACTTATTTCCATTTTTCACCATTTCTTTCAACATCTGTCATATTTGTTATTGAGAATAAGACCTATTATTGTAAATTATTTAAACTTGTCAGTGACCTAAATAGTAATTTTTCCAACATTTCAAAAAACATGCAACCAGTTTAAAAGTTTTTAGTCCAATATCCTTTTAATTTTTTCAGATTTCGGCGGGGATGTATCCCTTATATCCCCCTAGGTTCGCCCACGTATATAATGTTTCAATACGATTAGAAATACACAGGAAATTACCATTTAAAAGTATCCCTTAACAAAGAAATTTTCGAAAAAACAACCAAAAGTAGTTTCTTGTAAGGAAGACATGGTGTCAAATATTTACGAAGAAACGTTCCTCATTCCACTTCAGCTAGTGATACTGGTGTTTTGACATCCCATAAATTAGGGTTGCTCTCTAACAAACGCATCCGCTTCCTAAGCGATTTTTTACTGACAGGCGGTAAAGTACTTGACAGTTGTAACAATAAGTGTGACAAATTAGGAAGTATGAAGAGTTGTTCAAGGAAATGTAGATCGTTTCGAGGCCTGGACGTGGACAATGAAAATTCCACAGGCGAGAAAGAAATTTTGATCAATCAGAGAATATGTTATATACAGGACTGACAATGTAGTAGAAACATGAATATTCCTTTGAAGATATTCTTGTCGCCCCTTATACAGCTGTACTTCACAACCTTACTCAGCCAGTTACATATACAGTCACTTAAGAATCACACTTAAAGTCAACTTAGGAGAACAGTTTACAACTGAGAAAGTTTACAGTTAGTAATCTCAGTTTACAGTGAAATCCATTTTTATTCAGATTTTACTTAAAGTTATAGTTTTATATTCCAAAGAGTGTTACGGGCCAAATTGTTTAAGCGTAGTGAAAAGTGCAGTGAGGGAATCGTCTCTTCAGAAATCGTCACCAAAGTGCACCAAACCGAAAATCAGGACCATTGAGGAGGAGGAATACTCACACCAATTAATTAAGGTCATTACAAATTAGTTATTACTAATCTCTTATACGCTTACTGCACGCTACGCTATTTGAAAGATCCCACGATTGAGAATCTCAGCTCTAATTATAAGGTGTCACTCACTAACAATTTGCATTAATAAAAGTGAATAAATTCTGCATTACAATTATATACAAAAACGTTATAATTATTTAACAAATTATTGTAAACATATAGGCTGTATACAAAATTTTATTTAAGATATGAAGTACCGCTAACATTCAAATCTATATTTTGTTAGAAACTGTTACTCATTTAGTATTTTATTCAGGGGCGAACCTAGGATTTCATTTCGGTTTTTTTTGCAACCACATATCGTTTTCTAAGAGTATTGTTTTCCTCACAGTATAATGAAAATTATACCAAAAATTAAAACTAATAGGCAAATAATAGCTGTAGGCCTAATTCACTAATTTCATTAAAATAAATTAAAACCTACATCAGATAGGTTTCCAGTTTGTCTTGCAAGCCTAATAATACCTTTATGTGGAATATAAATATTTTAAAAACAACGTTACAATTAACAACGTGAAGAAAGTGAGGGTTACCAGCTTGTACATAATCGCTGTGGATGTAAGTGTATCCAACAGGGTTGTGGATATAAATTTTACAGCATGTAGGATAATGTTAAATAATTTTGTTGAAAAATGTAATGATTGTCAGTCTTTATCAATTAATTACATTAAAAAAAACACGCAACCAGTTTAAAACTTTTGCTCCAACATTTTCGGATTTCGGAGGGGTATATATCCCCCATATCACCTCCCTAGGTTCGGCCCTGATTTTATTGTGATTATTCGTATATTAATTAAGACATATATCCATAATCAGTGTTGTCATTTATTCGGCATTACCAGTTTTTGATTGACCCTCCACACACAACAACAAAAGGTTTTAGAGGTAGATTACACTTACTACTTGTTAAGCGAACAAATTTACGCAATATATTACACAAGCAGGCGCACCCTCGCATATTTATGTTCATAATAATTATATCACTTGTCACTTCACAGTAAGAATTTAGCCTACTGACTTCCCTCCCAAGTCTCGTCCCGATGACTCTAAAAATCCCAATGGGATTATTCCATCTTGCAAAAAGGCTTCGTGGCGGTCTCGTTCCAATGAGAAAGGACTACTTATGCAGGTTTAGATCTCTAAATACGTAGCATAAATTACAATACATTTATGCTTCAATTTAATTTGTTGTATAAATTAATTACAAGTTAATTAATTCGTACTTTATTTAGTGTAATTTAAAGATTTGAGAATTAAATAACCGATAAATAATCATTTGGTTTTTATCGGTTTATTAATTTGAACTAATTGAAGTATTAATTGTAAAAAAAAACACGTTTACCGAGTACAAAATCTACGTATTTGGACTAAGGGAAAACTGAGTTAATAAAGAATATTTCTGACACATAAAACATATTATGGATTAAAAAAGCACCTGAAATTTAGCTTCATCTCAAGAAGCACGAAATGCAAAATTGACAAAACACTTATCAGGCCAGTGCCTGATATACACCTGGGCCAGTTTCTGACATATGCTTCAGAAACCTGGACAATGACAAAAAATAGCGAGATATTTTTAGGTTGCTGTGAAAGACGGATTCTAAGAACAATATTTAGAGGAGTACAGGAAAATGGAATGTAGCGCAGGCGCTATAATTATGACCTATACCATCTTTACAAAGAGCCGGACATTGTCAGGCTAATCAAAATACACAGGCTAAGGTAGGTTGGACACATGGAGAGAATAGAGGAAGGACAGCCTACGAAACATAGTTTCTACCAGAAACCAATGGTAGTAGAAAAAGGGGAAGACCCCGAAGTAGATTCAAATACCAGATAGAGGAGGACTTCGGCAAGCTGAACATAAGAAATTGGAAAGCCAAGGCATGCAATAGGGAGGAATGGTATCGACTCTTGGAGCAGGCCAAGACCCACCAAGGGTTGATGATGACGATGAAAACTGAGCTAAAAAACTCTAAAGTAAACGTAGAAATTACGAAATGTGGAAGGAAGACAATATTTTTAATTTAACAAAGGCCTAAAGTTAGGACGTAATAAGAAGAAAGGAGATTCGACGTTCCAAAGGTCATGAAGTGGAAGCCAAAAGAGGGAGAGCAAAACAGGACGGAGGATCAGATCGATAAAGGTAAACTAAAGTAGAGGCTAAAACATTGTAATTGTCGATAATGGTGTCACACACACACGCATACTCGCGCGCGCACGGGCATGTTTTGTATTCAAAGTAACTAACGATGATAAATCGGATCTTCAATTTACGAGTAACTGCAATGTGAATTATGCCGAGGATACTCGTCTCGTAGCACTGACCTTTCCGTACAAATGAGCACATGTACAAATTTGCATATACACGGAGTTTAATTAGTATTATTCAATATGACTTGTTAAGCCACAAGCATATGATTTCTAAAAAAACAGTAACAAGTGTCACGTCACACCGTGTATAATTAATTGTTAATGATCATGCATTACTGACGTAAATACAGAATTCTGAAGGCTGAAAGTGCGTCATGTTCCACTTTTAATAATAATTCGTAATAAAATATGCACACCATCATCATCATCACTCCAAGGACTAGGCCTTAGACCTGTTCCGGAATCCATCTCCTTCTTGGTCTACCGACATCTCTCTTCCCAGAAGGGTGATGACTCAGGGTAGCCACAAGTAGACGGAATCAGGCATGCGATTCAAGTGTTCACACCATCTCCTTCTGTGGTCTGCAATTTTCTGGTGGAATGATACAATGTTTAAATCGTATCTAATATCCTCGTTCCTTCTCCGATTCAAGAGAGAACAACCTTGCGTCCCTCTTAGAAATTTCATTTCGGCTGCCTGAATCCTCTGGACGTCCCTTTTACCAAAAGTCCATGTCTCACTAGCATACAGGAATGTTGAGACAGCCACAGTTTTATAAAATTTCATTCGGATGTCCTTCCGTCTTTTTTTCAAGTACCTATGAATCGTTCCACAGATGCGTCTAAATTTTGTTAGCTTACTATCGCAATCAATATCAGTTCCATATGAGATATTACAACCCAGGTAATTAAAATGACTAACCTGATCCGAAATCTGATTATTCACGACTATCTTATACGGTTTATTCACGATATATCTTATATATAAACGATTTATTCCGAATAATTTCTGGTTAATTTTTAGAACAAATATTGTTAATTTTTTTTTAAACTTAGTACTCCCATTGTAGCTGTTTTTAACTTAGTTTTACGATTTAGGTTTTCTTATACGGTAATGTATTATGTCTTTTAAAGTCCCTATAGTAAAAATGTTCAATTATTTTAAAAATAGTTCGTTATTTTTGATTGCACACAATTCTGCATCGCTTTATTTTCAAAAAAATTTTCTAATTTTATCAGTGTGGTTAAACATTTCACCTTCCGAGTTGGTTTCTAAATATCGACGAACACGGCTCAGCAACAAAAGCATATCGGTAGCGGTAAGAACTCGTAATTTTCACTGTAATTTCCCGTATCTGCTTGGTCACCCATCACTTTCACAGCTTTTAACTTTCACTATTTTGGGGAGTGCATGTATGGATTTATTTATTATGGTGCTATTAAAAACCAGCAAACAATTATTTTTAACAAACCTTTCTCGTGCTAACCGATATTTTGTAGGTAAAACTTTAGTGTTAACCGTACAAACTGTAATTAAAAATATAAGCGGCGATCGGGATCTGAGTCATATTTCTTGTTAAACGTTTTCCACTGCATGTCATGATGACGTAAATGGGGTATATTAGAACTGCAACAATGATAATGGAAGAGCAGAGTAAAGAAGTTCGTGTAAGGAATTACGGAATTAGTTTGTGAATGAAATGTGACATAGACTCTACCTGTTATTCTTACTTAAGTATACGTGTACCGTTTTTCAAAATACTGTATTGTTTACAAACAGACGGTATTAGCAAAATATAAAATCATCTATACCGCAAATAATTATATATTAAATATTAACTGACAATGAATTATATTGTATGCTATATTAAATATATTATATTAATCTTTTTAAGGCTATACTGTTAATAACAGGGTGTAACCAATAAGGCCAGTTGGTCTTATTGATCGACAACCTAATCGTACACTATATCTTAAGTATTAGTTCTTTACCTTTTTACGTCATATTTTTAACACTGACCTTCTGTAATTTCTCTCTGGTTTTGCTGAGTGTTAATACAATGTTCGCGTGCATTTCTATTTTGCTCAGGGGAAGATGGAATTGTAGCAGGAAAGGCTGAAACGGACTACGTAGACTACTATGGGACACAGCAGCACGACCGGATACAATGGGACAACGAATACGAGTGTACAATATTGAAGGAGGGCATTATGAAGTCACTTGAAAATCGAATTACCGTTCAGAAGCTTGTCGGGAGCGAACGAAATGATAATGTCGGTGTATTTTTTGGGTGTGAATCTGCACGGCTCTCATTCTTAAAACATTACGACTAACTGTATTCAAATATTATTCATGACCTCATTCTTTAATTCAAAAAAAGGTACTTCTGATACGAAACGGTTAATCTTTTCCTCAGAAGACATCCTGAAGTCCCCGGCAAAAAGGTTCAGAGTATAAACCCCAGTCGAGGGATAAAACTGAACACATTCATAGAGAACGGTGCCTTTAAGAGATCGTTGCAAGGAAATATTGCAAGAAAACAGTTCGATGTGTGTAGACCACAACATAATACAAAAAGCGTAAGACTAACTATTTGCGCCACCAGAAAGTTTCGACTTGTAAGGATACAAAAATTCACTTTATAGCTTTCGAGCGAGCACGCGGCAAACAAGATAAACACGATAAGAGCACAGTGCACAGATGCTTTTAGTTCGCCAGTACTCCGATGGTTCTCTTTAAACGGCTACGAGTCAAACCGGAATTGCACAAAAAAGCTGCAAAATGTTCTTGAAAAGAGTCTTCGGATAGGCGCCAAAACTCCCAATCGGTTTCCTTCTCGTCTTTTGAGGAGTGGACTCGGTGTCCGCTCCTTGTATGACATCGTGCGGCGACTTGCACATAAATTTTACGTCCGAGCGGCAAGGACCCAGACAAAGCCCCTAATATCCGGCCTTGGCAAGTACCGACCACGTCCAGGAGATTCTTGGTTACGGCCTCGGAAAATACTGTACTAGAACGACCTAGTACGAGCATCCCGTTGTAACGGCCTCTAAATTTAATTAAAAGTTTCCGACTGGCCCGGACCACTAGGCAGGAGCTCCTTCCCTGAAGCTCGGAACTAGGAAAACATAGGGACGTCTCGGACGCGCATCCCTACAGCTCTGGGAAGCGGAATTGTACAATAACGTGTTTACAGGAACTATTTACATGGGTGACAAACGCTCGATGACGAAAATTCTGTTTGTCCGTTGGGTCGAACATTTCGATGTGTTTGACATGTTAACAATTTAGAAAATGTAAAAGTGGAAATACAAAAATATTTTCTAAAATATTTTTATAAATATACACTCGGCTGCATCAATTTACAATAATTAAAACACTAAACTAAGAGCTGGGCTTATTTGGAACATAGATTGCTAATAAGGCCAAAACGTCGAGTTGTCAAAAATGTACAATTATAGGCTATTATAATTTGAAAAGTTACAAAATTGTTAGTGCTTATTCCTTTCCTAAAGAGATCAAAGAATGGGTGTGATTTTTTTTATATTTTCACTTCTATAATGGAAGAAATGAGAAAAAGTGAAATATTTACTAATAAAGTTGTGTTAGTGGTTATAATCACAAACAGAAATAACACTGTTTCACACCGCTGTAGATAAAAATTCTCATATAGTGGTGTGAAAAAGTTCAGTGTTAGCATAGCCTCATGTAGCATAGCCCAATGTTTGGCTCATGTATCTTATTTAACTAATTATTATGATACAGACAACGTATTTGTGTAAATAATTTTTTTACCACATAAAAGGTATACTGAAGGAATAATTACATGGGAAGGTAAATTTGTTATACGGTTAGCTAAGTTGAGGTGTGCGTGTGTGTAACAAACTAAATCCATATCTAACGACTTCTTATTTAAAAATCGGTATGGAGAACCATACATGACTTCCATGTTATAAGGTTTATATTAAAAATTTTTAAATATAAATTGAAAAATTTGACAAGTTTGACAATTTGAAATGAAATATTTCCATAGAAACTACTTCTTTGTTGCCGATAACATAGTAGAGATATAAAAAATCGGTATGGGGAACCATACATGACTTCCATGTTCTAATTAATTATAAAATTATTTTTAATATGTAGGCCTACACTCAGAACGAAGCCAAATATATCAGCATGCTTTTGGTAAAAACGCTGAGAAAGATAATCAAAATACGAATTGTACCTAGTTGTTAATATTTTAAAAATAAAGGATTAATTTAACTAAATTATATTTTATTAAAACTAAATATAATTATTTCACTACCAACTCGGAACACAAAGTTTTTTATGGGTAAAAACGTAGTTTTACCTTATAACCTGAACCGGTTTTCACTTTTAAAATGCTTCTTCAGAGGCTCAACGCGAAAGAAAGCGAATACCGCCCAGATTTTGTTAGCTGTGAATTGCTGAAAACGAAAAATTATTTTGTTTACGTATCCGAGGTGGCATAGCATGGAACGATATCAATTTTAATATTTTATTGAAATTTTTAAGTTTTGGATCGAATAACATCAATACAAAAAGTTATCTCCTCCTTCTTCAACTACTCTTTTCATTTATAGATATTTCATCTACCTTTCTACAGTGGATTATTATGACCTTCTTTTCAGGATACTTTATTTATCAAAATTAAGTATTTTACTATTTTTAAAACGTAAAACGTTGCAGGTAAACTACCCCTTCCCCTTAACCGATCTTCACCAACATCAATAGGCCTTGAGTCCTCTACAACTCGGGCACATATGCAAAGCATTATTAATTTGCGGAAGTTATCGTTCGCCACAGAAAAAATCACACACACGCGCGCGAGCGCACATTTCGGAAAATGACTTTTTCATGTTTTGAGGGTAGTACAATCAGAATCAGCCCTTATCTCGAACACGATTTTTTCGCGATCACCGTAGTACTTCCATTTCCTTACGGAACATGGAAGTAAAAATGAGGAACATGGATCTACAAAATGAAATGTCAGCAACAAAATATTGTCATGATCGTGTCGTAGGTAAAATAAAAAAGAAACAACAATAAATGAAGAAGTGAGAGTAAAGGGGTTATACGGAATATTTTCTAGTAATTTCCTAGGTTCAAGTTAATATTTAAATATATTATAATTTTAACAATAAAACTTTATGAATTGACTACATTTTTGAAACATGAAATAGTTGTTGCGATACTCACTTTTTAATGCCCAAAGCGTGTGGTTGGCGAGGCTTCTCCTGTACTTCTCAGTCTGCACATAACATTCCTCGCTCACGTATTCCGGTGAAAATTCTAGCTGCTGTATAGTGGTTTGAAACGCATCGTACAGCCACCCGTCCCACGCCACATCTGGACCACTGCCGTTTTGTTCAGGGCGGAACGAGCTTGCTCTCTTTGGAATACGAAGAACGTGTGACCGAAGCTTGTGATCGTCGGCTTCCAGAGGGAACGCAGATACGAAGAGCACATAACATACGAGTATTACGACGTAACAGCTACAGGTATATGTCATCGCTACGTTCACGTTGCCACAACTAGTGTAGTCTCTGACGTACTTGAACTACAGTACCTCACTGATAGCCATGTATTTAAAAGCAACCGGCTGACCTACACACGTAATTAAAAAAAAAAAATTTTAATTACATAAAGACTGGACGTCTTATTTTTATGAAAGAAAAATACTTTGCGGCTCTATGCTGTACATCGAGAGAACAGAAAAACGTTGTGTTGATATTTTATGTCCAGAGGTTTGTCATAACCGATTCATTTCCGTTAATGAATTCTGAAATAGATTCGATCCAAGGACAACGTTAACAACAGAACCAATAAAACTACAAAATTAAATAAATTTAGATTTACGTAATTGCAATTCTTTCTACTACACTCATAAATTATATTATAAGTTAGTTCTTTACTCCAACTCTTTTTATCTCGAGTTACTGTTACATCTTCCCACGTAATATCTGTCTTTCCTATTTCCCATGCACCCAAGACGTTGTGTTACTGTTACATCTTCCCACGGAATATCTGTCTTTCCTATTTTCCATGCACCAAAGACGTTCCGGGTCTTTCTCTTTCATTTCGTCTTTGTAATATAGTGTCATAGGGCTCCAAAGGGGGTGTGATGCGAACATATGCTTTCATAGAAGAGAAATGCACCAGCCTCTCCACCCCAACTCCACTTTCACCTACAGGTCGGTAGGCCCTTTTACGCCGAGCAATCCTCTCCAAGGTTGTGGTAACCAATCCCTTCGGCGGAGTGGATCGGTAAGCAAACGATAGATGACGGTTCTGTCAGGGCAGTCTAGGGGTCCTGGCCTAGGTGGGCCCTGGTGCGCATCGGCAGCAGGGTGTGCATCTAGTGTGGAGGCGGAGGAGGCTATAGTAGCCCAACGGCAGCACACATGGGCTGAGTCAGTTAGCCTACTGCGACCGGGCAGAGAGAGCTCGTCAGCTGAGGTGAAAACAACTCTCTAGGGGAAGAGCACCCCGAAATCAAAGTTCCTGGTCCTCCAGGTTGGGGGTTGGATCGGAGAATTCACATATCCCATCTGTCAAAGTCTTTTATGTGCAGAAACCTTAAGGAGTCTTTGACTCAGTAATGGGTTGTCGCGCCCCTGTAGAAGAAGTAATATAGTGTCATACCCTCCTAGTTTATCTGTCCTTTTCCATTCGGCACGCACATCCAAAACACTTCAGTCACCTTCTTAATATGTTTTATATGATAGGTTCCATGTTATCCTGATTTCTTACCTTTTACTTTACTCTAGTCTACCTTTTATATTTCCTCCTGTTTTCGATAAATATCTCACCTTCTCTGCCTGAGGTTTTTACTTTTTCAAACAGCAGTCGCAATTCACTTCCATTCATAATCGATAGCTTCATTACTTTCTTAACTACCTCAGTCTTGATTTCCTTTCCTATCTCCCTTTTTCTTAAAAAGTAGTTTTCGAAGTATAAAATATTTTTCACCCTTTTCGTTAACTTTCGTTAGCATACTTATACCAAACAAATTAACTTCTCTGTTGTAATCAAACCGCCGTTATCATAACACCTCAGTAACCATTAGATTGTCGATTATTGTTATTACTGACTTAGTTTACGTAAGGCTAATTATAATTATAAGGGAAACTAAACTGGCCCGTAAGCTTTCGTGATTTTCACTGTTAATGACAAGTCTGGTTTTCGGTATAAAAGACATTGTTTTTATTTTTCTTACGACCAATCGTTTTGTCCACACAATAGCGTACACACAATGATTGATATCATCAAAGTATTTAGAAGTACGGTACTTCTAAATACTGTGGGCATCATCATTTCAGTGAAGTCACTGAAGATGCCTCATTTCAATGTGGCCGAAAAAGTAGGTAAAGAAAAGTCAAAGTAAGCGTGTTAAAAGCAAGGAACAGAATTGTTGAAGGGAAAACTTAATTTATAATTAATTTTCTTTGACGATGCAGTTTCTTACAAATAGATATAATGTATACTTACATCGACTTAGTGTATTGATCATGGGGTTTCTTTTGAATCTTCCATACATCGGCTTTCAAACAATTTACGCATTAAAGGTTACACCGAATTCGTGAAGAACATCAAATGTTTAATAAATAACAGCATTTTTGAGTAAATCATAACAGCCTTTTTTTATAAAAACTTAAAAAAAGAAAAATTGCAAGAGACAATTAGTACTAATTCTTAGAAAAATCAGTGACAAATTGAATGAAATCCGTTAGCCATTACTATTTAAAAACCTTCTTTCGAATTTGAAGTTGATATTTGCAGATATTCTGCCAGATATGGCAGACAGATGTGTCCGATAAAATGGTTGCTTTGAATTCAGACGGCGTCAAAATTGGTATTAAATAAAAGCAAATACAAAATTTTCGGAATTACTGTATAGTACGTTGCTAATTGAGACTGTTTCGGTAAGGTCATTCCGAATTAGTGAAACTTCGACCGAGAATGTGGGCCGAGAGGAATTGACACAAAGCGATTCCTTTCCTACATAATAAAATGCCGTCATTCCTTTTTGTTGTTAATATTTTAAACATAATACATTTATTATGATTGATGGATATTGTAGCATGACAGATATTCCACTAATAATTAATTCTATTAAGATCATAAAAAATAATTAAATTACATATAACAAAGAATTTCAAATGAAAATAAAATTAAACTTCAAAGAAAAACACCACTATAAAAGTAAAAAGGTAATTAAGTAATAAGAATGCCACAATAAAATTCAAGAAAATAAATTAAAAGGAACTCATATTAAAAAATCAGGAGATTACCCAGGAGATTAGGAGCAGATGATAAAGAAGATACCCCAAACACAAGAAGAAACAAGAAGAGGAAATTTAGGAGCAGGTGATAAGTAAGATACACCGAACCCAAGAAGGAAGAAGAAATTTAGAAGCAGATGATAAGGAAGATACCCCGAACCAACCATCGGACAAAATAACACTAAGTACCTTGGTTTACCCAAGAAGGAACCCAAGAAGGAAGAAGAGAAGAAAGGAAGATATAGGATGGGAGAACCACCATAAAAACCTATTGTTAACTACCATGAACCCCAAACCAAATATTAATACCATTAAAGAAAGTATAACACCCCAAAACCTTATAAAATTGTAATTTAATTATAGACAAAAGTATTGAGTAGTATGATAAGAAGTGCACCAACTAAAGTTATTATATAGTAAAATAAACAAATCTTCACAGTCCATTATGACTAAAGGTCTGGTCTGAGAATATAATAAAACTCAAATATAGGTCAGAAACAACAGTGAATGTGTACCAGTGTAGTGTTTTTAAATGTAATAAACTTCAAGTTGTTGTGTAACTATAACTTAAACAAGGTGCTATTAAATAACTTTTATATTTTATAATTAACAGGTGATGAAATATTAAAATGAAAAATATTTCCTACATTTCATAAATAAGGTCACTTTTTTATATCAAAACATTCATAGTAATGCCATAAAGAAAGTATGTGGGGGAATGTTTACTGTATCAAGGGGTTAGATAATAATACAATATAATCAGAAAAGACTGAGAATAAATTAAGTTTAAATAAAGATTAAGAAAGTTAAATGGCTAACAATGTTCAGAGCCTATGAACTCCACTTTTAAAGAGTTCTAATAGAATAAGGTTTATATTTAGTGTAAAATGTTTGAGTTATATAACAGCATACATACAGATTAAAATGTTTAGGTATGGATGCTGTATCAATTTATAAAATGTTTAAAATATATGTTCAAAATAGTTCCAACAAACATGTCTAACTTTGAAGACTGCTAATTAATGTCAAATATTATTTTTTGTATTAATAGCATGAATTAGATGCTACAAATATCAATAATTATGTAAACAATTTTATTTCATGTTATGTTAACTTTTAAAAGTCAGAGGAGGTGTAGAATTAACTTTATTTGAAAAAACCATATATGTAAAATACTAAACTCTAGGCCAAATAAGGAATTTACAAAAATTAATATAAAGTAGTTAATTAACCAATGAACCATGTAAACTAACAAGATTTATTTAAGGTGGATCGATAAAAACTACTGTAAATGATCCTATGATTTAAAAGAGTAATATAGAAAAATGTATTAAATTATTACAAATTTTCGAAATGTAAAAACTAACTATTTCAGAGGAGAAATAGTAAATTAATGAATTATCACTAAAAGACAGTTCAAATGTTAAATTTGTAAGGGATTAAGGAAAGCGAAAGATTTGTGAACATTTGAAATTTATTATAATTATTTTAATAATACCTAAAATGGCAGGAATTGTATACAAGAGTACAGGAAACAGAGTTTTGGGCCTAGATTTCCAAAAGGACAGAAACATGGCTATTTTAACAAAAATCTCAACAAATATGGACTATGACATATCAAATTAAACAGAATGAGATAAATAAACCAATTATGTGGTTAATAGTTCATGAAGGCAATCAATAAACTAAAAATATTCCATATATAATGTACTTTATAATTATGTAGATAGGAAATGAAAATTATTTTAACAATACTTTTCCAATATTAACTTGGCAAGATATTTCCTAAGACGAAGGAAGTAAAAGAGTTCTTTGTTAACATTCAAATGGAACGGTTGATGCGGGATCGCGTTCTAAAACCGTATAACGAATTTTAATGGAGTAAAAGTTGAAAATCAGTGAAATACGAGAGTTACCTAAATTAACACTTTTTGACTTAAAATCAGTGAAATACTCTACCACAATAGTGAAAACAAACAATACACAACACAATACCAGTGAATTAAACCGTTCAAACAACCTAACATTAATAATTCACTTCGTAACAACTTTTGGATTTTTCGCCATAACCAGCAAACATTCAATACATCTAAAATAAGACAGTTAACACCTGTGAACACTGAACACTTATACAGGATACCAGAACAACACAATAGACAATATACACTATCACGGAAACCAATAAAACAGTTGTGAAGGGAATTTTATTAACAGAATTTCCAACCATCAGTTCGCAGTAATATTCGACAACGTGACGTGCCGCCATTATGAATTTCCCGTGATGCAAAGTACCAACCAGCCACGAAGTCGTCTAGTCAACGATTGGGTATAAATTGTATACTACAAACATTATATATATTATTAACAAATTGTCATTCTTTACTTTTAAGACTTATATTTTTGTACATGTTATACTTTCT
This sequence comes from Magicicada septendecula, assembly GCA_034769895.1. Lineage (NCBI taxonomy): Eukaryota > Metazoa > Arthropoda > Insecta > Hemiptera > Cicadidae > Magicicada > Magicicada septendecula. The sequence continues at coordinate 114,672,421 of CM068369.1, forward strand.
AGGCCTACCCTTCTCTGACTATATAAATATAATCGTTATAAGAACCTTTTTCCATAATTATATAAAAAATAACCTGTAATTGCTAATCGATATATCCCTGTGAAAGAGTCGAATATTTGATCAACATCGATTTTAAATCGATTTGTTAGAATTATTATTAATAAATCAAATTATTTCAATTATCTGGATTTTACCATTATTTCACATCTTAGATTAAGAGTTTAACTAACTACAGGACTTACTGGAAGACGATAAATCTTAACTGAAGGTGATATACTGGAGCAGCACTGAGAATCACCAATCGATTAGTGTAAGGAGATAATCTGATTAACTCCAGATTTAGTTAAGGTCAACCAGAAGTGTAAAATTTAACCAAAATAAACTCCCAGAATTTTAAAATTTTGATCAAAACGAAGAAACAGGATTATTTCTAAATTATTACCATAACAAGCAAACATAAAAATTTTTTTTAACAAAATTTTTTTTAAATAAACTTTTTTTTTTCTTTTCTTTGAACCTACACAAAGAAGGTATTTATTTGTAACCAGTGTAAACAGGTCTAGTTACAAATTGGCGCTCACAATAGTGGGGCCTAACATAGATGAACAGCGGCTTGTTACAAATCGACGCTCACGACAGGGGAGCGTAACGTTGAAGAACAAAAAGGTTTAAACGAACCTTACACATTATTTATTTGTACAGTTACAAATTGGCGCCCAACGTGGGGCTTAATTGATTAAGCTTGGCAGCGATTATACCATAGAGAAGGGGACAAAATGCAACGACGAGCTACTTCTAAGAAGAGGGCGGCAGAGGCCGAAAAGGAAGTCGACATGGGGGATAAGCAGGCAACACCCGTGGAGGATCTAGAAGTACTAGTAACCCCGGTGGAACATAAACAACCCGCACCACCAGAGGGACAACCTGAAGTACCAACGCAAACCGGGGACATAAATGTCCCAGACAAGGAAGTAGAGAAATCCAAGACCACTGAAGAAACGAGGATGAATAAGATAATGGAAATGTTCCTACGAGAATTCAAATCCTTGAAGGAAGATTTGAAGGGGGACATTGGAAATACCAACAAGAACATAGAGTCCAAAATGGAAGGAGTAAATAAAAATATAGAGTCCACAAAGGAAGTTTTAAGCGAAATAAATAAGAATATAGAATCCACAAAGGAAGGATTAAGGAAGATGGAAGAGAAGATGGAGGAAAACAACAAGGAAAGGAAAAAGGACAACCAATCCTTAAATAAGAAGATGGAAGATCTGAAGGAGGACAACCAATCTTTAAGTAAGAAGATGGAAGAGAAAATGGAGGAAACAAGTAGGAAGATGGAAAACGACAATCAGCAACTGAGGGAAAAGTTGGAGGAAAATAATCAGAAAATGGAAGAGAAAATGGACGAGAATAACCAACGGTTAAGAGAAGAACTAAGGGAAGTCAACCAGGAAAATATGAACATGGTAGACGAGAGAATCGAGTTAGCGAAGGAAGAGCTGAATAGAAAAATAAACGACACTAAGAAATCCATAGTTAAGAAATTGGAACAAGAGGTGGTAATAGTAAACCAACAGATCAGGGAGGTGGACGAAAGATGCCGTCAGACAGAGTGTGAAGTACTGGAAGTCAGGGAGGTAATAAATAAAGAAATTACCCAGGTCAAAGAACACCAGAAAACTAAATGGGAGGAAAACCAAAAAGTAGCACAGGAGGAAATAAATAAGGTGCGAACCCATGTCACAGAAAGATGCGACGGTATGGAAGCGGCTATGACTAATATCACTGGACAAGTGCGACAGAGCCAGGAAGAGATGGAGGTAATCCGGAACCGGTCGACTAGCTTCACTAATTTCCCAATAAACGAACATAGAGAATGGTTAAACTTCAGACAATATAAACGGAAGCCAATGGAGTTCTTGGCCCGAATTGAAGAATACATGGACAAACATAGGGGAAACAGATGGGTCCATAATCGAGAACTATTAGACGAGTCTTTTCGGGAAATGAGCGATCATTGGTGGATGGCCAACCGCAGTGACATAGAGAACTACCAGCAGTTTAAAAGCCTCTTCAAGGCAAAATATTGGTCTGAAACGACCCAAAATTTAATCCGTGACAACATATGCCACGGCCATTATAAACCACAAGTGGGTAGCTCCATGACGGCGTATTTCCTCGGCAAAGTATGTATGGCCAAACATTTGGAACCAACCATACCTGAAGAATACCTAATCAACAAGCTGTCGTATCATTATGATGAGGAGGTGATTCGAGCGAGGAGAGGCAGTCAAATTAAGACCCTACAGGCCATGACAGAACTCCTCGAGAACTACGAAAATGAGGAATACTACCGACAAAGACGGAGAAGAAATGATCGGCCAGAAAATAGAACTTATCCAAATACCAACCACGGTACAACCAACAACAACACAGGATACCAAGGAAATAGAGCCTATCCACAAACCAACAACAATAACAACAATAATAATAATAATAATAATAATAATAATCATCATCATCATCATCATCAAGTTCAGAATAGTCCGAACAATAATCGACCCAATAATGGTTATCAGGGTAACCGAAACACATACTACCCAAACCCTAATAGTCGGAGAAGCCCCAATTATAATAGCGATCGTTATTATAATAATAATAGTCGTGGTAATCCACAGAATAGTAACCCCAATAATAATAGATTTTCTCGACCGCGAGTAAATTTCATCCGAGCGGAAGATGGTCGCCAACGTAGGTACTACCACCAGAGACGCAACAGCTATCATGAATATGAAGATAGGCGGAGGAGTCGAGAACGTGACCAACCAAGGTACAATCCTGCTAGACGGAGTACCAGTTTAGATAACACCGAACGGCTGACCAACAGCGAACAACCGGTAGATCATCGAACAGAGCGGCAGGGACCCACTCAAGGTCTCCCGAATGATGCATCCACCAGCGCGACACACCATAACAATGATGTCGAGCATTTAAACGGGAGGAGGCAGTAATAAATCACCGAAACCCGTTGCTGCTCCTAAACCCTGGGTATTTAAATGAGTTAACAAATACAAATGAAAATAATCGTATCACTATAATCGGTTGTAATTACCTAAAGAACATCCGACACGAATTGTTGGAAGAGGACGATACTAGTCCCACCAATAAAATTAATCATGAAATAATACATATAAATGCGGAGGTAGAAGGAATCCCCGCCAATTTAATGATCGATACTGGTTCCAACGTATCCATAATAAGTACTACTGAGTTGGAGAGAATACAAAGAGAATGCGGACGAACATTACCGACGTTGCCGTTAAACAATATTATTTTGTTAGGTGCAACCGGCCGCCAAAATAAAACAATACGAAGGCAAATCTCCGCCAGTGTGATGAGCTGCGGTATAGCTATCGAAATGGAATTCTTAGTGGGGAGCGGGCTGCCATTTAACATATTGGTAGGGTGTGATGTGCTCAGGCGGAACTCCGCCATAATTGATTTACGAACAGAGAAATTGTCACTATTTACAAACGGACACACTTGGAAGGCTGACTTGGTTGGTAGCGACCAAGTAATTCCTAACAATATCCACCAACAGATTCGTAAGATCAATTATATACATCCAACTTCTATTATTGAACAAAGGATGGACGATAACGCTAATGAGGACTTATGGTCCCAAAAGATCCTGGAGATCAGGGATTTCCGGAGCGGTATAACAGGAGAAAGATTGCAACAACACCAAGCAAGCAAATTAATTAACATTCACGAACAGTATAAATCAGTATTTTCTGACGAGCCCGGTAAAGTAAAAAACTTCCAGTGTACTCTACAATTCCGAGACACAGTGGACTTTAACCGGAAGTCATACCCCATCGCGCAATCACGAAAGGAAGCAGTAAGAGCTGAAATAACAAAGATGATTAACCGTGACATTATAGAGAGTAGCCAATCCCCATACACAAGTCCTATCGTGGCTATTCCTAAGAAAAACGGACAAGTCCGTTTATGCCTAGATGCGCGGGAAATTAATAAAATGATTATTAATGACAGGACTTCGCCCGGTGAGATTGAAGAGATTTTGAAACGGTTCCACGGTACCAAGTACTTTAGAATTGCGGCTACTGGCAGGTGGAATTACATCCACAGAGTCGCCAGTATCTGGCCTTTATATTCGAAGGGCGGAACTACCAATTTAAAAGATTGCCCTTCGGACTAGTGAATTCGGTCGCAGTCTTTGTACACTGCATGGACCAGATACTTGGCCAGGAAGCACTACAATTCACCACCGTGTACGTAGATGATTTGCTAGTGTCCTCAGAAACTTGGGAGGAACACTGCTACCGTGTGGAACATGTGTTAAGGAAATTAGCTGCGAATAACATCACGCTAAAGCTAGAAAAATCTCACTTCATAGCCAAGGAAATTCAATTCTTGGGATTTATATTGAACGACCAGGGAATCTCACCGTCGGCTGAAAAAGTAGAAGCGATTTAAAACTTTCCAACACCGAAGAATCGAAGGCAATTACAGTCATTCCTGGGACTCTGTAATTACTACCGCAAGTTCCAGGAAAAGTATTCTGAGTTGACCGCCAGATTTCAGCCGCAACTGTTATCCAAGAATAAATGGATATGGGGTATAGAACAGAATGAGACCTTAACGCTGATTAAACAAAAGTTCCTAGAACCCATCATACTTCGCCATCCGGATTTCAGTAAACCGTTCTACCTGAATTGCCGACATTAGCCTCGGCACAACATTGTATCAAGAGGACGAGGAGGGCGAACATCTCGTGATTTGCTTTGCCAGTAGAGCATTAAATCAGTGCGAAAAGAATTATCACGTCACTGAAAAAGAGTTGTTAAGTGTAGTGTTCGCGTGTGGAAAATTTCGCACATACATCCTTGGTTACCCCGTTACCGTCCGGACAGACCATAAGTCCATATCGTTCTTAAGGAGATGCAAACTCAGTCACGGAAGGTTGACCCGGTGGATACTGTTACTACAAGACTATGATCTTAAGTGGGAGTACATCCCCGGAAAGAAGAATGTCGTTGCGGACGTGTTGTCTCGAATAAACATTAATAAACAAACGTCCGAGGGGAAGAAGGAAAGTATACTTAAAGTATACCACATTCTTAGTAACAGAGCCGATCTAGAATCATTATTGGAAAACCTGAGCACCCACCAATAAGCAGATCCGAAATTACAATCCATTAAGACGAGATTGGAAGCAGGGGACGAGACAATCGCCCAATATTATAAAGTTCACAACAATATACTGTTCATACAACCATCTTTGAAGAAGGAAGAATGGAAGGTTATCATTCCAACCCATATCGAAAAAGAGATAGTAAATAACTATCATGTTCGATATGGGCATATGGGTGCCTTAAAGGTGATAAAGGCCCTAGAAGAGAGCTGCCACCTTAAGGATATTAACCGGAAGGTCCGAAAATATATAAAGAGTTGCCGCATTTGCCAACTCGTTAAATCAAATAACGAGAAAAAGGAAGGGCAAATGTTTCCAATAACATCTCAGGCCAAGTTAGAGAAAGTATTTTTGGACATCTGCGGGCCATTTTCCCGCAGTGGGGGTCGTCACAGATACAAGTATCTAGTCATCGTGGGGATGGACCATTTCACGAAGTTCATCAAGCTATACCCAGCAAATCGGGCGACTACAAATAAAATTCTCGACATCTTAACCAACCAGTACTTCCCAAACGTCGGAAAACCAATTTCGATCATCACCGACCACGGAACCCAATGCAAGGGGAAAAATGGCGGGATACCCTACTGTCAATGGGGGTTCATACTTATAAAACATCGGTATATCACCCGAGCAGTAACCCGGCAGAGAGAGTATTGCGAGAGGTGGGGCGAATATTACGAACTTATTGCCACGATCAACAGAGGAGATGGCAAGAATATCTAGAGGCCACAGAAGAATTCTGGCATACCACCCAGCCATAGGAATTACCCCATACTCCGCCATGTACGAAAGACAACCCCCAAGGGAGATCGAAGAAATATTGGAATTCCCGAGGGAAAATAACTATATTTTTGATAGAATTAAATTTTATAACAAGGTGGCCGAAGACCAGGAGAAACGGCGAATTAAATATCATAAAAGTATGGGTAAAACAATTACATATACCATTGGTGAAAAAGTATTATTAAAAAATAGGGAGTTACCAAGTTCACTGGAAGGGATAACTAAGAAATTATTACTCTTATACACTGGACCCTATATAGTCTCCAAGGACAAAAATAATAACACCTATGAAATCAAGGAGATGGGTTCCGGTAAAATTAAGGGTGTATATTACCAAGCATCCATGAAGAAGTATCATGAAGAGTGAAATAGGAAGAATTTTGAATTTTGAAAAAACCCCTAAATTCAAAAGAATTGTATGCACACCTTACAAACCAGTTATTTATAAAAACTTTCAGGAATAAAAAGAGAGAATTTTGAATAATCATAAAAATTCCAAAACATTGTAAGATCACCTTACTACAATTATTTTAAGAAAAACCATTTAGAAGAAATATAAAGAGAATTTTGAATTTAAAACAAATAAATTCAAAAACAATGTAAGATCACCTTATAAACCAATTATTTATAAAAACTTTGGAAATATAAAAATAAAAGGAATTTTAAATAACCACACAAAAATTCTAAAATATAAATAAGAAAAACTTACTACAAATAATTTGAAAGAAACCATTTGAGAAAATAAAAAGAGAAGAATTTTGAGAGGTTAAACACCTGCAAAATTAAAAAACTAAGTAAGAGCACCTTAATACAACCTAGAAATGAAAAAACTATGGTGAAATAAAAAGAAGAGAATTCATACCATATTTATGGTACTAATACAATATATTTACCATAGTTATAGAAAATCATTATGAGATATATAAAAGGAAAAGAATTTAGAATTAAACTGTGACCCCTCTTTCCTTTCTATGTTGTATATAAACATTTTTTTTTGTATTTATATCTTTTTTTTTTGAAAGAGAAGCCACAAGTTATTTAAAACTAGGCCCGAGCCTAGAGAAGCCAAAAATGCGCTGGGTCCAGTATGACGGGACTTGCAATGAAACTCGGCTGTAATCTAACAATAACAACTTTTATTGTACCCCATAATTCGTTTCATTTAAATCACAAAATTATCACATGAGTTTGTCACCTAATATCAGGAATAACGCACAAAATACATAATAAATAAATAAGCCCCATATTCTTAATAGTGTCAAACAAATCTCATCGCTTTAACTGAACCTTGCGTTCGCGTTATTTTTGAATTAAATTTTCTAAAACCTTCGACAGCCGGGTTTACACCGGCACACCCCCACCCCGAAAGGGCAACCCGGTTGCCCCACTCTTAAACTCGGGAGAGTACCCTGCAGTGTACCCCCTTCCCAAAACCAGCTCGTGGACTTCGTGGTTATGGTGGCCCAGCAGCACCTGCTAGGAAAACAGAGGCCTCACAACTGCGTCCATTCCCCATGCGACCCTCACCGCCATGCCAACCCCACGGGACCGCCCCAACACGTCACCCTCTCCGGTGACCATCACCTACTCCCACCGGTCCCACTCACATACCCGTCCTAAGACCAAACAAGGTATCTCCCACCTTGGTATGTGAGTGACCGCCCTACTCCTCGTCCATCTCTTGGACCGACCAGCCACATGCACCCACAAGGTATCTCCAACCTTGCCATATGGCTGGCCCACATCCCTACACAAGGGCGGACGGCCCCGCTTAGCCAGGCAGAGAGGACCGCACCAAGGGCACGCGAACATCCATCCTAACTCTTACTCAACAAAAACACCATGACTAGCAAGGGGGTTTTACTTCTTCACCGACGTCGATACAAAATAACACAATTCTCTCTCTCGACAAAAAAACCCGGGGAACAACCGGAGAATGCGGCATGGCTCGACCTCTACACTAACTCCCAATCAAAACTTACAACCATTAATCTGAAACAACAGCACGCTATCACTCTCCATCATGACTTTCAGAACCAAACAGGAGAACTTACAATCTCCAAGACCACGACAAATCTAAGGGAACATTCTCTAACTCCCTCCAAGATAACCTTCCAGAACAGGGGAAACTGACAATCTCGAGGACCACAATCTAATCACTTCCGGAAAGTCCCTTTAACTTCTTATCGATAGGTTTTTTTTTTTTTTTTTTACTAAGGGGAGGGGTAGGAAAATTGGGAAGATGAAACGGGGCAAGGATCATCTGGCGGTCAATAGTTAGGACTAAGGGTAAGGACATGGTTCCCTCCGAAAAGGAGAATGACTGGAGAAAACCAAGGCTCGCGTGGGCAGGGGCGCAACCCTGAAATAGATGAACACCACTGGGACTGTGGGGAACATCTACCCGCTACCCGTTAACCTCTTCTTCTTACCTTTCTGTGACGGACTTTGGGTACTCGTTCCTTTCGGACACCACTCTCTGAGATATTATTTCGTGTTGAGCTGTACTGACTGGTTTCTTCGGAATCAGAATCAAGGCAACTTACCTCACTACTTTCACGCCGCTTTGGATTATGCTCATCATCTAACTCCTCTGCTACAATTTCTTCCTTTTCTACTTCTTTCTTTTCTACAATTTCCCCTTTTTCATCCCCACAATCCAAATCCACCTCCTGACACTGCACCTCCTCAGCATCTTCCAGTTGCTCCTCTGATCCATCTTCAACTGCATCTTCCCTCAGCTCCTCACCAATTTCTTCCTCGCACTCGCCACCAGTTCCTTCACTAACTTCTTCTCCGACCTCATTAACCTCAACACAGTTATCATCAACATCATCGCCATCACATCCACTACCACCAACCGAACACTGCACATCTTCATCTTCTAGTTGCTCACCTGGTCCACCTGGAACTTCTTTCCTTTCCTCGGAATCCTCAACACTACTTACAGAAGGCGTCTGCACATCTTCACACACTACATCATTCGCACTCACACACTCCACAACGCTGCCCCCAAATTTCTCCTCAACTTCTACCTCATCTACTTCTACCACACTTGCGGCATGAACATCCCCTTGTCCATCCACAACCTCAGAAACACTTGCAGCCCGGACATCCCTGTGTCCATCTGCAACTTCAGACTCTACAGTCTCCCTAACACCTACAACTATACCTTCCTGTGCAGCATCCGCAGACCGCTCTTCTGCCTCTTCTGTCGATTCCTCTCCTTGACCACTCTCAGCAACTACAACGTCATCAACATTTTCCACCCTGGAATCCAGCTGTCCAGGTACTGTGCAATGACTAAATTAATTTCTACTGGCGATGGTAAAGCTACACCATCCAATGACTTCTCATATCCCTGCGTAGACGATGACGATATTACCGGATCTGGATCCGTCACGAACCGAGATGGAAATACCGGAACAAATTCTGCGGCATCTGGATTCAACCATGATGTCCTCTTCGAGTCCTGTAACTCAGTATCAACAGCTGTTTTCTTGTCGTGCTGTATCGATCCACAGAAGTTATTCCGCTTTTCTTCTTCTGCTTCACCTTCTTCATTCACTACTCTATTAGGCAGTTGTACTTCCTTTGGAACTTCCAAACTCTCACTTTTCTGCAAATAAGAATAACGCCTAACTACAGGCTCCCTACTTGCCGATGTTTGTTCCCTAACATAATTTCTTCTTCCCCTGTTAAATTCATACTTCTTTGTTTCCTGTGCTGTAGCTGTTGTTACCGTCTTCTCACTTGCCACCCCCTTGTAGCCTCCGTTACTTCCGGAATATTCAGGCTTTCTAAGCGTCTCTTGCGTTCTCCTCCAACCACCATGTTTGTCCTTTTTGGCTCTTCCTGATGAACGACTGGAGTATTGGACATCTGTAGCATCTCTTCCCCGGGACTCATCAACCTCCTGGACCGTTCTTGAAACCACACACAGACGTTCAAGGTCGGCAAAACAACGTGGACGGTCCGCGAATACCAAACGAGATCTCTCTTGGGGAGTCAGTCCTTCCAGAATCGCTTGTATCACTTCTGTCTCGGGCAACCCCAATCTTAACACCCGGGCAGCTTTCCGTATATCGTGCACGAAGTCCCCTAACGCCTCTCCGTTGGCCTGTAGGCGATAGAATCTTTCAAGCTTAAGCTGGGCACGTCGTCGAATGGGTAGGAAGAAGTTCAACACCTCCCCATGGAAAGCATCAACACTGTCACCCCGACGCAGAGTCTTGGTGATCAGCTCAGCCGACGTACCCCGGCAATACGGGTATATAAGAGACAAGACCTCCCCATCGGACACCCCCGGGAAATCTGCCACCTGCAGGACCAGGTCCAAGAAAACCAGCAGCTGGTCCTCATCAAATCCATTCACCACCGGAAATTTCTGGAGAACGCCTGAAAGAGGGTGGGGCAATTCCTGATAGCATACCGCCGCCAGAATTGCACAATTCAAAACAAACAATCATAAAACAAATCCCCACTAAACACCTAACACAAACATAACCTACAAAAACATAATCACAAGAATCAGAAAAAACCCAAGTACTGTCCTTCCTTTGAGCGACCCCCGGGTTCTCTAGCGCTGCGGAGACCTGGCCTACTTCGGAACCATCTACTCACACCACAGAAGGAGACAAGCAACAACCAACAATACTGAACACACATGACATCAAACATCAATTCGACACACACGCCTCACCAACACATAACTCACAAAACCCAACTAGCAATCAGAATTCATAATTCGGGAACTAGTAATCAAAAGTTAACAGGAATTAAGTCGGTGACGGTACCGACTTCCGATCGGGCCATACCGCATCCCGCTAATGTCACACGCTAAACTCCGACCCTGAACCAGCAACATTCTATTACCCAGGCCACGCTTGAGACTCCCCGGCAGTTCAACCTATCACATTTTCCGAACACAAATACCCGCCTCAGTGGTGCGAGCAGACTCACAAGTTATACGACCTAAAACTAGCCTACACGGGCATATACCTAAGAAAAACAATGTCATAACAATAGCCTAATATTTCCGAGTTTGCAAGCCCCGTCACACCCAAGGACCCAAGGGTTCAACCCTAGAATGAACCACGCTCTCTGCTACCATTTGTAACCCCTCTTTCCTTTCTATGTTGTATATAAAAATTTTTTTTTGTATTTATATTTTTTTTTTTTTGAAAGAGAAGCCACAAGTTATTTAAAACTAGGCCCGAGCCTAGAGAAGCCAAAAATGCGCTGGGTCCAGTATGACGGGACTTGCAATGAAACTCGGCTGTAATCTAACAATAACAACTTTTATTGTACCCCATAATTCGTTACACTTAAATCACAAAACTATCACATGAGTTTGTCACCTAATATCAGGAATAACGCACAAAATACATAATAAATAAATAAGCCTCATATTCTTAATAGTGTCAAAAGACAAGGTCTGTATATCAGTGATGATTATATATATATATATATATATATATATATATGTATATCAGACAACATTCAGTGATTATATTATTCCCCCCCCTTTTGTGACTAAAGCTTAACATTGACAGAAACATAAAGGCACGTACAGAAACATAAAGACACATACACTCAGAATTATAGACACATATTATAAATACCTAACACCCTTGGAATACGCCTGCTCAACAGGCAGTGTTTCTACCAAGCCCTAAAACCCGGCAATCATAAATGTCCGCCCTTCAGTCACCGTCATTCATCAATTTCCATTAATTTAAATAAATAAGAAAAACCCCGAAAGGATGATAATCATTCATAAACCATAAGAGAGACCGGACCTCCCATATGTATAGATAGCATCTGATAATTGCCCCACCATGAGCATATGAAATCTTTAAGTTTCTTCAACAGTATAAAATAAAAATAAAAAAACTGCATCACCTGATTTTAAGCAATTGTTATGCGGTTCTAAAATGTTAATTGGTTTCACAAATTCAGATGGATTCATGTATCAGTATATGCTTTACAGGGTAGAAACATTAATCAGTATAGACCTTTATAAGTGAAAAAATATTGATCAGTATATGCCCAGAAAAAATGAAAATTCTTTTCTGTAAAAGCCGAATGGCTGTATATAAATGAATTTATAATAACTGACTGTTGTATCCTAGCAGATGTGGGAGCGCGCCACCCTGTACTCAACCATGTGTGACAGGAATCGAACCTGCCTTAAACTGCATGAACATGTGCCTGGCAAAAACTATGTCCCCTTTTATTCCCCCGAAAACAGCCAAAAAAGGAAACGAAAACTCCCCAGCCCTTACGTGTTAAACCCAAAATGAAATTAAAATATCAACCCCATTCTGAACCAGCCGGAACAGAATCCCTAACATGTGATATAAATTTTGTAGTAAGCATGGTGATGACTATTGGCAATATGTGAAAGTGTTTAAGTGTAAAAAAAATCTCTAGCACGCTCCCCCAGTGCAGCACACAATTACAAACATTGTACTTACTGTTATGAAGTTAAATTACTACAGTCACATAATGTTCAGAATGAATGTTCAGCTGACACACCCTACAGCAGACTGTCTGGCCACGTGGGCACATGGTTTCAAAAGAAATTTACACTGTAAATCAGGAGCACGGTAGGCCCGGCCACCAAAAAAAATAAAAGAGTTCATATCACCTTAATTATGCTGAGCAAGTGATACATCTTGAGTTAGTCACCCGACTCCTTTCCGAACAGGTGCGTTTCTGATGGTTCATGGCTGATGAAGATGGAGTTCAATCAGCAAGACCAGCATCTCCGGCTTTAGGCGAGAACCCTGGTAATTCATAAAAATTAGAAATGATGTTCATAAAAAATGTACACCCAAGTTCACAGGTAAATAACCTCAGAACGGACCTTCAACCAACTCAAGATAGATGCACACAGTTTCGGTTATAATTTCTTTGCAAATTGCTTAAAGAGTAATAAAGTCTACCATGGGATGATTAATTCAAAAATAAAAAGATTTTGTTAAAAGGCGTAGAGTAAAGTCATTGGCACGAGCTCTTAACACGCTCCGACAGAATCCCACAGGTTAGATTGCCACGTGGCGGCACCATTATTGCAATTTGCCAAAAAATGATTAACTTCAAGGCACTCACAGTATTAATAATGTTTCCTCTAAGGGTGTTCTCACAAGTTATTTTTACTGCAAAGTTAATTAAAGAGAACACACGTGCAATCTGGTGCATGTATGTGCACAATTCAATTCCATTACTACGCACTGACTTTAGCTTAGAATTTATATAACATTCTATAAAATAACAATGACAATGACAATTACAGTGACTCTTACAATATTATAATAATAATAAAAGGAACACGAGCCACATACTGAACATTAAATAATCTGTTTAATATACAAACTGTCGGATCGCACCACATGCATTCGTCTTTTTCATACGGCTGCATACATTTCGTTAATTAAATTTAATCGTTTATTATTATTTTTGACTGACACAATAAGAGCTATGATCACTTACCGGGAAGTCTCGTAAATTTAGCCAGCCATCAGAGTAGAAGAAAAACTGCGTAGTACTATCTGTTCGGATCAGGGGAGTCGGTGCTTTCTTGCGTGCCGGTCGGTGACTGAATTAAACGGCCACAATCTAACTAAGCCAAACCTCCCTACAAGGTGCGCGCGCCGTTTTAACAGAGCCGAACAAATCTCATCGCTTTAACTGAACCTTGCGTTCGCGTTATTTTGAATTAAATTTTCTAAAACCTTCGACAGCCGGGTTTACACCGGCACAAAACCAATCAATTCTAAAAGAATAATAATGTCAATTTACAAACAATGATTAATAAAAACCTTCTATGAAATGATATAAAAAGAAATAAAAAACCAGTGATACGATTAACTGAATAAACTTATGTGGAAATGAAAATAATAAAACTTTGAAGTGGTATAAGGAGAAACAATGACTTCATTAACAAATTAATTAAAACATTCATTTGAAAGAATAAAAAACCAGAGAGGAGTAATTTGAGAAAAGAATCAAAGTTATAAATGTAATTAAATAAATCAATAATGAAATGATCATGAATTAAGTGTCAAATGTAATAAAGACAATTATAAGAAAGTTCTAGAAAATGGAACAAGTCGAACAAATAAAAACTGAGAAACAAACCAATATATCAGAATTATATGCTACAATAAACAACAACAGATTGTAATAAAAACCAGAAAGGAATAAAGGATTAATAACCAAAAACGTTATATGATAATAACCATTGATAATTATACTAATAAAAGAGCTTCCCACCATGATACCAAATGAAATAACCATCAAGTCAACAAATCAGAAGAACAACTGAGATAGAAATATTAAAATCTCTGAGCAATATAAGAAGTGAAGTATCCAAAGATATTTTTTAAATAGTAACAAAAGTGTACTATTCTGATGTAATTTTTTTAATAACTGTCTGTAGATAATTCCAGCAGTATTAATATGTTTTTTGAGCAGAGATGATTTGCCTCTGTATTCAAATAGAAGTGAAGTATTGGACAGCAGAGGAAGTAGCGTACAGTGCCTCTCTGAACTGCACCAGCTCACATGTTAGGGAATGATAGGGAATAAATATCCCAAGGATGAAATACTAAGAAGAAAAATGAAAATAAAATAATAAATATGAAACTCAGATGACTATTACTATCAAGGAAGATCAAGTAGGAATGAAAAAGATGTAAGCTCAAATATATACAGGGTGATTCACGAAGAAACGGAAATACTTCGGGAGATGAATGTACATCGAAAAATAAGAAAAAAAGTTCATATAAACTTAGGTCCGGAAATGCTTCGTTAGCGAGTTACGGCTAGCGAAAGATTTCGCCCGGGTTTCGGTTCTCCCGGGTAAATGAAGACTTTCTGAAATTCTGGGAAGGGGCAAATTCTGCTGTTTCTTAAACCTAACCTTAGGTTCGAAGTACAATAACTTTGTTAAATGACTAATAAATGCATAAAAGTTAAAAACAAAACTTGTAAAGAATTTAATTCTGAGAAAAATGGTGTAAATAAAGTCAATAAAAATCAACAAAAAATTCCAATTGTTTCCAATTTTCCAAAATTTGTTTTTAGGCAAAGATTTTTCTGTTTTACGTCGGATTTCATGAAACTTATGGGAGATACAGTTCTGCGACCTATTTTATTCGATTTTTCAGGTCAAAAACCATAAGAAACAGCAAAATTCGCCCCTTCCCAGAATTTCAGAAAGTCTTCATTTACCCGGAGGAACCGAAACCCTGGCGAAATCTTTCGCTAGCTGTAACTCGCTAACGAAGCATTTGCGGGCCTATGTTTTTATGAATTTTTTTTCTTATTTTTCGATGTAGATTCATCTCCCGAAGTATTTCCGTTTCTTCGTGAATCACCCTGTATAAGAAAAAATTTTGAAATGGAAGGAAGTCAAGAATACTAAAAAACTATAATAATTATCATAAGCAATTATTTCAGACAAACCAAGTATAGTCTGAAAAAATCACTTCTGGAGGAAGGCAATCTGTAGCATGACAGATATTCCACTAATAATTAATTCAATTAAGATCGTAAAAATAATTAAATTACATATAACAAAGAATTTCAAATGAAAATAAAATTAAACTTCAAAGAAAAACACCACTACAAAAGTAAAAAGGTAATTAAGTAATAAGAATGCCACAATAAAATTCAAGAAAATAAATTAAAAGGAACTCATATTAAAAAATCAGGAGATTAGGAGCAGATGATAAAGAAGATACCCCACACACAAGAAGAAACCAGAAGAGGAAATTTAGGAGCAGGTGATAAGGAAGATACACCGAACCCAAGAAGGAAGAAGAAATTTAGAAGCAGATGATAAGGAAGATACCCCGAACCAACCATCGGACAAAATAACACTAAGTACCTTGGTTTACCCAAGAAGGAACCCAAGAAGGAAGAAGAGAAGAAAGGAAGATATAGGATGGGAGAACCACCATAAAAACCTATTGTTAACTACCATGAACCCCAAACCAAATGTTAATACCATTAAAGAAAGTATAGCACCCCAAAACCTTATAAAATTGTAATTTAATTATAGACAAAAGTATTGAGTAGTATGATAAGAAGTGCACCAACTAAAGTTATTATATGGTAAAATAAACAAATCTTCACAGTCCATTATGACTAAAGGTCTGGTCTGAGAATATAATAAAACTCAAATATAGGTCAGAACCAACAGTAAATGTGTACCAGTGTAGTGTTTTTAAATGTAATAAACTTCAAGTTGTTGTGTAACTATAACTTAAACAAGGTGCTATTAAATAACTTTTATATTTTATAATTAACAGGTGATGAAATATTAAAATGAAAAATATTTCCTACATTTCATAAATAAGGTCACTTTTTTATATCAAAACATTCATAGTAATGCCAATAATAAAGAAAGTATGTGGGGGAATGTTTACTGTATCAAGGGGTTAGATAATAATACAATATAATCAGAAAAGACTGAGAATAAATTAAGTTTAAATAAAGATTAAGAAAGTTAAATGGCTAATAATGTTCAGAGCCTATGAACTCCACTTTTAAAGAGTTCTAATAGAATAAGGTTTATATTTAGTGTAAAATGTTTGAGTTATATAACAGCATACATACAGATTAAAATGTTTAGGTATGGATGCTGTATCAATTTATAAAATGTTTAAAATGTATGTTCAAAATAGTTCCAACAAACATGTCTAACTTTGAAGACTGCTAATTAATGTCAAATATTATTTTTTGTATTAATAGCATGAATTAGATGCTACAAATATCAATAATTATGTAAACAATTTTATTTCATGTTATGTTAACTTTTAAAAGTCAGAGGAGGTGTAGAATTAACTTTATTTGAAAAAACCATATATGTAAAATACTAAACTCTAGGCCAAATAAGGAATTCACAAAAATTAATATAAAGTAGTTAATTAACCAATGAACCATGTAAACTAACAAGATTTATGTAAGGTGGATCGATAAAAACTACTGTAAATGATCCTATGATTTAAAAGAGTAATATAGAAAAATGTATTAAATTATTACAAATTTTCGAAATGTAAAAACTAACTATTTCAGAGGAGAAATAGTAAATTAATGAATTATCACTAAAAGACAGTTCAAATGTTAAATGTATAAGGGATTAAGGAAAGCGAAAGATTTGTGAACATTTGAAATTTATTATAATTATTTTAATAATACGTAAAATGGCAGGAATTGTGTACAGGAACAGGAAACAGAGTTTTGGGCCTAGATTTCCAAAAAGACAGAAATATGGCTATTTTAACAAAAATCTCAACAAATATGGACTATGACATATCAAATTAAACAGAATGAGATAAATAAACCAATTATGTGGTTAATAGTTCATGAAGGCAATCAATAAACTAAAAATATTTCATATATAATGTACTTTATAATTATGTAGATAGGAAATGAAAATTATTTTAACAATACTTTTCCAATATTAACTTGGCAAGATATTTCCTAAGACGAAGGAAGTAAAAGAGTTCTTTGTTAACATTCAAATTGAACGGTTGATGCGGGATCGCGTTCTAAAACCGTATAACGAATTTTAATGGAGTAAAAGTTGAAAATCAGTGAAATACGAGAGTTACCTAAATTAATACTTTTTGACTTAAAATCAGTGAAATACTCTACCACAATAGTGAAAACAAACAATACACAACACAATACCAGTGAATTAAACCGTTCAAACAACCTAACATTAATAATTCACTTCGTAACAACTTTTGGATTTTTCGCCATAACCAGCAAACATTCAATACATCTAAAATAAGACAATTAACACCTGTGAACACTGAACACTTATACAGGATACCAGAACAACACAATAGACAATATACACTATCACGGAAACCAATAAAACAGTTGTGAAGGGAATTTTATTAACAGAATTTCCAACCATCAGTTCGCAGTAATATTCGACAACGTGACGTGCCGCCATTGTGAATTTCCCGTGATGCAAAGTACCAACCAGCCACGAAGTCGTCTAGTCAACGATTGGGTATAAATTGTATACTACAAACATTATATATATTATTAACAAATTGTCATTCTTTACTTTTAAGACTTATATTTTTGTACATGTTATACTTTCTAGGCCTACCCTTCTCTGACTATATAAATATAATCGTTATAAGAACCTTTTTCCATAATTATATAAAAAAATAACCTGTAATTGCTAATCGGTATATCCCTGTGAAAGAGTCGAATATTTGATCAACATCGATTTTAAATCGATTTGTTAGAATTATTATTAATAAATCAAATTATTTCAATTATCTGGATTTTACCATTATTTCACATCTTAGATTAAGAGTTTAACTAACTACAGGACTTACTGGAAGACGATAAATCTTAACTGAAGGTAATATACTGGAGCAGCGCTGAGAATCACCAATCGATTAGTGTAAGGAGATAATCTGATTAACTCCAGATTTAGTTAAGGTCAACCGGAAGTGTAAAATTTAACCAAAATAAACTCCCAGAATTTTAAAATTTTGATCAAAACGAAGAAACAGGATTATTTCTAAATTATTACCATAACAAGCAAACATAAAATTTTTTTTGAACAAAAATTTTTTTTAAATAAACTTTTTTTTTTCTTTTCTTTGAACCTACACAAAGAAGGTATTTATTTGTAACCAGTGTAAACAGGTCTAGTTACAAATTGGCGCTCACAACAGTGGGGCCTAACATAGACGAACAGCGGCTTGTTACAAATCGACGCTCACGACAGGGGAGCGTAACGTTGAAGAACAAAAAGGTTTAAACGAACCTTACACATTATTTATTTGTACAGTTACAAATTGGCGCCCAACGTGGGGCTTAATTGATTAAGCTTGGCAGCGATTATACCGTAAAGAAGGGGGCAAAATGCAACGACGAGCTACTTCTAAGAAGAGGACGGCAGAGGCCGAAAAGGAAGTCGAGATGGGGGATAAGGAGGCAACACCCGTGGAGGATCTAGAAGTACTAGTAACCCCGGTGGAACATAAACAACCCGCACCACCAGAGGGACAACCTGAAGTACCAACGCAAACCGCGGACATAAATGTCCCAGACAAGGAAGTAGAGACATCCAAGACCACTGAAGAAACGAGGATGAATAAGATGATGGAAATGTTCCTACGAGAATCCAAATCCTTGAAGGAAGATTTGAAGGGGGACATTGGAAATACCAACAAGAACATAGAGTCCAAAATGGAAGGAGTAAATAAAAATATAGAGTCCACAAAGGAAGATTTAAGCGAAATAAATAAGAATATAAAATCCACAAAGGAAGGATTAAGGAAGATGGAAGAGAGGATGGAGGAAAACAACAAGGAAAGGAAAAAGGACAACCAATCCTTAAATAAGAAGATGGAAGATCTGAAGGAGGACAACCAATCTTTAAGTAAGAAGATGGAAGAGAAAATGGAGGAAACAAGTAGGAAGATGGAAAACGACAATCAGCAACTGAGGGAAAAGTTGGAGGAAAATAATCAGAAAATGGAAGAGAAAATGGACGAGAATAACCAACTGTTAAGAGAAGAACTAAGGGAAGTCAACCAGGAAAATATGAACATGGTAGACGAGAGAATTGAGTTAGCGAAGGAAGAGCTGAATAGAAAAATAAACGACACTAAGAAATCCATAGTTAAGAAATTGGAACAAGAGGTGGTAATAGTAAACCAACAGATCAGGGAGGTGGACGAAAGATGCCGTCAGACGGATTGTGAAGTACTGGAAGTCAGGGAGGTAATAAATAAAGAAATTACCCAGGTCAAAGAATACCAGAAAACTAAATGTGAGGAAAACCAAAAAGTAGCACAGGAGGAAATAAATAAGGTGCGAACCCATGTCACAGAAAGATGCGACGGTATGGAAGCGGCTATGACTAATATCACTGGACAAGTGCGACAGAGCCAGGAAGAGATGGAGGTAATCCGGAACCGGTCGACTAGCTTCACTAATTTCCCAATAAACGAACATAGAGAATGGTTAAACTTCAGACAATATAAACGGAAGCCAATGGAGTTCTTGGCCCGAATTGAAGAATACATGGACAAACATAGGGGAAACAGATGGGTCCATAATCGAGAACTATTAGACGAGTCTTTTCGGGAAATGAGCGATCATTGGTGGATGGCCAACCGCAGTGACATAGGGAACTACCAGCAGTTTAAAAGCCTCTTCAAGGCAAAATATTGGTCTGAAACAACCCAAAATTTAATCCGTGACAACATATGCCACGGCCATTATAAACCACAAGTGGGTAGCTCCATGACGGCGTATTTCTTCGGCAAAGTATGTATGGCCAAACATTTGGAACCAACCATACCTGAAGAATACCTAATCAACAAGCTGTCGTATCATTATGATGAGGAGGTGATTCGAGCGAGGAGAGGCAGTCAAATTAAGACCATACAGGCCATGACAGAACTCCTCGAGAACTACGAAAATGAGGAATACTACCGACAAAGCCGGAGAAGAAATGATCGGCCAGAAAATAGAACTTATCCAAATACCAACCACGGTACAACCAACAACAACACAGGATACCAAGGAAATAGAGCCTATCCACAAACCAACAACAATAACAACAATAATAATAATAATAATAATAATAATCATCATCATCATCATCATCAAGTTCAGAATAGTCCGAACAATAATCGACCCAATAATGGTTATCAGGGTAACCGAAACACATACTACCCAAACCCTAATACTCGGAGAAGCCCCAATTATAATAGCGATCGTTATTATAATAATAATAGTCGTGGTAATCCACAGAATAGTAACCCCAATAATAATAGATTTTCTCGACCGCGAGTAAATTTCATCCGAGCGGAAGATGGTCGCCAACGTAGGTACTACCACCAGAGACGCAACAGCTATCATGAATATGAAGATAGGCGGAGGAGTCGAGAACGTGACCAACCAAGGTACAATCCTGCTAGACGGAGTACCAGTTTAGATAACACCGAACGGCTGACCAACAGCGAACAACCGGTAGATCATCGAACAGAGCGGCAGGGACCCACTCAAGGTCTCCCGAATGATGCATCCACCAGCGCGACACACCATAACAATGATGTCGAGCATTTAAACGGGAGGAGGCAGTAATAAATCACCGAAACCCGTTGCTGCTCCTAAACCCTGGGTATTTAAATGAGTTAACAAATACAAATGAAAATAATCGTATCACTATAATCGGTTGTAATTACCTAAAGAACATCCGACACGAATTGTTGGAAGAGGACGATACTAGTCCCACCAATAAAATTAATCATGAAATAATACATATAAATGCGGAGGTAGAAGGAATCCCCGCCAATTTAATGATCGATACTGGTTCCAACGTATCCATCATAAGTACTACTGAGTTGGAGAGAATACAAAGAGAATGCGGACGAACATTACCGACGTTGCCGTTAAACAATATTATTTTGTTAGGTGCAACTGGCCGTCAAAATAAAACAATACGAAGGCAAATCTCCGCCAGTGTGATGAGCTGCGGTATAGCTATCGAAATGGAATTCTTAGTGGCGAGCGGGCTGCCATTTAGCATATTGGTAGGGTGTGATGTGCTCAGGCGGAACTCCGCCATAATTGATTTACGAACAGAGAAATTGTCACTATTTACAAACGGACACACTTGGAAGGCTGACTTGGTTGGTAGCGACCAAGTAATTCCTAACAATATCCACCAACAGATTCGTAAGATCAATTATATACATCCAACTTCTATTATTGAACAAAGGATGGACGATAACGCTAATGAGGACTTATGGTCCCAAAAGATCCTGGAGATCAGGGATTTCCGGAGCGGTATAACAGGAGAAAGATTGCAACAACACCAAGCAAGCAAATTAATTAACATTCACGAACAGTATAAATCAGTATTTTCTGACGAGCCCGGTAAAGTAAAAAACTTCCAGTGTACTCTACAATTCCGAGACACAGTGGACTTTAACCGGAAGTCATACCCCATCGCGCAATCACGAAAGGAAGCAGTAAGAGCTGAAATAACAAAGATGATTAACCGTGACATTATAGAGAGTAGCCAATCCCCATACACAAGTCCTATCGTGGCTATTCCTAAGAAAAACGGACAAGTCCGTTTATGCCTAGATGCGCGGGAAATTAATAAAATGATTATTAATGACAGGACTTCGCCCGGTGAGATTGAAGAGATTTTGAAACGGTTCCACGGTACCAAGTACTTTAGAACTGCGGCTACTGGCAGGTGGAATTACATCCACAGAGTCGCCAGTATCTGGCCTTTATATTCGAAGGGCGGAACTACCAATTTAAAAGATTGCCCTTCGGACTAGTGAATTCGGTCGCAGTCTTTGTACACTGCATGGACCAGATACTTGGCCAGGAAGCACTACAATTCACCACCGTGTACGTAGATGATTTGCTAGTGTCCTCAGAAACTTGGGAGGAACACTGCTACCGTGTGGAACATGTGTTAAGGAAATTAGCTGCGAATAACATCACGCTAAAGCTAGAAAAATCTCACTTCATAGCCAAGGAAATTCAATTCTTGGGATTTATATTGAACGACCAGGGAATCTCACCGTCGGCTGAAAAAGTAGAAGCGATTTAAAACTTTCCAACACCGAAGAATCGAAGGCAATTACAGTCATTCCTGGGACTCTGTAATTACTACCGCAAGTTCCAGGAAAAGTATTCTGAGTTGACCGCCAGATTTCAGCCGCAACTGTTATCCAAGAATAAATGGATATGGGGTATAGAACAGAATGAGACCTTAACGCTGATTAAACAAAAGTTCCTAGAACCCATCATACTTCGCCATCCGGATTTCAGTAAACCGTTCTACCTGAATTGCCGACATTAGCCTCGGCACAACATTGTATCAAGAGGACGAGGAGGGCGAACATCTCGTGATTTGCTTTGCCAGTAGAGCATTAAATCAGTGCGAAAAGAATTATCACGTCACTGAAAAAGAGTTGTTAAGTGTAGTGTTCGCGTGTGGAAAATTTCGCACATACATCCTTGGTTACCCCGTTACCGTCCGGACAGACCATAAGTCCATATCGGCCATTTTCCCGCAGTGGGGGTCGTCACAGATACAAGTATCTAGTCATCGTGATGGACCATTTCACGAAGTTCATCAAGCTATACCCAGCAAATCGGGCGACTACAAATAAAATTCTCGACATCTTAACCAACCAGTACTTCCCAAACGTCGGAAAACCAATTTCGATCATCACCGACCACGGAACCCAATGCAAGGGGAAAAATGGCGGGATACCCTACTGTCAATGGGGGTTCATACTTATAAAACATCGGTATATCACCCGAGCAGTAACCCGGCAGAGAGAGTATTGCGAGAGGTGGGGCGAATATTACGAACTTATTGCCACGATCAACAGAGGAGATGGCAAGAATATCTAGAGGCCACAGAAGAATTCCTCAACCTGGCATACCACCCAGCCATAGGAATTACCCCATACTCCGCCATGTACGAAAGACAACCCCCAAGGGAGATCGAAGAAATATTGGAATTCCCGAGGGAAAATAACTATATTTTTGATAGAATTAAATTTTATAACAAGGTGGCCGAAGACCAGGGGAAACGGCGAATTAAATATCATAAAAGTATGGGTAAAACAATTACCTATACCATTGGTGAAAAAGTATTATTAAAAAATAGGGAGTTACCAAGTTCACTGGAAGGGATAACTAAGAAATTATTACTCTTATACACTGGACCCTATATAGTCTCCAAGGACAAAAATAATAACACCTATGAAATCAAGGAGATGGGTTCCGGTAAAATTAAGGGTGTATATTACCAAGCATCCATGAAGAAGTATCATGAAGAGTGAAATAGGAAGAATTTTGAATTTTGAAAAAAACCCCTAAATTCAAAAGAATTGTAAGCACACCTTACAAACCAGTTATTTATAAAAACTTTCAGGAATAAAAAGAGAGAATTTTGAATAATCATAAAAATTCCAAAACATTGTAAGATCACCTTACTACAATTATTTTAAGAAAAACCGTATAGAAGAAATATAAAGAGAATTTTGAATTTAAAACAAATAAATTCAAAAACAATGTAAGATCACCTTATAAACCAATTATTTATAAAAACTTTGGAAATATAAAAATAAAAGGAATTTTAAATAACCACAAAAAAATTCTAAAATATAAGAAAGAAAAACTTACTACAAACAATTTGAAAGAAATCATTTGAGAAAATAAAAAAAGAAGAATTTTGAGAGGTTAAACACCTGCAAAATTAAAAAACTAAGTAAGAGCACCTTAATACAACCTAGAAATGAAAAAACTATGGTGAAATAAAAAGAAGAGAATTAATACCATATTTATGGTACTAATACAATATATTTACCATAGTTATAGAAAATCATTATGAGATATACAAAAGAAAAAGAATTTAGAATTAAACCAATCAATTCTAAAAGAATAATAATGTCAATTTACAAACTATGATTAATAAAAACCTTCTATGAAATGATATAAAAAGAAATAAAAAACCAGTGATACGATTAACTGAATAAACTTATGTGGAAATGAAAATAATAAAACTTTGAAGTGGTATAAGGAGAAACAATGACTTCATTAACAAATTAATTAAAACATTCATTTGAAAGAATAAAAAACCAGAGAGGAGTAATTTGAGAAAAGAATCAAAGTTATAAATGTAATTAAATAAATCAATAATGAAATGATCATGAATTAAGTGTCAAATGTAATAAAGACAATTATAAGAAAGTTCTAGAAAATGGAACAAGTCGAACAAATAAAAACTGAGAAACAAACCAATATATCAGAATTATATGCTACAATAAACAACAACAGATTGTAATAAAAACCAGAAAGGAATAAAGGATTAATAACCAAAAACGTTATATGATAATAACCATTGATAATTATACTAATAAAAGAGCTTCCCACCATGATACCAAATGAAATAACCATCAAGTCAACAAGTCAGAAGAACAACTGAGATAGAAATATTAAAATCTCTGAGCAATATAAGAAGTGAAGTATCCAAAGATATTTTTTAAATAGTAACAAAAGTGTACTATTCTGATGTAATTTTTTTAATAACTGTCTGTAGATAATTCCAGCAGTATTAATATGTTTTTTGAGCAGAGATGATTTGCCTCTGTATTCAAATAGAAGTGAAGTATTGGACAGCAGAGGAAGTAGCGTACAGTGCCTCTCTGAACTGCACCAGCTCACATGTTAGGGAATGATAGGGAATAAATATCCCAAGGATGAAATACTAAGAAGAAAAATGAAAATAAAATAATAAATATGAAACTCAGATGACTATTACTATCAAGGAAGATCAAGTAGGAATGAAAAAGATGTAAGCTCAAATTTATACAGGGTGATTCACGAAGAAACGGAAATACTTCGGGAGATGAATGTACATCGAAAAATAAGAAAAAAAGTTCATATAAACTTAGGTCCGGAAATGCTTCGTTAGCGAGTTACGGCTAGCGAAAGATTTCGCCCGGGTTTCGGTTCTCCCGGGTAAATGAAGACTTTCTGAAATTCTGGGAAGGGGCAAATTCTGCTGTTTCTTAAACCTAACCTTAGGTTCGAAGTACAATAACTTTGTTAAATGACTAATAAATGCATAAAAGTTAAAAACAAAACTTGTAAAGAATTTAATTCTGAGAAAAATGGTGTAAATAAAGTCAATAAAAATCAACAAAAAATTCCAATTGTTTCCAATTTTCCAAAATTTGTTTTTAGGCAAAGATTTTTCTGTTTTACGTCGGATATCATGAAACTTATGGGAGATACAGTTCTGCGACCTATTTTATTCGATTTTTCAGGTCAAAAACCATAAGAAACAGCAAAATTCGCCACTTCCCAGAATTTCAGAAAGTCTTCATATACCCGGAGGAACCGAAACCCTGGCGAAATCTTTCGCTAGCTGTAACTCGCTAACGAAGCATTTGCGGGCCTATGTTTTTATGAACTTTTTTTCTTATTTTTCGATGTAGATTCATCTCCCGAAGTATTTCCGTTTCTTCGTGAATCACCCTGTATAAGAAAAAATTTTGAAATGGAAGGAAGTCAAGAATACTAAAAAACTATAATAATTATCATAAGCAATTATTTCAGACAAACCAAGTATAGTCTGAAAAAATCACTTCTGGAGGAAGGCAATCTGTAGCATGACAGATATTCCACTAATAATTAATTCAATTAAGATCATAAAAATAATGAAATTACATATAACAAAGAATTTCAAATGAAAATAAAATTAAACTTCAAAGAAAAACACCACTACAAAAGTAAAAAGGTAATTAAGTAATAAGAATGCCACAATAAAATTCAAGAAAATAAATTAAAAGGAACTCATATTAAAAAGTCAGGAGATTACCCAGGAGATTAGGAGCAGATGATAAAGAAGATACCCCACACACAAGAAGAAACCAGAAGAGGAAATTTAGGAGCAGGTGATAAGGAAGATACACCGAACCCAAGAAGGAAGAAGAAATTTAGAAGCAGATGATAAGGAAGATACCCCGAACCAACCATCGGACAAAATAACACTAAGTACCTTGGTTTACCCAAGAAGGAACCCAAGAAGGAAGAAGAGAAGAAAGGAAGATATAGGATGGGAGAACCACCATAAAAACCTATTGTTAACTACCATGAACCCCAAACCAAATGTTAATACCATTAAAGAAAGTATAGCACCCCAAAACCTTATAAAATTGTAATTTAATTATAGACAAAAGTATTGAGTAGTATGATAAGAAGTGCACCAACTAAAGTTATTATATGGTAAAATAAACAAATCTTCACAGTCCATTATGACTAAAGGTCTGGTCTGAGAATATAATAAAACTCAAATATAGGTCAGAACCAACAGTAAATGTGTACCAGTGTAGTGTTTTTAAATGTAATAAACTTCAAGTTGTTGTGTAACTATAACTTAAACAAGGTGCTATTAAATAACTTTTATATTTTATAATTAACAGGTGATGAAATATTAAAATGAAAAATATTTCCTACATTTCATAAATAAGGTCACTTTTTTATATCAAAACATTCATAGTAATGCCAATAATAAAGAAAGTATGTGGGGGAATGTTTACTGTATCAAGGGGTTAGATAATAATACAATATAATCAGAAAAGACTGAGAATAAATTAAGTTTAAATAAAGATTAAGAAAGTTAAATGGCTAATAATGTTCAGAGCCTATGAACTCCACTTTTAAAGAGTTCTAATAGAATAAGGTTTATATTTAGTGTAAAATGTTTGAGTTATATAACAGCATACATACAGATTAAAATGTTTAGGTATGGATGCTGTATCAATTTATAAAATGTTTAAAATGTATGTTCAAAATAGTTCCAACAAACATGTCTAACTTTGAAGACTGCTAATTAATGTCAAATATTATTTTTTGTATTAATAGCATGAATTAGATGCTACAAATATCAATAATTATGTAAACAATTTTATTTCATGTTATGTTAACTTTTAAAAGTCAGAGGAGGTGTAGAATTAACTTTATTTGAAAAAACCATATATGTAAAATACTAAACTCTAGGCCAAATAAGGAATTCACAAAAATTAATATAAAGTAGTTAATTAACCAATGAACCATGTAAACTAACAAGATTTATGTAAGGTGGATCGATAAAAACTACTGTAAATGATCCTATGATTTAAAAGAGTAATATAGAAAAATGTATTAAATTATTACAAATTTTCGAAATGTAAAAACTAACTATTTCAGAGGAGAAATAGTAAATTAATGAATTATCACTAAAAGACAGTTCAAATGTTAAATGTATAAGGGATTAAGGAAAGCGAAAGATTTGTGAACATTTGAAATTTATTATAATTATTTTAATAATACGTAAAATGGCAGGAATTGTGTACAGGAACAGGAAACAGAGTTTTGGGCCTAGATTTCCAAAAAGACAGAAATATGGCTATTTTAACAAAAATCTCAACAAATATGGACTATGACATATCAAATTAAACAGAATGAGATAAATAAACCAATTATGTGGTTAATAGTTCATGAAGGCAATCAATAAACTAAAAATATTCCATATATAATGTACTTTATAATTATGTAGATAGGAAATGAAAATTATTTTAACAATACTTTTCCAATATTAACTTGGCAAGATATTTCCTAAGACGAAGGAAGTAAAAGAGTTCTTTGTTAACATTCAAATTGAACGGTTGATGCGGGAT
The DNA here is from genome assembly GCA_034769895.1 of Magicicada septendecula. Taxonomy (NCBI): domain Eukaryota; kingdom Metazoa; phylum Arthropoda; class Insecta; order Hemiptera; family Cicadidae; genus Magicicada; species Magicicada septendecula. The sequence continues at coordinate 114,700,690 of CM068369.1, forward strand.
CGCGTTCTAAAACCGTATAACGAATTTTAATGGAGTAAAAGTTGAAAATCAGTGAAATACGAGAGTTACCTAAATTAACACTTTTTGACTTAAAATCAGTGAAATACTCTACCACAATAGTGAAAACAAACAATACACAACACAATACCAGTGAATTAAACCGTTCAAACAACCTAACATTAATAATTCACTTCGTAACAACTTTTGGATTTTTCGCCATAACCAGCAAACATTCAATACATCTAAAATAAGACAATTAACACCTGTGAACACTGAACACTTATACAGGATACCAGAACAACACAATAGACAATATACACTATCACGGAAACCAATAAAACAGTTGTGAAGGGAATTTTATTAACAGAATTTCCAACCATCAGTTCGCAGTAATATTCGACAACGTGACGTGCCGCCATTGTGAATTTCCCGTGATGCAAAGTACCAACCAGCCACGAAGTCGTCTAGTCAACGATTGGGTATAAATTGTATACTACAAACATTATATATATTATTAACAAATTGTCATTCTTTACTTTTAAGACTTATATTTTTGTACATGTTATACTTTCTAGGCCTACCCTTCTCTGACTATATAAATATAATCGTTATAAGAACCTTTTTCCATAATTATATAAAAAAATAACCTGTAATTGCTAATCGGTATATCCCTGTGAAAGAGTCGAATATTTGATCAACATCGATTTTAAATCGATTTGTTAGAATTATTATTAATAAATCAAATTATTTCAATTATCTGGATTTTACCATTATTTCACATCTTAGATTAAGAGTTTAACTAACTACAGGACTTACTGGAAGACGATAAATCTTAACTGAAGGTAATATACTGGAGCAGCGCTGAGAATCACCAATCGATTAGTGTAAGGAGATAATCTGATTAACTCCAGATTTAGTTAAGGTCAACCGGAAGTGTAAAATTTAACCAAAATAAACTCCCAGAATTTTAAAATTTTGATCAAAACGAAGAAACAGGATTATTTCTAAATTATTACCATAACAAGCAAACATAAAATTTTTTTTGAACAAAAATTTTTTTTAAATAAAATTTTTTTTTTCTTTTCTTTGAACCTACACAAAGAAGGTATTTATTTGTAACCAGTGTAAACAGGTCTAGTTACAAATTGGCGCTCACAACAGTGGGGCCTAACATAGACGAACAGCGGCTTGTTACAAATCGACGCTCACGACAGGGGAGCGTAACGTTGAAGAACAAAAAGGTTTAAACGAACCTTACACATTATTTATTTGTACAGTTACAAATTGGCGCCCAACGTGGGGCTTAATTGATTAAGCTTGGCAGCGATTATACCGTAAAGAAGGGGGCAAAATGCAACGACGAGCTACTTCTAAGAAGAGGATGGCAGAGGCCGAAAAGGAAGTCGACATGGGGGATAAGGAGGCAACACCCGTGGAGTATCTAGAAGTACTAGTAACCCCGGTGGAACATAAACAACCCGCACCACCAGAGGGACAACCTGAAGTACCAACGCAAACCGGGGACATAAATGTCCCAGACAAGGAAGTAGAGACATCTAAGACCACTGAAGAAACGAGGATGAATAAGATGATGGAAATGTTCCTACGAGAATTCAAATCGTTGAAGGAAGATTTGAAGGGGGACATTGGAAATACCAACAAGAACATAGAGTCCAAAATGGAAGGAGTAAATAAAAATATAGAGTCCACAAAGGAAGATTTAAGCGAAATAAATAAGAATATAAAATCCACAAAGGAAGGATTAAGGAAGATGGAAGAGAGGATGGAGGAAAACAACAAGGAAAGGAAAAAGGACAACCAATCCTTAAATAAGAAGATGGAAGATCTGAAGGAGGACAACCAATCTTTAAGTAAGAAGATGGAAGAGAAAATGGAGGAAACAAGTAGGAAGATGGAAAACGACAATCAGCAACTGAGGGAAAAGTTGGAGGAAAATAATCAGAAAATGGAAGAGAAAATGGACGAGAATAACCAACTGTTAAGAGAAGAACTAAGGGAAGTCAACCAGGAAAATATGAACATGGTAGACGAGAGAATTGAGTTAGCGAAGGAAGAGCTGAATAGAAAAATAAACGACACTAAGAAATCCATAGTTAAGAAATTGGAACAAGAGGTGGTAATAGTAAACCAACAGATCAGGGAGGTGGACGAAAGATGCCGTCAGACGGATTGTGAAGTACTGGAAGTCAGGGAGGTAATAAATAAAGAAATTACCCAGGTCAAAGAATACCAGAAAACTAAATGTGAGGAAAACCAAAAAGTAGCACAGGAGGAAATAAATAAGGTGCGAACCCATGTCACAGAAAGATGCGACGGTATGGAAGCGGCTATGACTAATATCACTGGACAAGTGCGACAGAGCCAGGAAGAGATGGAGGTAATCCGGAACCGGTCGACTAGCTTCACTAATTTCCCAATAAACGAACATAGAGAATGGTTAAACTTCAGACAATATAAACGGAAGCCAATGGAGTTCTTGGCCCGAATTGAAGAATACATGGACAAACATAGGGGAAACAGATGGGTCCATAATCGAGAACTATTAGACGAGTCTTTTCGGGAAATGAGCGATCATTGGTGGATGGCCAACCGCAGTGACATAGAGAACTACCAGCAGTTTAAAAGCCTCTTCAAGGCAAAATATTGGTCTGAAACAACCCAAAATTTAATCCGTGACAACATATGCCACGGCCATTATAAACCACAAGTGGGTAGCTCCATGACGGCGTATTTCTTCGGCAAAGTATGTATGGCCAAACATTTGGAACCAACCATACCTGAAGAATACCTAATCAACAAGCTGTCGTATCATTATGATGAGGAGGTGATTCGAGCGAGGAGAGGCAGTCAAATTAAGACCATACAGGCCATGACAGAACTCCTCGAGAACTACGAAAATGAGGAATACTACCGACAAAGCCGGAGAAGAAATGATCGGCCAGAAAATAGAACTTATCCAAATACCAACCACGGTACAACCAACAACAACACAGGATACCAAGGAAATAGAGCCTATCCACAAACCAACAACAATAACAACAATAATAATAATAATAATAATAATCATCATCATCATCATCATCAAGTTCAGAATAGTCCGAACAATAATCGACCCAATAATGGTTATCAGGGTAACCGAAACACATACTACCCAAACCCTAATACTCGGAGAAGCCCCAATTATAATAGCGATCGTTATTATAATAATAATAGTCGTGGTAATCCACAGAATAGTAACCCCAATAATAATAGATTTTCTCGACCGCGAGTAAATTTCATCCGAGCGGAAGATGGTCGCCAACGTAGGTACTACCACCAGAGACGCAACAGCTATCATGAATATGAAGATAGGCGGAGGAGTCGAGAACGTGACCAACCAAGGTACAATCCTGCTAGACGGAGTACCAGTTTAGATAACACCGAACGGCTGACCAACAGCGAACAACCGGTAGATCATCGAACAGAGCGGCAGGGACCCACTCAAGGTCTCCCGAATGATGCATCCACCAGCGCGACACACCATAACAATGATGTCGAGCATTTAAACGGGAGGAGGCAGTAATAAATCACCGAAACCCGTTGCTGCTCCTAAACCCTGGGTATTTAAATGAGTTAACAAATACAAATGAAAATAATCGTATCACTATAATCGGTTGTAATTACCTAAAGAACATCCGACACGAATTGTTGGAAGAGGACGATACTAGTCCCACCAATAAAATTAATCATGAAATAATACATATAAATGCGGAGGTAGAAGGAATCCCCGCCAATTTAATGATCGATACTGGTTCCAACGTATCCATAATAAGTACTACTGAGTTGGAGAGAATACAAAGAGAATGCGGACGAACATTACCGACGTTGCCGTTAAACAATATTATTTTGTTAGGTGCAACTGGCCGTCAAAATAAAACAATACGAAGGCAAATCTCCGCCAGTGTGATGAGCTGCGGTATAGCTATCGAAATGGAATTCTTAGTGGCGAGCGGGCTGCCATTTAACATATTGGTAGGGTGTGATGTGCTCAGGCGGAACTCCGCCATAATTGATTTACGAACAGAGAAATTGTCACTATTTACAAACGGACACACTTGGAAGGCTGACTTGGTTGGTAGCGACCAAGTAATTCCTAACAATATCCACCAACAGATTCGTAAGATCAATTATATACATCCAACTTCTATTATTGAACAAAGGATGGACGATAACGCTAATGAGGACTTATGGTCCCAAAAGATCCTGGAGATCAGGGATTTCCGGAGCGGTATAACAGGAGAAAGATTGCAACAACACCAAGCAAGCAAATTAATTAACATTCACGAACAGTATAAATCAGTATTTTCTGACGAGCCCGGTAAAGTAAAAAACTTCCAGTGTACTCTACAATTCCGAGACACAGTGGACTTTAACCGGAAGGCATACCCCATCGCGCAATCACGAAAGGAAGCAGTAAGAGCTGAAATAACAAAGATGATTAACCGTGACATTATAGAGAGTAGCCAATCCCCATACACAAGTCCTATCGTGGCTATTCCTAAGAAAAACGGACAAGTCCGTTTATGCCTAGATGCGCGGGAAATTAATAAAATGATTATTAATGACAGGACTTCGCCCGGTGAGATTGAAGAGATTTTGAAACGGTTCCACGGTACCAAGTACTTTAGAATTGCGGCTACTGGCAGGTGGAATTACATCCACAGAGTCGCCAGTATCTGGCCTTTATATTCGAAGGGCGGAACTACCAATTTAAAAGATTGCCCTTCGGACTAGTGAATTCGGTCGCAGTCTTTGTACACTGCATGGACCAGATACTTGGCCAGGAAGCACTACAATTCACCACCGTGTACGTAGATGATTTGCTAGTGTCCTCAGAAACTTGGGAGGAACACTGCTACCGTGTGGAACATGTGTTAAGGAAATTAGCTGCGAATAACATCACGCTAAAGCTAGAAAAATCTCACTTCATAGCCAAGGAAATTCAATTCTTGGGATTTATATTGAACGACCAGGGAATCTCACCGTCGGCTGAAAAAGTAGAAGCGATTTAAAACTTTCCAACACCGAAGAATCGAAGGCAATTACAGTCATTCCTGGGACTCTGTAATTACTACCGCAAGTTCCAGGAAAAGTATTCTGAGTTGACCGCCAGATTTCAGCCGCAACTGTTATCCAAGAATAAATGAATATGGGGTATAGAACAGAATGAGACCTTAACGCTGATTAAACAAAAGTTCCTAGAACCCATCATACTTCGCCATCCGGATTTCAGTAAACCGTTCTACCTGAATTGCCGACATTAGCCTCGGCACAACATTGTATCAAGAGGACGAGGAGGGCGAACATCTCGTGATTTGCTTTGCCAGTAGAGCATTAAATCAGTGCGAAAAGAATTATCACGTCACTGAAAAAGAGTTGTTAAGTGTAGTGTTCGCGTGTGGAAAATTTCGCACATACATCCTTGGTTACCCCGTTACCGTCCGGACAGACCATAAGTCCATATCGGCCATTTTCCCGCAGTGGGGGTCGTCACAGATACAAGTATCTAGTCATCGTGATGGACCATTTCACGAAGTTCATCAAGCTATACCCAGCAAATCGGGCGACTACAAATAAAATTCTCGACATCTTAACCAACCAGTACTTCCCAAACGTCGGAAAACCAATTTCGATCATCACCGACCACGGAACCCAATGCAAGGGGAAAAATGGCGGGATACCCTACTGTCAATGGGGGTTCATACTTATAAAACATCGGTATATCACCCGAGCAGTAACCCGGCAGAGAGAGTATTGCGAGAGGTGGGGCGAATATTACGAACTTATTGCCACGATCAACAGAGGAGATGGCAAGAATATCTAGAGGCCACAGAAGAATTCCTCAACCTGGCATACCACCCAGCCATAGGAATTACCCCATACTCCGCCATGTACGAAAGACAACCCCCAAGGGAGATCGAAGAAATATTGGAATTCCCGAGGGAAAATAACTATATTTTTGATAGAATTAAATTTTATAACAAGGTGGCCGAAGACCAGGAGAAACGGCGAATTAAATATCATAAAAGTATGGGTAAAACAATTACCTATACCATTGGTGAAAAAGTATTATTAAAAAATATATTTTATTCGATTTTTCAGGTCAAAAACCATAAGAAACAGCAAAATTCGCCACTTCCCAGAATTTCAGAAAGTCTTCATATACCCGGAGGAACCGAAACCCTGGCGAAATCTTTCGCTAGCTGTAACTCGCTAACGAAGCATTTGCGGGCCTATGTTTTTATGAACTTTTTTTCTTATTTTTCGATGTAGATTCATCTCCCGAAGTATTTCCGTTTCTTCGTGAATCACCCTGTATAAGAAAAAATTTTGAAATGGAAGGAAGTCAAGAATACTAAAAAACTATAATAATTATCATAAGCAATTATTTCAGACAAACCAAGTATAGTCTGAAAAAATCACTTCTGGAGGAAGGCAATCTGTAGCATGACAGATATTCCACTAATAATTAATTCAATTAAGATCATAAAAATAATGAAATTACATATAACAAAGAATTTCAAATGAAAATAAAATTAAACTTCAAAGAAAAACACCACTACAAAAGTAAAAAGGTAATTAAGTAATAAGAATGCCACAATAAAATTCAAGAAAATAAATTAAAAGGAACTCATATTAAAAAGTCAGGAGATTACCCAGGAGATTAGGAGCAGATGATAAAGAAGATACCCCACACACAAGAAGAAACCAGAAGAGGAAATTTAGGAGCAGGTGATAAGGAAGATACACCGAACCCAAGAAGGAAGAAGAAATTTAGAAGCAGATGATAAGGAAGATACCCCGAACCAACCATCGGACAAAATAACACTAAGTACCTTGGTTTACCCAAGAAGGAACCCAAGAAGGAAGAAGAGAAGAAAGGAAGATATAGGATGGGAGAACCACCATAAAAACCTATTGTTAACTACCATGAACCCCAAACCAAATGTTAATACCATTAAAGAAAGTATAGCACCCCAAAACCTTATAAAATTGTAATTTAATTATAGACAAAAGTATTGAGTAGTATGATAAGAAGTGCACCAACTAAAGTTATTATATGGTAAAATAAACAAATCTTCACAGTCCATTATGACTAAAGGTCTGGTCTGAGAATATAATAAAACTCAAATATAGGTCAGAACCAACAGTAAATGTGTACCAGTGTAGTGTTTTTAAATGTAATAAACTTCAAGTTGTTGTGTAACTATAACTTAAACAAGGTGCTATTAAATAACTTTTATATTTTATAATTAACAGGTGATGAAATATTAAAATGAAAAATATTTCCTACATTTCATAAATAAGGTCACTTTTTTATATCAAAACATTCATAGTAATGCCAATAATAAAGAAAGTATGTGGGGGAATGTTTACTGTATCAAGGGGTTAGATAATAATACAATATAATCAGAAAAGACTGAGAATAAATTAAGTTTAAATAAAGATTAAGAAAGTTAAATGGCTAATAATGTTCAGAGCCTATGAACTCCACTTTTAAAGAGTTCTAATAGAATAAGGTTTATATTTAGTGTAAAATGTTTGAGTTATATAACAGCATACATACAGATTAAAATGTTTAGGTATGGATGCTGTATCAATTTATAAAATGTTTAAAATGTATGTTCAAAATAGTTCCAACAAACATGTCTAACTTTGAAGACTGCTAATTAATGTCAAATATTATTTTTTGTATTAATAGCATGAATTAGATGCTACAAATATCAATAATTATGTAAACAATTTTATTTCATGTTATGTTAACTTTTAAAAGTCAGAGGAGGTGTAGAATTAACTTTATTTGAAAAAACCATATATGTAAAATACTAAACTCTAGGCCAAATAAGGAATTCACAAAAATTAATATAAAGTAGTTAATTAACCAATGAACCATGTAAACTAACAAGATTTATGTAAGGTGGATCGATAAAAACTACTGTAAATGATCCTATGATTTAAAAGAGTAATATAGAAAAATGTATTAAATTATTACAAATTTTCGAAATGTAAAAACTAACTATTTCAGAGGAGAAATAGTAAATTAATGAATTATCACTAAAAGACAGTTCAAATGTTAAATGTATAAGGGATTAAGGAAAGCGAAAGATTTGTGAACATTTGAAATTTATTATAATTATTTTAATAATACGTAAAATGGCAGGAATTGTGTACAGGAACAGGAAACAGAGTTTTGGGCCTAGATTTCCAAAAAGACAGAAATATGGCTATTTTAACAAAAATCTCAACAAATATGGACTATGACATATCAAATTAAACAGAATGAGATAAATAAACCAATTATGTGGTTAATAGTTCATGAAGGCAATCAATAAACTAAAAATATTCCATATATAATGTACTTTATAATTATGTAGATAGGAAATGAAAATTATTTTAACAATACTTTTCCAATATTAACTTGGCAAGATATTTCCTAAGACGAAGGAAGTAAAAGAGTTCTTTGTTAACATTCAAATTGAACGGTTGATGCGGGATCGCGTTCTAAAACCGTATAACGAATTTTAATGGAGTAAAAGTTGAAAATCAGTGAAATACGAGAGTTACCTAAATTAACACTTTTTGACTTAAAATCAGTGAAATACTCTACCACAATAGTGAAAACAAACAATACACAACACAATACCAGTGAATTAAACCGTTCAAACAACCTAACATTAATAATTCACTTCGTAACAACTTTTGGATTTTTCGCCATAACCAGCAAACATTCAATACATCTAAAATAAGACAATTAACACCTGTGAACACTGAACACTTATACAGGATACCAGAACAACACAATAGACAATATACACTATCACGGAAACCAATAAAACAGTTGTGAAGGGAATTTTATTAACAGAATTTCCAACCATCAGTTCGCAGTAATATTCGACAACGTGACGTGCCGCCATTGTGAATTTCCCGTGATGCAAAGTACCAACCAGCCACGAAGTCGTCTAGTCAACGATTGGGTATAAATTGTATACTACAAACATTATATATATTATTAACAAATTGTCATTCTTTACTTTTAAGACTTATATTTTTGTACATGTTATACTTTCTAGGCCTACCCTTCTCTGACTATATAAATATAATCGTTATAAGAACCTTTTTCCATAATTATATAAAAAAATAACCTGTAATTGCTAATCGGTATATCCCTGTGAAAGAGTCGAATATTTGATCAACATCGATTTTAAATCGATTTGTTAGAATTATTATTAATAAATCAAATTATTTCAATTATCTGGATTTTACCATTATTTCACATCTTAGATTAAGAGTTTAACTAACTACAGGACTTACTGGAAGACGATAAATCTTAACTGAAGGTAATATACTGGAGCAGCGCTGAGAATCACCAATCGATTAGTGTAAGGAGATAATCTGATTAACTCCAGATTTAGTTAAGGTCAACCGGAAGTGTAAAATTTAACCAAAATAAACTCCCAGAATTTTAAAATTTTGATCAAAACGAAGAAACAGGATTATTTCTAAATTATTACCATAACAAGCAAACATAAAATTTTTTTTGAACAAAAATTTTTTTTAAATAAAATTTTTTTTTTCTTTTCTTTGAACCTACACAAAGAAGGTATTTATTTGTAACCAGTGTAAACAGGTCTAGTTACAAATTGGCGCTCACAACAGTGGGGCCTAACATAGACGAACAGCGGCTTGTTACAAATCGACGCTCACGACAGGGGAGCGTAACGTTGAAGAACAAAAAGGTTTAAACGAACCTTACACATTATTTATTTGTACAGTTACAAATTGGCGCCCAACGTGGGGCTTAATTGATTAAGCTTGGCAGCGATTATACCGTAAAGAAGGGGGCAAAATGCAACGACGAGCTACTTCTAAGAAGAGGATGGCAGAGGCCGAAAAGGAAGTCGACATGGGGGATAAGGAGGCAACACCCGTGGAGTATCTAGAAGTACTAGTAACCCCGGTGGAACATAAACAACCCGCACCACCAGAGGGACAACCTGAAGTACCAACGCAAACCGGGGACATAAATGTCCCAGACAAGGAAGTAGAGACATCTAAGACCACTGAAGAAACGAGGATGAATAAGATGATGGAAATGTTCCTACGAGAATTCAAATCGTTGAAGGAAGATTTGAAGGGGGACATTGGAAATACCAACAAGAACATAGAGTCCAAAATGGAAGGAGTAAATAAAAATATAGAGTCCACAAAGGAAGATTTAAGCGAAATAAATAAGAATATAAAATCCACAAAGGAAGGATTAAGGAAGATGGAAGAGAGGATGGAGGAAAACAACAAGGAAAGGAAAAAGGACAACCAATCCTTAAATAAGAAGATGGAAGATCTGAAGGAGGACTACCAATCTTTAAGTAAGAAGATGGAAGAGAAAATGGAGGAAACAAGTAGGAAGATGGAAAACGACAATCAGCAACTGAGGGAAAAGTTGGAGGAAAATAATCAGAAAATGGAAGAGAAAATGGACGAGAATAACCAACTGTTAAGAGAAGAACTAAGGGAAGTCAACCAGGAAAATATGAACATGGTAGACGAGAGAATTGAGTTAGCGAAGGAAGAGCTGAATAGAAAAATAAACGACACTAAGAAATCCATAGTTAAGAAATTGGAACAAGAGGTGGTAATAGTAAACCAACAGATCAGGGAGGTGGACGAAAGATGCCGTCAGACGGATTGTGAAGTACTGGAAGTCAGGGAGGTAATAAATAAAGAAATTACCCAGGTCAAAGAATACCAGAAAACTAAATGTGAGGAAAACCAAAAAGTAGCACAGGAGGAAATAAATAAGGTGCGAACCCATGTCACAGAAAGATGCGACGGTATGGAAGCGGCTATGACTAATATCACTGGACAAGTGCGACAGAGCCAGGAAGAGATGGAGGTAATCCGGAACCGGTCGACTAGCTTCACTAATTTCCCAATAAACGAACATAGAGAATGGTTAAACTTCAGACAATATAAACGGAAGCCAATGGAGTTCTTGGCCCGAATTGAAGAATACATGGACAAACATAGGGGAAACAGATGGGTCCATAATCGAGAACTATTAGACGAGTCTTTTCGGGAAATGAGCGATCATTGGTGGATGGCCAACCGCAGTGACATAGAGAACTACCAGCAGTTTAAAAGCCTCTTCAAGGCAAAATATTGGTCTGAAACAACCCAAAATTTAATCCGTGACAACATATGCCACGGCCATTATAAACCACAAGTGGGTAGCTCCATGACGGCGTATTTCTTCGGCAAAGTATGTATGGCCAAACATTTGGAACCAACCATACCTGAAGAATACCTAATCAACAAGCTGTCGTATCATTATGATGAGGAGGTGATTCGAGCGAGGAGAGGCAGTCAAATTAAGACCATACAGGCCATGACAGAACTCCTCGAGAACTACGAAAATGAGGAATACTACCGACAAAGCCGGAGAAGAAATGATCGGCCAGAAAATAGAACTTATCCAAATACCAACCACGGTACAACCAACAACAACACAGGATACCAAGGAAATAGAGCCTATCCACAAACCAACAACAATAACAACAATAATAATAATAATAATAATAATCATCATCATCATCAAGTTCAGAATAGCCCGAACAATAATCGACCCAATAATGGTTATCAGGGTAACCGAAACACATACTACCCAAACCCTAATAGTCGGAGAAGCCCCAATTATAATAGCGATCGTTATTATAATAATAATAGTCGTGGTAATCCACAGAATAGTAACCCCAATAATAATAGATTTTCTCGACCGCGAGTAAATTTCATCCGAGCGGAAGATGGTCGCCAACGTAGGTACTACCACCAGAGACGCAACAGCTATCATGAATATGAAGATAGGCGGAGGAGTCGAGAACGTGACCAACCAAGGTACAATCCTGCTAGACGGAGTACCAGTTTAGATAACACCGAACGGCTGACCAACAGCGAACAACCGGTAGATCATCGAACAGAGCGGCAGGGACCCACTCAAGGTCTCCCGAATGATGCATCCACCAGCGCGACACACCATAACAATGATGTCGAGCATTTAAACGGGAGGAGGCAGTAATAAATCACCGAAACCCGTTGCTGCTCCTAAACCCTGGGTATTTAAATGAGTTAACAAATACAAATGAAAATAATCGTATCACTATAATCGGTTGTAATTACCTAAAGAACATCCGACACGAATTGTTGGAAGAGGACGATACTAGTCCCACCAATAAAATTAATCATGAAATAATACATATAAATGCGGAGGTAGAAGGAATCCCCGCCAATTTAATGATCGATACTGGTTCCAACGTATCCATAATAAGTACTACTGAGTTGGAGAGAATACAAAGAGAATGCGGACGAACATTACCGACGTTGCCGTTAAACAATATTATTTTGTTAGGTGCAACTGGCCGTCAAAATAAAACAATACGAAGGCAAATCTCCGCCAGTGTGATGAGCTGCGGTATAGCTATCGAAATGGAATTCTTAGTGGCGAGCGGGCTGCCATTTAACATATTGGTAGGGTGTGATGTGCTCAGGCGGAACTCCGCCATAATTGATTTACGAACAGAGAAATTGTCACTATTTACAAACGGACACACTTGGAAGGCTGACTTGGTTGGTAGCGACCAAGTAATTCCTAACAATATCCACCAACAGATTCGTAAGATCAATTATATACATCCAACTTCTATTATTGAACAAAGGATGGACGATAACGCTAATGAGGACTTATGGTCCCAAAAGATCCTGGAGATCAGGGATTTCCGGAGCGGTATAACAGGAGAAAGATTGCAACAACACCAAGCAAGCAAATTAATTAACATTCACGAACAGTATAAATCAGTATTTTCTGACGAGCCCGGTAAAGTAAAAAACTTCCAGTGTACTCTACAATTCCGAGACACAGTGGACTTTAACCGGAAGTCATACCCCATCGCGCAATCACGAAAGGAAGCAGTAAGAGCTGAAATAACAAAGATGATTAACCGTGACATTATAGAGAGTAGCCAATCCCCATACACAAGTCCTATCGTGGCTATTCCTAAGAAAAACGGACAAGTCCGTTTATGCCTAGATGCGCGGGAAATTAATAAAATGATTATTAATGACAGGACTTCGCCCGGTGAGATTGAAGAGATTTTGAAACGGTTCCACGGTACCAAGTACTTTAGAATTGCGGCTACTGGCAGGTGGAATTACATCCACAGAGTCGCCAGTATCTGGCCTTTATATTCGAAGGGCGGAACTACCAATTTAAAAGATTGCCCTTCGGACTAGTGAATTCGGTCGCAGTCTTTGTACACTGCATGGACCAGATACTTGGCCAGGAAGCACTACAATTCACCACCGTGTACGTAGATGATTTGCTAGTGTCCTCAGAAACTTGGGAGGAACACTGCTACCGTGTGGAACATGTGTTAAGGAAATTAGCTGCGAATAACATCACGCTAAAGCTAGAAAAATCTCACTTCATAGCCAAGGAAATTCAATTCTTGGGATTTATATTGAACGACCAGGGAATCTCACCGTCGGCTGAAAAAGTAGAAGCGATTTAAAACTTTCCAACACCGAAGAATCGAAGGCAATTACAGTCATTCCTGGGACTCTGTAATTACTACCGCAAGTTCCAGGAAAAGTATTCTGAGTTGACCGCCAGATTTCAGCCGCAACTGTTATCCAAGAATAAATGAATATGGGGTATAGAACAGAATGAGACCTTAACGCTGATTAAACAAAAGTTCCTAGAACCCATCATACTTCGCCATCCGGATTTCAGTAAACCGTTCTACCTGAATTGCCGACATTAGCCTCGGCACAACATTGTATCAAGAGGACGAGGAGGGCGAACATCTCGTGATTTGCTTTGCCAGTAGAGCATTAAATCAGTGCGAAAAGAATTATCACGTCACTGAAAAAGAGTTGTTAAGTGTAGTGTTCGCGTGTGGAAAATTTCGCACATACATCCTTGGTTACCCCGTTACCGTCCGGACAGACCATAAGTCCATATCGGCCATTTTCCCGCAGTGGGGGTCGTCACAGATACAAGTATCTAGTCATCGTGATGGACCATTTCACGAAGTTCATCAAGCTATACCCAGCAAATCGGGCGACTACAAATAAAATTCTCGACATCTTAACCAACCAGTACTTCCCAAACGTCGGAAAACCAATTTCGATCATCACCGACCACGGAACCCAATGCAAGGGGAAAAATGGCGGGATACCCTACTGTCAATGGGGGTTCATACTTATAAAACATCGGTATATCACCCGAGCAGTAACCCGGCAGAGAGAGTATTGCGAGAGGTGGGGCGAATATTACGAACTTATTGCCACGATCAACAGAGGAGATGGCAAGAATATCTAGAGGCCACAGAAGAATTCCTCAACCTGGCATACCACCCAGCCATAGGAATTACCCCATACTCCGCCATGTACGAAAGACAACCCCCAAGGGAGATCGAAGAAATATTGGAATTCCCGAGGGAAAATAACTATATTTTTGATAGAATTAAATTTTATAACAAGGTGGCCGAAGACCAGGAGAAACGGCGAATTAAATATCATAAAAGTATGGGTAAAACAATTACCTATACCATTGGTGAAAAAGTATTATTAAAAAATAGGGAGTTACCAAGTTCACTGGAAGGGATAACTAAGAAATTATTACTCTTATACACTGGACCCTATATAGTCTCCAAGGACAAAAATAATAACACCTATGAAATCAAGGAGATGGGTTCCGGTAAAATTAAGGGTGTATATTACCAAGCATCCATGAAGAAGTATCATGAAGAGTGAAATAGGAAGAATTTTGAATTTTGAAAAAAACCCCTAAATTCAAAAGAATTGTAAGCACACCTTACAAACCAGTTATTTATAAAAACTTTCAGGAATAAAAAGAGAGAATTTTGAATAATCATAAAAATTCCAAAACATTGTAAGATCACCTTACTACAATTATTTTAAGAAAAACCGTATAGAAGAAATATAAAGAGAATTTTGAATTTAAAACAAATAAATTCAAAAACAATGTAAGATCACCTTATAAACCAATTATTTATAAAAACTTTGGAAATATAAAAATAAAAGGAATTTTAAATAACCACAAAAAAATTCTAAAATATAAGAAAGAAAAACTTACTACAAACAATTTGAAAGAAATCATTTGAGAAAATAAAAAAAGAAGAATTTTGAGAGGTTAAACACCTGCAAAATTAAAAAACTAAGTAAGAGCACCTTAATACAACCTAGAAATGAAAAAACTATGGTGAAATAAAAAGAAGAGAATTAATACCATATTTATGGTACTAATACAATATATTTACCATAGTTATAGAAAATCATTATGAGATATACAAAAGAAAAAGAATTTAGAATTAAACCAATCAATTCTAAAAGAATAATAATGTCAATTTACAAACTATGATTAATAAAAACCTTCTATGAAATGATATAAAAAGAAATAAAAAACCAGTGATACGATTAACTGAATAAACTTATGTGGAAATGAAAATAATAAAACTTTGAAGTGGTATAAGGAGAAACAATGACTTCATTAACAAATTAATTAAAACATTCATTTGAAAGAATAAAAAACCAGAGAGGAGTAATTTGAGAAAAGAATCAAAGTTATAAATGTAATTAAATAAATCAATAATGAAATGATCATGAATTAAGTGTCAAATGTAATAAAGACAATTATAAGAAAGTTCTAGAAAATGGAACAAGTCGAACAAATAAAAACTGAGAAACAAACCAATATATCAGAATTATATGCTACAATAAACAACAACAGATTGTAATAAAAACCAGAAAGGAATAAAGGATTAATAACCAAAAACGTTATATGATAATAACCATTGATAATTATACTAATAAAAGAGCTTCCCACCATGATACCAAATGAAATAACCATCAAGTCAACAAGTCAGAAGAACAACTGAGATAGAAATATTAAAATCTCTGAGCAATATAAGAAGTGAAGTATCCAAAGATATTTTTTAAATAGTAACAAAAGTGTACTATTCTGATGTAATTTTTTTAATAACTGTCTGTAGATAATTCCAGCAGTATTAATATGTTTTTTGAGCAGAGATGATTTGCCTCTGTATTCAAATAGAAGTGAAGTATTGGACAGCAGAGGAAGTAGCGTAACAGTGCCTCTCTGAACTGCACCAGCTCACATGTTAGGGAATGATAGGGAATAAATATCCCAAGGATGAAATACTAAGAAGAAAAATGAAAATAAAATAATAAATATGAAACTCAGATGACTATTACTATCAAGGAAGATCAAGTAGGAATGAAAAAGATGTAAGCTCAAATATATATAAGAAAAATTTTGAAATGGAAGGAAGTCAAGAATACTAAAAAACTATAATAATTATCATAAGCAATTATTTCAGACAAACCAAGTATAGTCTGAAAAAATCACTTCTGGAGGAGGGCAATCTGTAGCATGACAGATATTCCACTAATAATTAATTCAATTAAGATCATAAAAATAATTAAATTACATATAACAAAGAATTTCAAATGAAAATAAAATTAAACTTCAAAGAAAAACACCACTACAAAAGTAAAAAGGTAATTAAGTAATAAGAATGCCACAATAAAATTCAAGAAAATAAATTAAAAGGAACTCATATTAAAAAATCAGGAGATTACCCAGGAGATTAGGAGCAGATGATAAAGAAGATACCCCAAACACAAGAAGAAACAAGAAGAGGAAATTTAGGAGCAGGTGATAAGGAAGATACACCGAACCCAAGAAGGAAGAAGAAATTTAGAAGCAGATGATAAGGAAGATACCCCGAACCAACCATCGGACAAAATAACACTAAGTACCTTGGTTTACCCAAGAAGGAACCCAAGAAGGAAGAAGAGAAGAAAGGAAGATATAGGATGGGAGAACCACCATAAAAACCTATTGTTAACTACCATGAACCCCAAACCAAATGTTAATACCATTAAAGAAAGTATAACACCCCAAAACCTTATAAAATTGTAATTTAATTATAGACAAAAGTATTGAGTAGTATGATAAGAAGTGCACCAACTAAAGTTATTATATGGTAAAATAAACAAATCTTCACAGTCCATTATGACTAAAGGTCTGGTCTGAGAATATAATAAAACTCAAATATAGGTCAGAACCAACAGTAAATGTGTACCAGTGTAGTGTTTTTAAATGTAATAAACTTCAGGTTGTTGTGTAACTATAACTTAAACAAGGTGCTATTAAATAACTTTTATATTTTATAATTAACAGGTGATGAAATATTAAAATGAAAAATATTTCCTATATTTCATAAATAAGGTCACTTTTTTATACCAAAACGTTCATAGTAATGCTAATAATAAAGAAAGTATGTGGGGGAATGTTTACTGTATCAAGGGGTTAGATAATAATACAATATAATCAGAAAAGACTGAGAATAAATTAAGTTTAAATAAAGATTAAGAAAGTTAAATGGCTAATAATGTTCAGAGCCTATGAACTCCACTTTTAAAGAGTTCTAATAGAATAAGGTTTATATTTAGTGTAAAATGTTTGAGTTATATAACAGCATACATACAGATTAAAATGTTTAGGTGTGGATGCTGTATCAATTTATAAAATGTTTAAAATGTATGTTCAAAATAGTTCCAACAAACATGTCTAACTTTGAAGACTGCTAATTAATGTCAAATATTATTTTTTGTATTAATAGCATGAATTAGATGCTACAAATATCAATAATTATGTAAACAATTTTATTTCATGTTATGTTAACTTTTAAAAGTCAGAGGAGGTGTAGAATTAACTTTATTTGAAAAAACCATATATGTAAAATACTAAACTCTAGGCCAAATAAGGAATTCACAAAAATTAATATAAAGTAGTTAATTAACCAATGAACCATGTAAACTAACAAGATTTATGTAAGGTGGATCGATAAAAACTACTGTAAATGATCCTATGATTTAAAAGAGTAATATAGAAAAATGTATTAAATTATTACAAATTTTCGAAATGTAAAAACTAACTATTTCAGAGGAGAAATAGTAAATTAATGAATTATCACTAAAAGACAGTTCAAATGTTAAATGTATAAGGGATTAAGGAAAGCGAAAGATTTGTGAACATTTGAAATTTATTATAATTATTTTAATAATACCTAAAATGGCAGGAATTGTGTACAGGAACAGGAAACAGAGTTTTGGGCCTAGATTTCCAAAAAGACAGAAATATGGCTATTTTAACAAAAATCTCAACAAATATGGACTATGACATATCAAATTAAACAGAATGAGATAAATAAACCAATTATGTGGTTAATAGTTCATGAAGGCAATCAATAAACTAAAAATATTCCATATATAATGTACTTTATAATTATGTAGATAGGAAATGAAAATTATTTTAACAATACTTTTCCAATATTAACTTGGCAAGATATTTCCTAAGACGAAGGAAGTAAAAGAGTTCTTTGTTAACATTCAAATGGAACGGTTGATGCGGGATCGCGTTCTAAAACCGTATAACGAATTTTAATGGAGTAAAAGTTGAAAATCAGTGAAATACGAGAGTTACCTAAATTAACACTTTTTGACTTAAAATCAGTGAAATACTCTACCACAATAGTGAAAACAAACAATACACAACACAATACCAGTGAATTAAACCGTTCAAACAACCTAACATTAATAATTCACTTCGTAACAACTTTTGGATTTTTCGCCATAACCAGCAAACATTCAATACATCTAAAATAAGACAATTAACACCTGTGAACACTGAACACTTATACAGGATACCAGAACAACACAATAGACAATATACACTATCACGGAAACCAATAAAACGTTGTGAAGGGAATTTTATTAACAGAATTTCCAACCATCAGTTCGCAGTAATATTCGACAACGTGACGTGCCGCCATTGTGAATTTCCCGTGATGCAAAGTACCAACCAGCCACGAAGTCGTCTAGTCAACGATTGGGTATAAATTGTGTACTACAAACATTGTATATATTATTAACAAATTGTCATTCTTTACTTTTAAGACTTATATTTTTGTACATGTTATACTTTATAGGCCTACCCTTCTCTGACCATATAAATATAATCGTTATAAGAACCTTTTTCCATAATTATATAAAAAAATAACCTGTAATTGCAAATCGATATATCCCTGTGAAAGAGTCGAATATTTGATCAACATCGATTTTAAATCGATTTGTTAGAATTATTATTAATAAATCAAATTATTTCAATTATCTGGATTTTTACCATTATTTCACATCTTAGATTAAGAGTTTAACTAACTGCAGGACTTACACACGCGCGCGCGCTCAACCAAGAGAGAAAGTGGTGTCAGTTAATAAGTTTAAGTTCCACGAAACTACGTCACATTCGACTTACGCAAAACATTCCGGACCAGTGTAACCTTTACCACTGTGTGTGTGTGTGTGTGTGTGTGTGTGTGTGTGTGTGTGTGTGTGTGTGTGTGTGTGTGTGTGTGTGTGTGTGTGTGTGTGTGTGTGTGTGTGTGAATTAATATTATAACTCACATCGAAATGATTGCAGGCCTCACTTCAGCGGGTATACTATGTCTCATGTTTGCGTTTTTCTTCTGGATGTGAAATTCCAGTAAGTTAGGAAGCCGATTTAACGTGTTTTGTGACATTCTAAAATAGTTGAGAAACATCTCATTGTCCGCTTTCAGATGAGTCATTAATGTATAAACCTGTCCCACTACCAACCGTTCAGACGTCATGTGATGTATCGAGAATCAACGTTGTCTACGACGACGGCGACGTCTACGTACGGGAAGAGTAAGGAGAAGAACTTCTTCGCCAGAGTCAATGATTAAATTGATGTAAAAATAAATAAGACAATTTTCTATCTCTGAGCAAATTGTCAGTGGCGCGTCTCTGAAGCGAACTCGTTCACACGAGCCACTGCGTGCTGCCACTAAGAAGCTGGTACAAGCGAATAAGTCGCACCACTAAGGCTCCTTACACACGGGCCGATTTGTAATAAAAATAGAGTAAAGACCTATAATTTGGGACCCAAGGTACTCTGGTTGTTCAAGCATTTGCTCTTATTTCTTTTACATTCAACCTTCCATTTTTAATTTTAACAGAATTTTAAACATTGGACACAAATTTCAGTGCTTATATTTTAGTATCATACAGACCTTTTGGCCTATAAATAAATAAATAATTTTTTATACCTAGCAATACAGATTTAGATATTTTGGCAGTTTTTATTTGCGTGGCAACAACATAGCTTCGTAACTTCGCGCACGCGGACAAACATACACAATATACAGAGTCGTAAGGGTCACGTTCCGGAAACTTACGCATAAGTCGAATGTGACGTAGTTTCATGGAACTTTAACTTATTAACTGACATATAATTTTCTCTCTTGGTTGAGACATGGTAATATAAGCTGTAACATACGTAAAGGAAACTTGACAATAATACACTTAATTGGGTATTTAATTACATGGCATTTCGCTTTGACTAGTTCTGTAATTTTTAATGAATATATCAATTAATTAAATTTATTAATTTGACTATATTTATTAATTCAATTTTTTCTATTTTTTTTCTTATAACTCGCGCTTACGTACGTTGGAGTTGGACTGTGTGTGTGTGTGTGTGTGTGTGTGTGTGTGTGTGTGTGTGTGTGTGTGTGTGTGTGTGTGTGTGAATTAATATTATAACTCACGTCAAAGTGATTGAAGACTTCAGTAGGTATATTTCGCCTCATTTTGTGTTTTTCTTCTGGATATGAATTCCGCTAAATTAAGAAGCCGATGGAACGTGTTTTGTGACATTTTAAAATAATTAAAATTTTTTGCATCGTCCGCTTTCAGATCACCCATTAATGTACAAAACTGTCCCACTACCAACCGATGACGTGTGAACGGTCACACGTTGTCTGTTGCATCCAGAATCGACGTTATATAAAACGGCGACGTCTTCGTACGCGAAGAAGAAGGAGAACTTCTTCGTCAGAGTCAATGATTACACTAATGTAAAAAGTAAATAATACAGTCTTCTGAATAAAACTATTTTCCGTCACTGAGCAAATGGACAGTGGCGCGTCTCTGAGGCAAACCCATACACACAGCCACTGAGTGGTGACACTGCGTGGCGCCACGAAGCAGCGGATACAAGCGACTGGTTCGCGCCACAGAGTGGCCCGTGTGTAAGGAGCCTTAGGAGTCTAAATGTCGCTTGGTTCCACTAGTCAACGAATGCTTTTGACCCCCCCACCCCACCAACGGCTGTCAAACAGGCTGTGCGCTTATGCGCTCAGCTACTTTATGACGTTATGGACATTGTAAAGGTCCTGAAGCAACATAACAAATACCACAAAACCCAGTATACTAAATTTTGTATTTAATATTACTACGTAATTATAATAAAAATTAAACATCATCACAAACAATATTCCAATTGTCATAAACACCACTTAGTACATTACATTACAAACCGGCACAGAAAAAGAAAAGATATCGAATTAAAATATGGTAATTTGACAATTAAATTCAAAGACAAACTTAATTAAATTAAATTAATATTAAATTAAATTAAATTGTACTTAAATGCATCAATTATTTTTAAGATTTTGTGAATTATATTGTGTGTGTATTAAGCCCTATATCTCCTATTTGCCTTGCAACAAACAGAAATTGCTCAAATTTATAATCTGTGTTAGTAAGCTGCACGTCTACTTATTATTTTTTCCGAGAGTATTCGATTCTTTTCCCATAGATTGTGTATTTTATGGTAAGGATTTTCAGTCTAGACTGATTTTATCAGCATTGTATAATTGGTAAAGGAATATAATAACCAAATATAATTTATAAAAAAAAGTTTGCTTATTCTTACACAATTACTGTCACATGTTTCACTAATTGGGATGAACTTTTAGTCTGAAATGGCAAAAAGGCAGGATTTTAGTCAGAATAAATAAGGTTTACTGTACTTTTTGTACTGTTACATTAAAGCAGTAGAAAAAGATTTTTTACTTTGTTTCGGTAGTCACAATGGTTACTTTTTAGAAAATACTATTAAATAATAGTTTCAGCTTTATACGTGTATTCTACAGAATATTAAATGTATGTTTTAGAAAACAATAAAATAGGTTGTGTGTGTGTAAGGACACGATATATAAAATAATGATAGATATATAGATGTTTATAATGATAGATGATGTAGTCCCATGATCTTTACCACAGTAAAGATGATAGTAAGAGTTCTTGCCAAGTACAACAAAAGCCAAGCCCGGCAACATCTTGCTAAAAATAAAGAGTACAGTCAAGTGTAGACTTTATTTGGAAACCTCCATTAAAAAAAACAAATTCCCAATAAATGTATGACGTAAGCAAACACATGTTATAAAAGAAGACGAGCAGAAATAAATGAACACACACGTAACCTAGGTTCACGGAGTTTTTAGAAAATATTCCAAACTCCACACAGAATAGAACAGCAAATACTGAATACAGAACTGGAATGGAAATGTTATGTAGAACAGGCCTACTTACAATTAAACTGTCTCAGTAAGGTAGTTGTGTCAGTTAAAACTGTGTCGACAGAAGCGTTACATTGCTTATGACTCAAGGTTTCGAGTCCACTAAACTTTGACGCTTAAATGTCACTAGTGAGTAAGTTTGCCCACTCTAAACCTTGACGCTTAAATGGCACTAGTGAGTCAGTTTGCCTACTCTAAGAACACCTGCAGAACATTATCAACTAAAAGGGACATCGAGATAGTAGAACGAGACTTGTAGCTAGCCCATTGGTACATTGCGTTTGTTCCAAACGAGTTTCTTTATTATTCATTCGGGGTCAAAACGTCCTACGACATTGTCCAATGTCTAACCTCCATTGTCGTTGCAGTTTTCGTCGTTTAGTCCTCTTTCGCTCATTGATCTTCTTATGCCCTGTATCCATGTTTTCTTGGGTCTTCCTTTCTTTCTGTGCTCTCTAGGTATCTATCTCATTGTTTTCTTTGGTAGTCAGTGTTGTCCCATTCTTTCTACGTGTCCGTACCAGATTAGTTGTTTTTCTTCAATGCAGTTGATCGTTGTGTTTTGAACGCCCATTTCTTCTTTGATCGTTTAATTTCATATTCGCTCCAGCCTTGAAGTTCTATGCGCTTATCTCAAAGCAACCATTTCTGTCGCTTCTAACTTTCTTTTTACCTCTTCTTTTATTCTCCATGTCACATCAACGTGATTTTAATCATTCTATCCTATATTCTTTTCTTCCTTTCTTTTCCAATTTCTGTGGTCCGTAGAATCCCATTCAAGGGTCTAATTATTTGTTTTATTGATGGCCTTCTAATAAGTTTAGTAAATTCTTTTCTTCATCAGATCGTGTATTTATCTTAGGCTGCAGTTTGACCATTTACACCTAAATGTGTTATCAGTTATGGAGTTTATTTTTATTTATTTACTAAGTGGAAACTACTATTAGTCAAATGATAAGTAAAGTGATACAGACAAAAATTCAAAATCAGCAGTTTAGATAAAAGAAACAAATTTACGAAAACACCTTTGTTTTTAGGGTAGCCTTATCAGATCAGTAAAGATTTAATGAACAGGACTAGATAAAGTGCATAAATGTCCGTTACAACAATCTCATCATTTAGGCCTACGTCCGATGTACAGTGGAGTTAACATCACATTAACAAAAGTATAACGTATAGCACAACAAATAATGTGAAAAGAAAAACATTAAAAACATAATAACAACATAACAGTAAGCTACAAGAGTGAATGCGAATAAACATGATTTAAACCGATTACCCTTATAAAAACATAACCTAAACCGTTTGCAGTAAAATTTCATTAGATATCTGCTCTTAGCGGCCTATCAACTATTATCAGACACTCTGTAGGTTATAACACAATATAATTTGTTTTTCAAAATTTACCAAGTTGGTGACTAGTATAGGCTAATATATAATTTATTATAATCTGTATTAAATATCTGCATAACATAGCCTACAAGAATAAATGTAACATCAGTATGAATTTTGTTCATTTATTAAAAACAACTTCGTCTCTTTGCGCAGAATGAAGTATTCAGGACCAAAAAGTGGCTTCGTACTAGTTTGTACTCGAAATAGGCTACTCCTGATACTAGTTGTTCCTAATACTAGTGTTCCTCACGATACGCATAGTATTTGTAATACTCGTTTACTTGTTGTTCCTTGTGTACCGGTGATACGTGATACCTCTAGTATTGAAATACTGGATTACTTGTTGCTCCTTGTGTACCAGTGATACGCCTAGTATTTGGCCTTGGAGTATTCGTTTACTTGTTACTTGTGTATTCATTAGTTGCGTAGGGGCGTGCCTCGACTCGGAACAGCGAGGCCGCGAATAACAGGTATTTCAACTTTTCAGTCACTGTTACATGCGTTCCACAAAAATATCCTTCCAAAATACCTATTACAGGTATATCAGCCCACCTCTATCAGTGTGTGTTTACACTTTACTGGGTACGGTTGGTGTTTAGTCAGCGTGGTACTGAAGACACGTGCTTTGTTTTGGCACACTTCGTTCCTTATTTTTTGCTTGTGTTTAAGTGTTATGGTGTTGATGTTTTGACGTCATGTTGTATGTATAAGTATGTTTAATTTTACTGTTTTATTTTTTCCAGAATGGCTTCTAGTTCAACGAAAAAAGCAAGGTTTACATCAGAACTTGATTATAGGAGTGACGAAATTGTTTCACATGGTAGTAGTGATGACGAAGCGTTTGAGACAGAGTCAGAAAATAATGAAGAGCCTGACTTTGAAGTTAGTCCCCCAGTCTGGTCAATTTTTACTAATGGAATGAGACAAATCACATTCAAAAAAGAAGAAAAACTTTTAATTCCTGTGCCAGGCGAGGGAAAACCCATAGAATTTTTAAATATTTATTGGACGACGTATGCCTTGAGAATATTGTAAAATTCACAACAAAAATGCTCTTGACGGGTTTTCTTCTTCATCATCTGTGACAACTAAATCTCGTATTACAAAATGGAAAGATTTAACTGTTCCTGAACTTAAAACGTTTAGGCCTATAGCACTTTTACTACATAGGGGAACCCGGGGTGGAACAGAACTCCGGGGCACAACGGAATCCCTCACTTATTTTGTCTGGATAGTGGCGTAGACTAATGGGAATCCTTAAAACTAAACAGTGAAGAGAAAGGAAACCAGCAAAGCTATTTCCGCCATATTGCTTTCAGTGTAAGCATTGTATACAGTGGTTCAGTGGTTTTTGCGTTCTGTGTTGTATTATTTGAAGACATTTAAACAAATAAGGTAAGAAAATGCTTTAGTGTTGTGCATTATTATTATTATCAATAAGTGTATTGCGATAGAACACAGGATCATGATAACCAATGAACTATGTCTTATGCATGGATGACGGACATTCTCCTGTTTAAATTTGTCTCTTGTTCAAATTGGTTTTTTAGCTATAGTTTTTGTACTGTATTACCGATAAGAATTTAGAATAGGTCAAACTCTTAAAAATTTTATTCGCCATTTTCCTATGTAATGTGTTTGTGAAAGTGTGCGCGGGTGCGCGAGTTATTAACGTTTTTCTATAGCGTCCGTTATAATTATCCGATTTATATGAGACTTGAACAAGACATAAAATTTAATATTAGCTAGCTACAATTTCCCTATATTCTATGATCTTCAAATAACTGTTAAATGTGAATTTTTGTTATATGAAATCTTGATATGAAACTCACTCAAGCGTGAAGTAATAAAATCCCAGATAATCTTTGCAGGAAATGCCAATTCCATGCCAAGTGTTGCATGAAGAAATATTCGGGCCGGTATCATGTGACCGGTATGTGGCCTATTAAACGCAGTAAAATCATTGAAAATTGTCTGTTGCCATGTGCAGTTCAAAGTCAGTTCATCTTGAGCATTCGTCTAGTAAACGTGCGGTTCGCGTTCAAGAAGTTTCTCTTGCGTGAACACGTAAACTGTGCGAAAGGTGTACGAAAACTTGGAACTCTGTGTGAGTTACTCTACAGATCCAAGTAATTCAGTTTTCATAATATAATTGTGGATTTCAAGTATCCGTGTTAGTCAATATATCCTCATAGGGAGTTCTACCGACCGCGGTAGAACTGTTGACGCGAGGACACTTAAAGACCAGCCGGAAGGTGTACGCCTATACACCGCTTTTCATTAAACACCCACGTTACACCTTGAGATACGTAAATAAGTAACAATTTTAAAAACCTTTGACAATCAATAATCAGTGTTATCGCAGCGAAGCAGTGTTGCAGTTCGATGAGCAAGTTCAGCGTGTTTATCATCAGGACACCAGCCCAGCAGAATCCACGAGGGAAGGACACGCGTGATATACGCATCGCCTTCAGCCATCTCGCCGCATCAAATTGGAACATCTTCATTCAAGTAACAATTTCAGATCTGAACTTTATATAAATTGTTTCAAACAATATTTCAAAATTCATAGCTATTGTGTATGTTTAAAAATATATCGTATGAACTATTGTTCAATTGGTGTGCAATAAATAATTATAATACCTCCAATATAGACTTGTTTATTTATAAAACACACACTTTAATCCTGTGGGCAAGAATTAATTAAATTGTGTTGTCGCATAGTATGTCATTATCATCCTTAACTCTAATATTTTCCACATACTTATCCGTACAATTATTATAAACTAAATCGTCTCTAATTTCAGCAGGATATAGGCCTGACACAACGTATACATCCTTATAATATCCAGATCGTTTGAGGAGCATCTCCAACATCTTGAGATCGTCTTCCGCAAATGCCAGATGCCAACCTAGCCCTTAACTTAGAGAAGTGTGAATTTGGTAAATCACGGATAAAGTTTCCTTGTGCATATAATTTCAGCGGATGGGATAACCTGAAAAGATACAGGCCATCACCGAGTTCCCAAATCCAAGGAAACCGAAAGACATCAGGGCGTTCCTTGGTTTAACAGGATACTTCCGACGTTTCACACCTGAATATTCCAAGACGATTGAACCGCTACTGGAATTGTTGAGGAAGAATAGAAAATGGAAGTGGGAGGAGCGTCACGAGCAGGCTTTCATCGCCACCAAGGAACTATACAGCAAAAATCTACATGTATTTCACCCTGAAAAGGAAGGCACATATGTGCTAAATTGTGATGCTTCTGATTATGCTATTGGAGGAGTACTTTACCAAAGGAACAACAAAGGTGAGCATAAAGTCATCGCGCACATAAGTAGGTCGTTAAAAGGGGCGGAAAGAAACTATTTTACTTCAGAAAAGGAGATCTTAGCGATAGTATATTGTCTCGGCAAATTTATATATTACCTTGTAGGCCAGCATTTTGAAATTCTGTCAGACAACCAGGCGTTATCATTTATGTTGCGTTGTAAACTTGCAAATGCATGTATATCTAGATGGATTATGGCAATCCAAGAACGATTTTACAATCAAGTACTGCAAAGCCAGCGAAAATAAAACTGCTGACACACTTAGCAGGTATCCACCGGTGATTGAAGAAAGGCATTCGTCTACCAATAATGAGGTTCAGATTCTTGCCATAAGATATAAGCTTCACGACGATTTGAAAACCCGATTAAAAAACATAAGTTCTGAACAGCAGAGTGCCTGCAAGTTAACAAAGATTAGCGACGAGATTCGGGTGCATGAAAACCCCAAATATAAAATCCACCAAGACGTATTATACAAAATCATCAATTGGGAATGGAAAATAATGGTACCCGATGCACTCGTCGAGGATTTGACGTGGATATGTCACGAAAGCTTGGCACATGCTTAAATGTTACCTGGCTATGCGTGAGGATTTCGTATGGTTAAATATGGCCAGAAAAGTGAAGGCCATCTTACGCACATGTCACATCTGCCAAACCGCTAAGTACCCGAACCAGCATACTCAAGTAGAAATGGGCAACATTGCCAAAAACAAAAATTACCTTGTTTGTATTGACTTTTTAGGACCACTCCCGAAGGCATCTCGGGGTATGAAAAATCTTGTGGTTTGTACTGATGCTTTTACTAAACACGTTCGTTTATACGCCATTGGGAGACCGACAACAACAGCGGTGTTAAATATAATCCTAAATAAATACATCCCGAAATATGGTCCAATAAAAAAAATCTTGTCCGACCAAGGCAAGCAATTTACAAATACAAAGTGGCATTCTGAGTTGGCTAAACATGATGTCCAGACAGTGCTGACAGCGATCCGGAGACCGCAAGGCAATCTCGCCGAAAGGGTCAATAAGGAATTAGGGAGATTATTCCGCACGTATTGTAATGTGAATCAGAGTAAGTGGCCGGAATACCTCGAGTTTTTCGAGACGTCCATAAACGGAAATTACAATACAACAACAGGATATACAACTAGCGAGCTTCAAACCGGAAAAATGCCAGGACGTATCTGGGAAGGTTACATCAAACGAATAGCGACTCAGAATGTTCCAATACCCAATGAAATAAAAAAAAATAGAAGCCAGACGCTCATTAAAAAATGTGCGGAAAAGCGTACAGAACAATTTAATGCTGAGCATAAACTAGTGAGTTTTAAAACTGGCGAAAAGGTACTCTTGCGTTCCCTGAATGTGGGACGCAGGGAAGACAACACGGCAGCTAAGTTTTTTAGGCTGTATAATGGTCCTTACGTGCTATCCGAACAGGTGGGGAAAAATACGTTCATCCTAACTAACCCCAATACAAACCGTATATTGGCAAATTTCACGCTTCATCACTAAGGAAATATTATGTTAAAGATGATTAAGGGAATATACCAGGATATAGGATGTATGAATGTGTAACATCAATGTAAAATTTGTCATAGTAAGAATACATGCTCATGTTGAATAAGTCTGAGAATGAACGGTTGTATACAATAGCGATAGTGAATGTCGTCAGAAGTGTATGCTTATCTGTGTTTGGATTGTAAACGCCAACTACGTGTACGTGTTTATGTTTACCTGTCAATGTTAACCACGTGTATATGTTTATGTTTATGTTTATCTGTCAAGACGACAGTTATGGAAGGCGAGAATTAGAAGTTGTTTATTTAGTTTGGGTTTGAATTATTAGGGTAATGTTTTATTATTTTATTATTAGGACTTGGACATTGTATTATTACATAACAAAAAAAATTTAGTTTTGGAAAAGTTAAAAAAAAAATTTTTTTTTCACGTGGTGGGGGTTAATCCTGCGATAGAACACAGGATCATGATAAGCAATGAACTATGTCTTGTGCATGGATGACGGACATTCTCCAGTTTAAATTTGTCTCTTGTTCAAATTGGTTTTTTAGCTATAGTTTTTGTATTGTATTACCGATAAGAATTTAGAATAGGTCAAACTCTTAAAAATTTTATTCGCCATTTTTCTATGTAATGTGTTTGTGAAAGTGTGCGCAGGTGCGTGAGTTTCCGTTTTTCGTTAGTGTCCGTTATAATTATCCGATTTACATGAGACTTGAACAAGACATAAAATATAATATTAGCTACAATTTCCCTATCTTCTATGATCTTCAAATAACTGTTAAATGTGAACTTTTGTCATATGAAATCTTTATATGAAACTCACTCAAGCGTGAAGTAATAAAATCCCAGATAATTATCTTTGCAGGAAATGCCAATTCCATGCAAAGTGTTGCATGAAGAAATATTCGGGCCGTGTGCATAGTATCATGTGACCGGTAATTGGCCTATTAGAATGCAGTAAAATCATTGAAAATTGTCTGTTGCCATGTGCAGATCAAAGTCAGTTCATCTTGAGCATTCGTCTAGTAAACGTGCGGTTCGCGTTCAAGACGTTTCTCTTGCGTGAACACGTAAACTGTGCTAAAGGTGTACGAAAACTTGGAACTCTGTGTGAGTTACTCTACAGATCCAAGTAATTCAGTTTTCATAATATAATTTTGGATTTCAAGTATCCGTGTTAGGCAAGATATCCTCATAGGAAGTTCTATCGACCGCGGTAGAACTGTTGACGCGAGGACACTTGAAGACCAGCCGGAAGGTGTGCGCCTATACACCACTTTTCATTAAACACCCACGTTACACCTTGAGATATGTAAATAAGTAACAATATTAAAACAATTTTAAAAACATTTAACAATCAATAATCAGTGTTATCACAGCGAGGCAGTGTTGCAGTTCGACGAGCAAGTTCAGCGTGTTTATCATCAGGTCACCAGCCCAGCAGAATCCACGAGGGAAGGACACGCGAGATATACACATCGCCTTCAGCCATCTCGCCGCATCAAATTGGAACATCTTCATTCAAGTAACAATTTCAAATCTGAACTTTATATAAACTTGTTTTCAAACAATATTCCAAATTCATAACATTTGTGTATGTTTAAAAAATATTGTATGAACTATTATTCAATTGGTGTGCAATAAATAATTATAATACCTCCAATATAGACTTGTTGATTTATCAAACACACTCTTTAATCCTATGCGCAAGAATTAATTCAATTGTGTTGTCGCATAGTATATATGTTGTATTAGCATTCTTTTTATGTATTTACTGTTGCATATTGTCAAGGCCATGTTTAAATATTCAGCATTAAACATAACCTGTACTCTGGGGCAGAATGGACTAGTGTTCTATTCTGCCCCGAAATTCTTTGTTTGTTATTTTGATCTCTTTTTCAGTTTTATCGTTTTTTAACTGTCATTTTCAATTTCTATATACATTTTCAATAAAAGTATATATTAACAGCATGAATTAAATATTAATTTTTCTTAAGGAATATTATTATTTACAGGCCTATTACAACTGTTCATACTACATTAAGATTATCGATATTATTAGGTCTATTTATTATTAAATAATATGAAATATATAGGCTATCTGACAAACAAAAATAGTTTTGTTTGTTTACAGATGGTCAGAAATTATCAGCGAAAGACAGACCGTCAGGAATGGCCTGATGAGAATATGCAAAAGCAGTAGAAGTGGAACTTAAGGGAAAAATGGGATTGAATAAGGCCTGTGCACAATTTCACATTCCCAAAACTACTTTGCATAGATATGTTCTGGGGGGGGGGGAAGGGCTGAACCTTAGCAGTCCATATATTTATATAGCACTCTTCTACAACTTATAGTGTAAGATAGAGTTACATACGCCAGTTAATGGTTACAATTTATTAGCAGGCGTATTATTTTCAGTAGGTTTCAGATTTTCTTTATTAGAAATGTATTATTTGTGATTGGTGGACTTATCCAAAAACTAAAAAAAATTATGCAAAAATTTTGTATAAATGTAAAGTGTTTTTGAAGTCATTTTTTTTCACTATTACATCATTATTATTCAAGATATGAAATTAGGAACATTATTAAAATTATTGTTTTATTTATCAACTGATATCTGCAAAAAAAGTGCTGAATTTAACTTAATTATTAAATAATATTTTTATGAAAAATGTATATGTACGTATTTAAGTTTTATAAAAATATTATTTAATACTTAAATATAAATTCTTAGGGTTCACTGGTAGTAGTGGCCGGGTCAGTGTGGTGCCGTCAAATGAGAGCGAGATAGAAAGAAAACAGGTAGCTTACTGAACGTTACACTCAGTGTAATGCACCGTTTAATGAACTATAAATTATAACTGAAGTAATAATTTTTATTGTAAACTACTTATTTGTTAGTATTTATATCCCCGTCCAAATCGGCCGAAATATGCAATTTTAAAGAAGGGACTAAGTAAATTAAGGAAGTGCATATTACATTTTTACGGTTGGGGGGGTTGAGCCTCCTGAGCCCCCCCACCGTGTACGCCACTGGGGACAGTCTTCAACATGTCTGGGGAGTACACTGGACTACAAGCCAGAATACGAGAAATAACACCAACGGCAGTGTACTCTCCTTGCAGTGCTCATTCACTGAATTTAGTCTGTGAGCATGCAACTAGCAGTTGCAAGGAAAGGCGTAATTTTTTCATGCCTCTTAATAATCTTTATAACTTTTTCTCATCCTTTACCAAAAGATGGGAAGTATTCACGGGGTGTCTAAGTAAAAAAAAGAAAACCTAACCTTAAAAGCGTTGTCCAAAACACGTTGGTCTGCACGGGATGATGCTTGTAGGGCATTACAAGAAGATTGGGATGAAGTAATAGAAGCACTTTCAATTATTTTGAATACGAAAGAGAAAAGGCAACTACAAGAAGTGAAGCATCCAGTTTCCTCCGTCAACTTCAAAGGTTAGAAACGGCATTTTTGTCAACTTTATGGGGAGATTTGTTATCTACATTTAACGTATCAAGTAAAAAGCTGCAATCATCTGAGATTGATCTATTAACCATATCAGTATTGTACAGATCTTTATCAAGATACATATGGTACATATTATAAGAACAGAGTTTGACATTTATGAAAATGGAGTGCTAGTGAAAGCGGAAGTGACTCAGTATGAAGATGAAACAAAAAGGAAAAAGAGACGAAAAATCCAATCAGATGAAACTAGAGAAGGAGAAGTAGAACTGACTTGCAGAGAAAATTTCAGAATCAATACTTACAGTGTCATAATTGACAGATTAAATAATGAAATGGAAGGAAGAAAAACTGCATATGACGAGCTCAACTCATTTTTGGATTTTTTATTAGTGCTGGCAAAGAAGACCTTGATATGAAGACACTTACTGAACACAGTAGGAAATTGTGTACTTTGTATGATAAAGATCTACCAACAATAGCGGTTTTTGTGAAAGAATGTTTACATTTTTTGGATTTTTAGAGAATTAGAAGACTGTCCAAAAACAATACTTAAACTTTGCGAAGTGTTACATGACAACGAACTACATGATTTATATCCTTATGTTGACATCACACTGAGACTTTTTTTGACGATTCCTGTGTCCAGCTGTTCAGCGGAAAGATTGTTCTCCGTATTGAAAAGAATAAAAAATTATATGAGATCTACAATAACTGAAGAACACTTGAGGAATTTGTCAATTCTGACCAAATCGGGGCTTGAGGAATCGTGGCTGACCAAAAATTATACTTTGACGATAATTATTATAGATTTGTTTTCAAACTGGGAATATGAAGTTATAGTTAACTTCATTATGTCAATAATCATATTATGTTCTGAGAGCCCATGGCTTTATGTAGGCTACTCAGTCCATTTGATTAGAGAAGTTAATGAGCATGATAAGAACACACATTTAACACTTATTAACGATATTCAATTTTATGTGTCTTATGACAGAAAGCAAACTTGTTATAGTTTCTTTTTTTATGAAAATGCATATTTCACGCTTATT
The DNA here is from genome assembly GCA_034769895.1 of Magicicada septendecula. NCBI lineage: Eukaryota > Metazoa > Arthropoda > Insecta > Hemiptera > Cicadidae > Magicicada > Magicicada septendecula. Next base: position 114,734,074 of record CM068369.1, read on the forward strand.
AGCGGTCATCAGTTTTGGATATCTTGTGTCAAGAACTACAAAATATGCTTTTTCATTATTTCATTTTCTCATATTTTCAATTTTAGTATACTTTTTATTTTTATTTTGTTTTTAATTTATTTTTGTAAACGCTTTACAGCAATAATATCAGTAATTATTTAATATATTTTTAATGTAAGTACAGTAGGTATCTAACGCACAAAAATGCATACTAGGTGTGTATCAGTCGCATAGATTTAAGTTTTGAGATTTCACCTTTCTTGAAAATATCTATTGTTTTTTGCTGCAATATGTTTGATTACTTTTAAAATTGGTCCCTTTTCTGTTGTTGTAATCCGAATTCCTATATATAACTGTCAGTTTGAACCTTCTTAAAGAATTCTGTGAATATAAAAAGTGACGGATGACTACGATAAAAGTTTTCATTGAAATGGTTTAGGAATAATTCACGAGGAAGCGTTCATATTCACCTGTAAATTGGATGTCAAGGCAGCCCACAATCATGGAGGAAATTCAGCATCATCCGATAAATATGTGTCTACCAAGTAATCTGCAAACGCCGTTACTCTGTTGTCTTAGGGTGAAATTTCTGCTAACTTCATAGCAAAAAGTTGCCTACTTCTTCCGGATTCAAGAATATCATCCCAAATGTTAACTCAATTCTAAATCCAAATCATTTCAGAATTAGTATCATAATAGTCACATGCCAAACAGAGATGCTGAATTTTTTTCCACCATGACTCAAGTCGATTCTCTCTGGCAATACATTGTTCACGTTGTGACTCCCAGTGGCTAACAGCTGTCTGGCCACATCAGTTAGGTAAGTTAACGATAGGTCTAGGCGTTGTGTTTGTGTACCGTGAAAACAGCTTTGCCCAATTCTTATAATTCGGTGTTTAAGACTTGTAAAGCCAAAATATGTGGGAAATTTTTATGGGAAGTGGTGAATATTGATATAACATGAAAACAATAAAATAACTAAGTCGTTTGAATTACAAAACAGTTCTTATTGAATTTAATTAATATCACAATAATAAAACTTGTTTTTATAACTATTAGGTAATAATAATTTTTATAATTTAAAGTTATAATTTTCAAAATTCTCACACAATTTAATTTCCGCCAAAGTATCTCTATCATCTATAGGGAGAACTTTTATAAGTGTTTATAAATTTCTGACAAGACAATTCAAAATTAAACTGAACAAATAACTTTGATTTTATGATATAGACAGAACATAAGTTTCTTGGTACATATCATTAAGGTTCATTTGCGAAAATATGATAAACTTCATAAATAATGTACAGGATAGCAACTCAGAAGAGTTGATGATCCAATCACAGTGAAAGTGATGCCAGTTATTATTAAAGACTTGAGGAAGCAGCTCGTGTGTTTGTTACTGCCCTAGTATACGCCATTTGAATCTGGAGTGTTAGAAATGTCGCCAACAGGCATCTCAGACATTGTGACGGTTGAAGATCAAAGAGCATACATCAAAATTAAAAATGTATATGGCAAAAAGCCAAGAGAAATTCATAGTGGTTTGCATGAAATTCGTGGTCAGAAGGCAATAGACCACAGTATAGATTCACGTTGGGCTATTCATTTTCTCTTGAATTTTCTACCTACTGGAAAGTAAAAATTTGTCTCTTGAAATTTGTTCTGTAACTGTGATGTTATAAAGCTAAATTTTGAAAGGTTTCCATAAAAAATATTGACTTCCTGCGAAGAAACTGTGCAGTGCCAGATTATAACAAAGCAATGAAAGACTGGCAGATTTAGCGTGTTATAATTCATGTAGAAGGCAGAAGCTTAAACTTGTAGTAGGCAAATAAGCAAAGCCTCGAGCATTAGAAACATACGTACATTATTACTACCAGTTTCATATGTAAGAAAACTGCATAGACGGACATCCAAATCCTCCCCCCCCCCACAAATAAACACATTCAAGGAGTCCAAAATGTATTAGCCTATCCAATGTTGATGAAAACCATATTCAAGCAGTGGTTTTCTCTGAGTTTGTACCAAAAACTGAAAAGTTTTTAAAACAAAAAACATTGCCTTTCAAAACTATTTTAGTGTTACATAGTTCACCTTAGCACCCGAACAAAGAAGAATTGTGATTTGGAGATGTTTGTGTCTTATTCCTTCCTGCCAATACTATGAGATGATCTAGCCAATGGATCAGGGAGTTCTAGAATGCTCGAAGAAAAAAATATAAACATTGCCTATTAAAATCTTCCTTAGAGTAAACCAAAGGTGAAGAAAGTATTATAGGATTTTTGAAAAAAAAAAAATCATACTGAAGGAGGTAGTTTATTATGTTGCTGAGTCATGGAATGAGATAACATAAGAAAAATTAACCAAGTTGTGAAAAAGGACTGTACACAATGATGAGCCTACAAATGAAAACAAAGATGAGGAAAATTTGGCAAGAAGTATCACCTAACTCCCAGGTTACGAAAATGCTGATGGAAATGTTTTAATGAGTGAATTAACAATGATAAACAGTTTAAAGTTACAGACACTACAATTGTTGGAATCATGGAAAGAAGAATGATCAAGATAGTGAGGATGAGGAACAATAAATGGAACTTGTACACACAGCCAAAACAAGTCACAGTGATGGAACAGTGGTTTTGGAAACTGCATTGTGCTTTGTGGAACAACAATTGAATACTATGTCAGCTGACATTCTTATATTAAAAAAAGCACATGATATAACAGCAAGAAAATGCTGCAAGATTGAGAAACAAAACACTTTAAAAAGCTTTTATAAAGAGTAAGTTAAGCTATTATACTCTTCTTAATGGCAATAAAATATGTTCATTTTCATTTCAATGTTTGTGTTTTTTGTTTTCTACAATTCTACATACTAACTATTAGTATAGTTCTGTACTCTGAGTATAGTAATAATCTGAGTTTTCAGTATTCCAAGACACTCTTGGATTATTGGAATTATCCCATCCAACTTGATTATTGGGACTCTACTGTATTAAAGATTCCACATTTTTCTAGAGTTTCTAACATCATGTACTTACATAAAATTGTTAAACACTACTCAAAAATCTCATAAACTATCTTAATGTTACCAATGATATGTTCTCAGTGACTCAGACATGCATGCATGCCAGTCACACAACATGCACGCACATGCACGCGCGCGTGCACACACACACACACACACACACACACACACACACACTTGCATGAAGAGTTTATTGTTTATTTTTCTTGGAGTTCTGCTTCCGTCTTCCTGAAACAGAATTGAAATTAAAAGTAGGAATTATTACGAATTTTTCAGTAATACAAATTAATAGCATTTCCATAACATTAAACAAATGTAAATATTGGTATGGAGAAACATACGTCACTTCCATGTTCTAAGATTTATATTTAAAATCATTTACTTGAATTTGGATTGATAATTACTAAAAAAATATCCTCCACCCTAAAATCATTTTCATTATTTATAGATATTTTTCTTATTATGGGGTAGACGTTTAATATAATGTTATTTTCAAGTCACTTTATCTATAAAAATTAGGTACTTTATTCTTATAAAGAAACTGAACTATGCACAATCATCCCTCCTCCTCAACCGATCCCCACTCTTAATGATATATTCATAGAGTAATAGATTTATCATATGTAATTGCTAAGGTATCTTATCCTTCAAAAGTAAATACTCCTACTTACTTGATATCAGCAAAGTAGTTTTCAAATAATCACCCCTTTACCCCATCAACTACCCTCTCCATTTATAGATATCTCATTTACCATTTTATAGTGGTTAATATGACTTTATTTTCAGGGCACTTATTTATCAAAATTAAGTACTTTACTCTTGTTAAAACACGAAACAATACAGTTAAACTACCTCTCCCCCTTAACCAAACAACCCCATTTTTGATATTTATACTTTTATTGAGTAATAGTTTCATTATATGTAATTACTAAAGTATTTTATCCTTCAAAATGAAGTAGTTTTTATTTGACATCAGAAAGCTAATTTTCAAAAATTATCCCTCTCCTTACAACTACCATTTTTATTTATAGAGAATTACTCCCTTTCCCTTTCATTTATAGATACCATTTTCATCTACCTTTATACAGTGGATTGATATGACCTTCCTTCCAGGATACTTTGTCAAAATTAAGTATTTTACTCTTGTTAAAACGTAAAATGTTGCCGTTAAACTACCCCTCCCCTTCATAAAAATCAGTAGGCCTTGAGTTCTCTACAACTCGGGCACATATGCAAAAAATTATTTGATTCTGTTTGAATTTGTGGCAGTTATTGTTTGCCATAGAAACTATTATACGTACAGATACACACACAGACACACATTTTCAGAAAATGACTTTTCTTTCTGTTTTTAGAGTAGTACAATCCCTTATCTCAAACATTTTTTTTTTGCGATCACCATACTCCCATTTCCTTACAGAACATGGAAGAAAAATCGATCATTCTCTTTTCTCAGACATCATCATCATTATAATTTCACTTCACATTTTAGACTTTGAAATCTATGGCACCCTTCAGAATTATACCTTTTCCAGCTGGTATAACAAAAAAGTACATCTTGGCTAGTGGATGTCAGAGGAAAGACAATTATTAGAACACTAAGTCTATCAGGTAGCAAAAAAAAAACCCAAAACCAAATAAAGTTTGTAGCATAATGATTACATATTACACATCTTATGAGATGGATTACAGTATAAATAAATTGATTATTTATTAATTGTCTCACTCTAATCACACTGTTTTGTAAAACATATGAAGTCATTAAAATTAATTTCAAATTTAGTGTTGTGACTAAACTTATAATTAATTGTAAATTCAGAAGTATATTCTCCATATCATATGCTACTTACTTTTTGTTTGGTGCCTGAATGAAGTAAGTTGTTACAGCTCTGAAGGGAGCTTCAATCACTAAGAACAGTAGAAATGGTACAAGGCATGATGCAACTAAACTTCCTGAAGCCATCCACATCTGTACATAATATATAAATGTCAAATACATAATATTCTACAAATAGAAATATGCAGACATAATAATAATATTATTTATATAATAATAATAATAATAATATTTTTTTACAGGGGGAAAAATGCTTTATGCACCATCAGAGGAGGCCGTGCTTCCTCTGGTGTGTGGGGTTCTCATCCACTAAAAACCCCACCTCTGATTCAGGCATTCATATCCATCCTGGAACCACTTAGAGTATTACTTTAGGATGGAGCCTATTGCGCCCTTATCGGACTCCTTCTAGTTGTTCCTCATCTTCTACACCCAATGGGTGCAATTTGGGCCTATCTTTTTTTTCTAGTAGGACCCACTAAATAAAAATAATAAAAAAAACTAATAATAATAGTTATATCCAGGCACTTTTTTCATTCTCTATTGAAGTACTCGAGTAAACTTAATTTTACATGGAAGGGTTACCAATCCCTCGCACAACCCCCAATCTGGTGGACCAGGTGCATTGATTTTGGGGTACACAACCCCTAGACCAGCCACCTTCTCTACAGTTGATGAACACATAACCCAGGAAAATACAATGTCAATAGGGGTATGTAAGGTAATAGTAACCCTAACAGTGGTAAAACAAATAGAAAGAAAGAATGGAAGAGAATTATTTGGATGCAAAATATCAGAGACAATGTGTTGGTGATAGCTGGAAACCAAATAAAATTGCATCTCTTTGGTGAATTTGGGTGTATAGAACACACTACTAGAAGAGAAAGGATGGGAATTAATAACATTAAAATGACAGTGATGACAATCAATAATATAGAAGATATAAAAATAAAAATAAAATCAGAAATGATAGAAATGTGAAGAATTTTCTAATATCTGGGGAGTGATAACACTGTATATGGAAATGAACACAGGAAGTGGAATTCAAAGGCAAGTTTAAAAAATGCTAAAATTGTATTATACTATATTATAAAAAAAATAAATAAACAGGAAATACCAGAGAAACAAATTTGAAAGTCTATAAAAACAGTTTATATAGTTATTCTGACATTTGAGTGCAAGTCGTGAGTGTTGAGTGAAATGCATGAAAGCAAGATACAGACTGTGGAGATTAAGTGTCTGAGAAGATTCACAGAAACTACAAAAAAGGACAAAATGAGCAATGTGGACATTAGAAGAGACTTAGAGATGTAAGCTGTCCTGGAATTGATAGAAGAAAGACAGTTTATGTCAAGACATTTATTGTGTATGGAAGAAGCAAAATCAGTAAAAAGAATGTGGGAAACAGAAAATAAAAAAGGGGCAATCAAGACAACTGGGGATCAAGTAATTCAAAAATTTTAAAAATAAATGTGAAAATGGAAAAACTAGTAAAGGCTATAAGAAATTTGTGACAATGGAAGCTATGATGTGATAAACTGTAAAAGGAAAATGAAACAAATTTGCTGCTTTTATGCAAATAAACAGCTACGGAATAAGAAGCCAAATCTCAAAATTGCAAGAGCCTTGTAAGGCTAGATGTAAAATATGGAGCAGTCACCAGGAACCGCTGAGAACGCCACAGATTTTTTAACTGAATGCAAGTGTAACATGCATACATAACAATACGTATTAATAACAATCATACATAACAATCTCTTGGAGTGTGAATGGTTTTACGAGGTGGTAAGAAATATGATAAGTTAACTAGTAAAACTAGGGGAAAGGAAACACATAACACATGAAAGACGATGTCAATAGGTTTGTGTAAGGTAAAAGTAACCCTAACAGTGATCAAACGAATAGAAAGAAAGGATGGGAGAGAAGTATTTCGATGCAAAATATCAGAGGAGAGTTGCAGAAAATACTTCTACTCCTGGTCAAAAAAGAACATGATATAAGAGTTAGCAATGTGAAACACCTCAAAATTCAAATTCATCAACATATAAGGAAAGTCATAAAGTATATTAGTATAAAAAATATAAGTAATCAGAAATAATTTTTAATAATTAAATTCTTAATTATTAAGAAAGTTGTGTTAGTGGTTATAATCACAAACAGAATTATCACTGTTGCACACTGCTATAGAAAAATTATTCCGATTAGCACTTTCAAGTTTCACAGCTCATCATCAGATCCTGACGATGAGCTGTGAAGCTTGAAAGCACTAATCTGAATAATTTTTCCATAGTGGTGTGCAACAGTGATAATTCGGTTAGAAATAATTTTGTGGCTGTTAGTATGTCAGAAAGCTTTAATTTTGTCACACAGTATGTATGAGTAGTATACTCAAAGGAATATCAAATAAATATAAGAAGGAATGAAAAATAAAAATCAAATTAATAATACAAATTGAATTACTTAGTGGTGCAGGTGAAAAATATTATCACTAAATTATTATCAACATAAGGGCTAAGGTATCTGAAATCAGCACTAAATTTATGAATAAAAACCAACATTAAAAAAATGGTTTAATTTGTAAACAAAAAGTGTTTCATATTGTTACTAATAATACAGAAATTGTATAACAGTTGGCATATAAATCAGAGTGAATATTGCTTGGACAGAATTTGGGATGATAATGATAGTCTTTATAAAAAAATACAAAAGTTAAGATTAATCAATATTACTATCTTTAAAGTGGCTGAAATCAGTCCCATTAAAGTAAACGGTAATAATTCAAGAAAAATGTGCATTATTGAAACACTGTTTCAAGATATTTATTAACTGAATTGGTTTTCCTATATTTCATATTTCAAACATATGTGCTAATCCTGTGTAATAACTCTGTTTGTACATTAAAAAAAGAGTTACTGCTATATTAGCGTACACAGCTGAGAAAATAATAGAACAGCCTAAAAATTAAGATATAATAAAATTTATAAACTTTTTTACCCTCTGGGGTCCTGTCTGTCCCCCTTTGTAAATACACCCCTGATTATTTATTGAACACAAAGGAATCAATATTTAGAACTTTAATTATAATTTAAAACTTACAAAGACACTCATATACAACAATTCTTCAAGGTTACAACTGTCCAATACACACTAGTATAACTGACAATGAATACCACTTATTTAATACAACCATTTTTTCAATAAATAACCCACGTCACTAATTATAGATGTCATCATGCAGTAATTCTCTATAATTATTTTACATTAAACACGTCATTATAAATCACAGTCTTAAAACTGACTGACTGGCTGGTTCTGAACTCTGTAATCATACACATCGCTCTGCAAGATGAATCTACCATTTTCTGGATGTTGAATAGTTAAGTGTTTGTCGAAATACTGAAAACTTTGAATTTGATATTAAATCACTGCAGCCTTGTACACATCTGTATGATGCTCACAACATGCATGTTGTGTATCTCAGAGGTGTAAGAGCATTTTAGTATTTGGATTGATTTGCAGGGGCGTACCAATCGGAAATAGCGCCTAGGGCTGAAACCCCCCTTTTATTTTTCTAAGTTTTGTAATTTTTTTTTTGAATTTATTTAATTTTATTTTTATTAAGTTTTTTTTTTGTAAAAGGGGAGAGACATCATATTTAGAACTAGGTAAAGAAAAGACCTAGAGGAAGCAAAAGTGTGCAAGGCCCAAATACAATTACAGACATGTCCCCACAGGTGAATGACAGGACTTGCAAATGAAAAACTCTTTTAACCAACAAGCGTGTGCTTTATTCAACCTGTAAGATTTTACATAAATAACAAGTTCGTAATTGTGTGAGCACACCATTTAAGGCAGAATTATATATATCTATGTATTTCCATTAATTCATAATGTCACAAAGTGAGTGAATTGATATTACTAATTGCAAAAATTTCTGCCTGATTATGCATGAGTCAAAGTTGGTAATAATCTCATTCATTAAGCAATACTAATCCATCAGTGTTGTATAATATCAATTAGGCTAGCCTGTTGTCTCAGCAAGCACATTTTTGGTTATTCTCTTGTTTTAAATCAGTTACATATTCCCCCCCCCAAAAAAATATATATATATAGTAAAATTACACACACAAACACATATACGACATGAATAACAAAACATCCCTCATTTCAACACTAACCTCCACATAAACCGATTCCCACTACAGTAAATAAATGAAGCCTAATATGTATAGCTAGGTACAAATATAAATAACAACGTAAAATGGAATATCTCAGCTCCTAAGCATAGATTTGCCAGCATATTCACAAGCATAGTTCACACCAGAGAATGTAAGTTACCGCCCCGAAACTCAAACAGCCAAACGAACCCTTAGCTTAATCATTAAGCATTAAGTATGTGTGTGAAAGAAAATCGTTTCTCATCAACAGCATCAGACAACCCCCAGCTACGTTATTAAACTCTGCCATGACCAGATGACTTGATAGCACGAGATAATTAACTCCCTAATGGTCTTAATTAGATGAAAGTTAGATCTTACAGTAAACTGCGGATGTGTGTGTATGTGTGTAACTTCTTACACATTCTACAGTTATAAGATACTTCATTAGGTGTACTGTGGTAATGTTCACACATGCAATAACATGATGATCACACATAATTGAACATGAGAGTTTGTGCTAGAGTCTAATTTTCAGAACTTCACGAGTGAGCTTCTGGCGGCTTCTGAGCATTCACATGTTGTAGAGAGAGAGAAATAGATAAACAGAATTTTCCCACCTGGATAGTCCGGTGTACTTAGTTCGTATAGGCGAGGATCAGTGATGTCACAGTCATATCACCCGTCCCTGGTGCAGCTTAGCGTTGGAAAAGTTCTTGGTTCAGCTTAGCATCGAAAAGTCCTCGACTGACGGCATTGTGGCTAAAGATCGTCTCTGCTATTAGGGGGAACAGATGTTCGTTCGCCCCTGACACCCATCTCGTCCTTGGTCGAGCACCTGGAGCAACACTTTATCTAGCCTATCATAGTGATAGGTACGGAAGTCCTGGTTAGAAGTCCGCCGCCAGCCGAGACCAGATGAACAGCTTGGAGGATGAAGCAGAAATGAGAGCGAATCAACGTTTCGCTCCAGCCAAGTAACCTCCGAAAGCAGGAATGTACAGACACACAGCTGGCTGGCAGCGCCAGCAGTATTGCGTAGCCACACAACCTTTTGTGTGTATAACCGACCGACAACAAACAATCTTAACAGAGTGGCAGTGCGTGACGTCAGCGGCGCTCGTTTTTAAAATACTAATAATCTAATACGTTGCCGAAGCCAGTTCGGCACAGGGCGAGCATCGAAGTTGCGCCCCTTCGTAAATTATCTAAATATAAAATAAACAGATACACTAAATAAAACAGTCACAAATCTTACAAAACATTTTTATTTTCTGTTTTAGAACGAAAATTAGTCCGTAAAAGTGCACTTTTAATAGTCTTAAACTTAAAATTGCACCTTCCTTGCCTTCTGCGACGCAAATAGATTTATAACATTTTCGAAATCTGTTTCTTCGGTTTCTTCTCGCTCTACACTAAGCAAAGCTAGGTCGCATAACCTTTTTTGACCCATTGTAGCCCTCAAAAACGAAAGTATTAGTGTTAGCTTACTGAAAGATCGCTCGCAACTTGCGATGGATATTGCAATCGTAAGCATAATCTGAATTGAAATGCGCAGATTCGGAAAGACGCTCTCATCTCCGTACTGAACAATGAATTCAAGAAGCTCTTCAGATCTCTTTATATTTACGTTTTTTCTTGTGGATATTAGCATTCGAACATCCAATATTTCTTCGTATAACTGTTCTCCGTTAACATCACAACCATAGAAATCTCCAAATTCTTTTATAACCTCTTCTTTCGAGTAATAACGGAGGGAACCCAAAATAATTGGTTCTGCCAATTATTTCAGGCTGCCTTATTCCAGACGAGCTGAAATTTAAATCAGAACAATACACAGTAAGACATACAAGGAATCAGGGAAGGTGAAACTGTTGATTTATATACTCCGTATATGTGTGTAACAAGAAGACTTTCTTTATTAAACATTTGAAATATAACATTTACTCCAAAGAACAGATCCCATGACATTATTAATCAAGTTATTAAAATTAATTGAATTGCTTTATTTAGACTACGGGATCACAACAGATTTATCTAGCTATACCCCCGGATCCGGGTAACCATTGATATTTAGTTTCTAATCTTTTAATTATATTCAATTCAAAACTTTATCTTGCAAGACCTTTTACCTTTTTGCTTCTTTATATATTCCATTAGAAGAATGGTATTAATAATACTGCGTTATGTTAATATCTAAACTGTTACAATTGAATGATCTTGAATAGTTACAATTAAATTCTCAAATTTAAGTTTTTTTTTTTATATTCTTATAAAATCAATCGTCTCTGAAAGTCTCTTTAATAGAGTATTGCGTTACAAAAACTATTAACATTATTCCTCGATAGACGTGCTATCGAGTCACCTCTATTTTTGGATGTAGTAATCTCCTCCATGTGGTTCCGTCTTGGGAGTCCTAAAACGTCGTCCTCGTCTGGGTCTGGTCTCAGTTGTTCATGGCTTAAAACGTCTGCAGGATAGGTAGAGTCTTCTACACAGATACTCGTTGATTCTCAGATGTCTCCAACTGCATCATCGGTAGGGTATACTAGAGTTGCAATTCAGATGGTCCATGACCACAGGTGAGAAGTTGAAAAGATTCGTCCATCGGTGAAGATTGCAGTCATCGTTTTTTTTTAACACTTGTCGTTTGTAGTTACATCTTTCTTCTTGTTACAAATTTTTTGAAATGTTCTTTTTGTTAACGTTACATGTTACACTTTTTGTAACACTTAGTAAAATACAAAATAATAATTAATTAATCCACACTAACAATAAATTGCATAACTTTTGAACAGAGCATTTTGCTCGTGCGTCTGCACTGCTGGGAGTCGTCATGGCGAGAGCGGTATTTTTCGTCCGCTACCCTTGTACATGACAAGAGAGAGTGGGGTGTTTATTCCGCGAGCATATATAGTTCCTGTTTCTCTTTGAATAAACTTTTTTATTTATACTAACTATCGCTAGATAAAAATACATCATTGAAATTAATTGTTTTAGTTACTCTCTGTGTCTACAGATACTTTAATTATTAACATTAGTTTACTATATTATTTTTAATTACAGTAGACTCGGAAAACATGTCGATTCCGGTATCAACAGGTAGGTGCTTGATAGCAAGCAAAGGGTTAAATACGAACATAATAATTATTTACAATATGCCTTTTCTTTATGGATACTTTGCCCTTATTAATTACTTCTTCCATTCACACTTAGTACCTACATGTTTTTATTATTATTATTGTGAGATTTAAATGGTCAATTGTACGCAACCTTAATTAATTAAATTTTTTTTTTTTATTCTGTAAATGTCACAATTTAAATCGTCACATACTCCGCCTCCTTACTATAACACACAAAAAAATTTCGAAAAGTTTTATTTTATAATTTGCAGTAAGGAATGTCGCTGAAAGCAATAACGAAGGGTGTATGTGTGGAAAACATATTTTGTAAGGGACAAAAGGGGAACGAGCAGGCAAGCTGTAGTGACGGACACGTCATAAATTTCGTAGGCAGCTGCGACGCGTACCCTGTTAACAGAGTTCACTGCTCCGGGTACGTAGAACACCAGTTTTTTGTGAAAACACATTGATTCCATAGAAAACTACATACAATGTGTACAGAGCCATTAAAGGAGAAAAGGCTTAACAATGGTCAAGCAAACATGTGTACGCCAGCTGTCAGGAGAAAGCGACGAAGGGTGGATTGATTTGAAGGACTCCAGCGGTCGATGACAGGGTTTTGACCTTACTTGGAAACGAAAGCGCAGAGAGTACGTCCAAACTCAAGGATGGGGTGTTACCTGGCAATTAAAAGAAAAAACCAACTTTCAAAGAAGGGTAGGCGAGGCCCTTGAACAACAATAGATAATAACGGCAAAGCGACGAAGTCAAGAAACAATGAAAATGGAAGAGAAACTCAGAGTTGTCACTGAAGATTTTAGAAAAAACGACAGATAAAATTTATTGCTGCGTTGTCTGGAAATGACAACGACCTCAAAATATGAAGCAAGGGAAGAAGCTGGTGGGGAACCAGAAGCCCTATCAGAGAACGCCTTTGAAAAGATGGGTAGTATTTGGACTTGGAGGGAAAAACATGAAACCAATAAGGAAACGGCGTCGTTGGAATCAGAAGTCTGGTGGGAGATTTGTTAAGGAAAATATAGGAAGGAGACAGGAACGAGTTCTAGGAGTTCTAGCTGAGATACGGACGCGAGAAGAGTTCTAACTAAAATACGGACGCGAGAGGAGTTCTAACTAAAATACGGACGCGAGAGGAGTTCTAAGGAAATTTCGGACGAGAGTGGAGTGAAGTCGGTGACGAGAGAAATTAGCATTTTAACGAACTTAGAATAATTCGATACACACTGTGAGAAGGTAGTTTTCGAACTTATAACAAAATTTAATACAGTCATTACAAGCAAACGAACTATGAAGTAGAGTCACACTATTAGCCTACCAGTGAACACTAACTGAAACAAATAGTAATCAGACAATAATGTAATTTCAGTGTATAAAAACACTTTACAACAATAACTTTTAAGAACGATTAACAACACAAATTACATTCATGAACACTTAATAACCAGACATACCGCAACAAAGGTGCGTAATAATAATTCAGATTTGAAATAATTTACGATGTCGGTGTACAACGCTAACTTTTATTCATAAATTATAATCCGAATGCGTGGAGTTGGTGAGTGAAGTGTCTGTGAGTGACATCGTGGAATTCATCCAGTGCCATCTATCATCTGGAGGAGTTATCTGCACGATTCTAGAACGATCGACATGGGGGAATCATCACCGCAACTACCGAGTGATTGGATATTCGAATACCAAGTATAGTAAAACATGTCTTAATTAATTTAGATCCACTGTCTGTCATCTCAAAGAATCCACACACAATAAAATTCAATAAAGTAATCGTAAAGGAATTAAAGAAATCGATTCTAAAGTTTGTGTAGAAGTAAAATTATCATTGTTTATCAGTTTGGAGTAATGTTTATTTCCAAGTTCTAAATGAATCCGTAATTACAAAATATAGTAACAGCTTAAGAGATATTCATATTAAGAATTCATAAGATGAGGCTAAACATTATAATTTACTTAATGTACTAAACGCAATTGATGAATGATCATTAATATGCAACTATTAGATTGAGAGTTTGGATAACTAATTTTATTACTGTATTATTTTGATATGTACAATTTAATGAGTATTCAATTTTATTACTGTATTATTTTGATAGGTACAATTTAATGAGTATTCAATTTTATTACTGTATTATTTTGATAGGTACAATTTAATGAGTATTCAATTTTATTAATGTATTATTGTTTGATATTTACGATTTAGCCATGAGTATTAAATTTTGGTAATGTGTTAATTTTATATATTTACAAGTACTAATGAGTACATAGAATTTTGTGCTACTTTAATATTTACAAGTAATAGCAAACTAATTTGAATAAATTTAAGAGTTATCAGTAGCAATGAGCATTTATTATTTTTTAACCCTGAGATAAAGAGAATAAACAATATTTATTGTTAAATTGGCGTCCATCGCTGGGCGTAAACGGGTACAACTCGTTATATTGTTAAATTGACGCACACAACGTCGGGCATATTTATTGTTAAATTGGCGCCCAACGTGGGGCTTGATAAAATAGTAAGCTAGGGCAGTGACAGACAGTGGCTAGCAATAAGTTTAAAATAAGTACATGTAAGTAGCTTAAGCTATATTATTGTTGTCGTATATCGGTCTCTAAGTCTCTGAATGATAACCCGAAGTCAAGCTAAAATGGCATCTAGTGGAGAAAATTCAAATGAGTTTGATGTCAATAACCAGATGGGCTATGAGCAGCCTGAGGACGGAAACGCAATGAATGAAGAAAGCTCCACAACCGGTGCAGGAACTAGGGCCGGGGGACCGCAATCACAGTCGCAGTCATCTGAAGCAAATTTTCAAATGTTGATGACACTAATAAGACAACAAGGGGAAGAACAAAGAAAGCATAATGAAGAAATGATAAGACAGAATGAAGAGAGGGATGAAAAGCAAAGAAAATATATAGAAGAAATGGGTAAACAAATCACCACGAAATTAGACAAAGAAATAGAGTTAATGAGAAGAGATTTACGAGGACAAAACCACCAGGTGGGTACTGATTTACAAAAACAATCAGAAAAATTAGAAGAAAACAAATTAGATGGAAATACTATGGATCAAATTGACACCGAGTATCAATCTTCAACAACTAAAGCATTGTCTGAACATCATATCTCAAGATCAAAAGAAAGATCTACAATTATTAATGGTAGATATGAAGGTGATAAAGACACTTGTACTGTGTTTGTTAGCAACTTACCAAACACAACTACAAAAAAGAAAATAATCAAATATTTCAGGAAGTTTGGTACGGTTGTAAATACGAGATTGCGATATGCTGCAGTATCTGATCCACGATTTCCCAAAAGACGTACTGTTATTAAGAAAGAGTTTCATAAAGACAGAACAAATATCCATGCATATGTACGTTTTACTGATGAAAATAGTGCATATCGTGCTTTGGAAGCAAATGGTAATGTGTATGAGGGTTACCACCTGAGAATTGAGTTAGCTAACACGGAAGCTGAAGAAAAGCAGAGGATTAAAAAGAACAAATTGAATACTACAGTTAATATTACCAGTACTGATAGAAAAATTAGAAGTAGGACTGGAGAAGTACGTAAAAATTTTGAAACCAAACCTGAGATTAAGAAGAGGAAAAACCGTTGTGATGAGTATCAAGGGCGAACTGCGTTAGCACGAAAGAAGAAAAGGATGAAATTTGCTGGACTATTCAAGAATATTGTGAAGATTGGTATGAGAACGAAAGGAAGATTTCAAGCGATCGAGATGAGATGTCTTAGAAGTCTTGAGAACAAAACATCATTATGTGAGTACGCGGACAGGAAAACGAAAATAATTAAAACGCCACAAGCTGTCAAAAAAAACGTATTTGTAAGAGCGTTGAACGGAAGAAACGACAAAAAAAACCCAGCGCGTACATAAATAATGGTAATATGACCGGGGAAAGTTGTCGAAAAAAGGAGGGAGAGAACCACTTTCAACACTGTCATAAAAGAGACAGAGAGAGAGAGGTCATAAATTCCTTAGCTGTCAACGACCCACTGCAGGGTAAGTGTGAAACGAAACTCACGCATTCAATACCCTTACTACCCTTACTAATTACCAACAAAATGTGTTGTAACGGAACTCACTTAACAAAACGTACAACTATGCCTCCACAAATAGAAAATTACAAGTAATTAAATGTAACGGATTAAAGAAAACAATCTTAAGAATATCCGAAAATTTAATAATTAAGTTAGATAATATTGGGTAAAATACCTTAGATAAGAGTGGTTGTGTAAGATTACATTAACCGAAGAAAATAAATAGATATGAATAAAATTAAATAAATGATAAATAAAAACATCGCCGTGAAAGCACGGAATATTAATGAAGAAAATTAATAGCGAATTAAATAGTAAGATGAGTTATACGAAGGAGCAGAAGGAAATTGATCATTTAGGAATGAAGGTCACGAATGGATAAACAAATGAGAGTTATGCATACCCAGGAAATAAGTGATATGGATTGAAACAAAAGCACCACCAGGGCATGACAACATGAAGAACCCGAGAAAAAAAAAATGGGATTTCCTCGACCAAAAGGCACCAGAAGGCTGAAGTAGCTGTGATTAAGGAATGCTTGGTATGGGATTATTAAGAATATACCCAAAGCACCGATATCCAATCTCTGGGAACTGCGAGTAAAGGGGTACGGGGTTAAGTAATAATGTCCAGATGCCTGGTAGGTAGATCGTTTGCAATTGCGTTGTTTAAAATAGAAATATCATTCAGCGTCTTAGGAGGGCCTAGCAAAAATGTAAAAGAATTATTATAATTTGCTAGAACAATTAATGAAATGTCTTAGTAATAACACGAGATAAAAGAAAATAGAAATAAGAAAGCAAGTGTATAAAATGAATTATATTTTAATGATTAGTTGTCATAGTCAATAAATGTCGTGTTAATGATTATGAATAAAAAAATTAATGATAATAGATGTCAATAAGAGTGAAGAAGATAGAAGGGTAAATGTTTAAATGATATATATGTGAAGACAATTAATAGAATTGTGAGAGAAATATTCAAGTTGTATGTATTTAAGATCATGTTTAAGTAAGGACAACTTACAAGCTTAGTATAAAATTGTATAATATAATTGTGTTCCAAAATGTTAGTAAATAGAAAAGAAAAAATGTTTTTTTAGTGAAAATGCTAGCGAGATATCAGAAAATATGAACTAACCAGAGACAGTAATAATAAAATAGGTTAGAAAACTATAGTGAATTAGGATATAGAAATACGTATTATTATTATTAATACCAATGTGCATAATTTAGTGATGATAGAAAGTATGATAGTCACTAAGAATTCTATATGTATGTGGTAAGTTTTTTTTTAAAGCCAATTAATTTGGAGATATTGATGCAAATTTTAGTAAGTTGTGACATAAAAATTAGATGTATTAAAGGATACAAAGAAAATTAATCCTATAGGCAAGAAATATTAATACCAGTATCGAATAATTTATGAAATTGAATTTTGTAGATATTGAAATATTATATGAAGAATAGTTAAGGAGAATTACAAATTTAGTTTAAGATTTTGACTAAATATAAATTTGTAAATATAATAACATGTTAATTAGAGTGAAAGAAAAACGGATTCACTTAGAATGTTGAAAGTGAAAGTACTTTAGGGGGCTGGGGTGTGTTTACCATTATGTAACGAACCTTTTTCTGTTACGCTGAGAATATAGGTCAACGAGTAAAAGTAAACAACACTATACTAGGTCCAATGAAGAACGAGCCACTACAAGGCAACACAAAGTACACATATTGGGAAGCAGATATTGGCATTTAAACCTTACTGAAAGGGCGCAAAAATTTTGGATCAATTTTGGATGTACAGAGTCCATCCAAACTGACAAAATTTGGGGACAATATAACACACACAAAAATTTCGAAAAGTTTTATTTTATAATTTGCAGTAAGGAATGTCGCTGAAAGCAATAACGAAGGGTGTATGTGTGGAAAACATATTTTGTAAGGGACAAAAGGGGAACGAGCAGGCAAGCTGTAGTGACGGACACGTCATAAATTTCGTAGACAGCTGCGACGCGTACCCTGTTAACAGAGTTCACTGCTCCGGGTACGTAGAACACCAGTTTTTTGTGAAAACACATTGATTCCATAGAAAACTACATACAATGTGTACAGAGCCATTAAAGGAGAAAAGGCTTAACAATGGTCAAGCAAACATGTGTACGCCAGCTGTCAGGAGAAAGCGACGAAGGGTGGATTGATTTGAAGGACTCCAGCGGTCGATGACAGGGTTTTGACCTTACTTGGAAACGAAAGCGCAGAGAGTACGTCCAAACTCAAGGATGGGGTGTTACCTGGCAATTAAAAGAAAAAAAGCAACTTTCAAAGAAGGGTAGGCGAGGCCCTTGAACAACAATAGATAATAACGGCAGAGCGACGAAGTCAAGAAACAATGAAAATGGAAGAGAAACTCAGAGTTGTCACTGAAGATTTTAGAAAAAACGACAGATAAAATTTATTGCTGCGTTGTCTGGAAATGACAACGACCTCAAAATATGAAGCAAGGGAAGAAGCTGGTGGGGAACCAGAAGCCCTATCAGAGAACGCCTTTGAAAAGATGGGTAGTATTTGGACTTGGAGGGAAAAACATGAAACCAATAAGGAAACGGCGTCGTTGGAATCAGAAGTCTGGTGGGAGATTTGTTAAGGAAAATATAGGAAGGAGACAGGAACGAGTTCTAGGAGTTCTAGCTGAGATACGGACGCGAGAAGAGTTCTAACTAAAATACGGACGCGAGAGGAGTTCTAACTAAAATACGGACGCGAGAGGAGTTCTAAGGAAATTTCGGACGAGAGTGGAGTGAAGTCGGTGACGAGAGAAATTAGCATTTTAACGAACTTAGAATAATTCGATACACACTGTGAGAAGGTAGTTTTCGAACTTATAACAAAATTTAATACAGTCATTACAAGCAAACGAACTATGAAGTAGAGTCACACTATTAGCCTACCAGTGAACACTAACTGAAACAAATAGTAATCAGACAATAATGTAATTTCAGTGTATAAAAACACTTTACAACAATAACTTTTAAGAACGATTAACAACACAAATTACATTCATGAACACTTAATAACCAGACATACCGCAACAAAGGTGCGTAATAATAATTCAGATTTGAAATAATTTACGATGTCGGTGTACAACGCTAACTTTTATTCATAAATTATAATCCGAATGCGTGGAGTTGGTGAGTGAAGTGTCTGTGAGTGACATCGTGGAATTCATCCAGTGCCATCTATCATCTGGAGGAGTTATCTGCACGATTCTAGAACGATCGACATGGGGGAATCATCACCGCAACTACCGAGTGATTGGATATTCGAATACCAAGTATAGTAAAACATGTCTTAATTAATTTAGATCCACTGTCTGTCATCTCAAAGAATCCACACACAATAAAATTCAATAAAGTAATCGTAAAGGAATTAAAGAAATCGATTCTAAAGTTTGTGTAGAAGTAAAATTATCATTGTTTATCAGTTTGTAGTAATGTTTATTTCCAAGTTCTAAATGAATCCGTAATTACAAAATATAGTAACAGCTTAAGAGATATTCATATTAAGAATTCATAAGATGAGGCTAAACATTATAATTTACTTAATGTACTAAACGCAATTGATGAATGATCATTAATATGCAACTATTAGATTGAGAGTTTGGATAACTAATTTTATTACTGTATTATTTTGATATGTACAATTTAATGAGTATTCAATTTTATTACTGTATTATTTTGATAGGTACAATTTAATGAGTATTCAATTTTATTACTGTATTATTTTGATAGGTACAATTTAATGAGTATTCAATTTTATTACTGTATTATTTTGATAGGTACAATTTAATGAGTATTCAATTTTATTAATGTATTATTGTTTGATATTTACGATTTAGCCATGAGTATTAAATTTTGGTAATGTGTTAATTTTATATATTTACAAGTACTAATGAGTACATAGAATTTTGTGCTACTTTAATATTTACAAGTAATAGCAAACTAATTTGAATAAATTTAAGAGTTATCAGTAGCAATGAGCATTTATTATTTTTTAACCCTGAGATAAAGAGAATAAACAATATTTATTGTTAAATTGGCGTCCATCGCTGGGCGTAAACGGGTACAACTCGTTATATTGTTAAATTGACGCACACAACGTCGGGCATATTTATTGTTAAATTGGCGCCCAACGTGGGGCTTGATAAAATAGTAAGCTAGGGCAGTGACAGACAGTGGCTAGCAATAAGTTTAAAATAAGTACATGTAAGTAGCTTAAGCTATATTATTGTTGTCGTATATCGGTCTCTAAGTCTCTGAATGATAACCCGAAGTCAAGCTAAAATGGCATCTAGTGGAGAAAATTCAAATGAGTTTGATGTCAATAACCAGATGGGCTATGAGCAGCCTGAGGACGGAAACGCAATGAATGAAGAAAGCTCCACAACCGGTGCAGGAACTAGGGCCGGGGGACCGCAATCACAGTCGCAGTCATCTGAAGCAAATTTTCAAATGTTGATGACACTAATAAGACAACAAGGGGAAGAACAAAGAATGCATAATGAAGAAATGATAAGACAGAATGAAGAGAGGGATGAAAAGCAAAGAAAATATATAGAAGAAATGGGTAAACAAATCACCACGAAATTAGACAAAGAAATAGAGTTAATGAGAAGAGATTTACGAGGACAAAACCACCAGGTGGGTACTGATTTACAAAAACAATCAGAAAAATTGGAAGAAAACAAATTAGATGGAAATACTATGGATCAAATTGACACCGAGTATCAATCTTCAACAACTAAAGCATTGTCTGAACATCATATCTCAAGATCAAAAGAAAGATCTACAATTATTAATGGTAGATATGAAGGTGATAAAGACACTTGTACTGTGTTTGTTAGCAACTTACCAAACACAACTACAAAAAAGAAAATAATCAAATATTTCAGGAAGTTTGGTACGGTTGTAAATACGAGATTGCGATATGCTGCAGTATCTGATCCACGATTTCCCAAAAGACGTACTGTTATTAAGAAAGAGTTTCATAAAGACAGAACAAATATCCATGCATATGTACGTTTTACTGATGAAAATAGTGCATATCGTGCTTTGGAAGCAAATGGTAATGTGTATGAGGGTTACCACCTGAGAATTGAGTTAGCTAACACGGAAGCTGAAGAAAAGCAGAGGATTAAAAAGAACAAATTGAATACTACAGTTAATATTACCAGTACTGATAGAAAAATTAGAAGTAGGACTGGAGAAGTACGTAAAAATTTTGAAACCAAACCTGAGATTAAGAAGAGGAAAAACCGTTGTGATGAGTATCAAGGGCGAACTGCGTTAGCACGAAAGAAGAAAAGGATGAAATTTGCTGGACTATTCAAGAATATTGTGAAGATTGGTATGAGAACGAAAGGAAGATTTCAAGCGATCGAGATGAGATGTCTTAGAAGTCTTGAGAACAAAACATCATTATGTGAGTACGCGGACAGGAAAACGAAAATAATTAAAACGCCACAAGCTGTCAAAAAAAACGTATTTGTAAGAGGGTTGAACGGAAGAAACGACAAAAAAAACCCAGCGCGTACATAAATAATGGTAATATGACCGGGGAAAGTTGTCGAAAAAAGGAGGGAGAGAACCACTTTCAACACTGTCATAAAAGAGACAGAGAGAGAGAGGTCATAAATTCCTTAGCTGTCAACGACCCACTGCAGGGTAAGTGTGAAACGAAACTCACGCATTCAATACCCTTACTACCCTTACTAATTACCAACAAAATGTGTTGTAACGGAACTCACTTAACAAAACGTACAACTATGCCTCCACAAATAAAAAATTACAAGTAATTAAATGTAACGGATTAAAGAAAACAATCTTAAGAATATCCGAAAATTTAATAATTAAGTTAGATAATATTGGGTAAAATACCTTAGATAAGAGTGGTTGTGTAAGATTACATTAACCGAAGAAAATAAATAGATATGAATAAAATTAAATAAATGGTAAATAAAAACATCGCCGTGAAAGCACGGAATATTAATGAAGAAAATTAATAGCGAATTAAATAGTAAGATGAGTTATACGAAGGAGCAGAAGGAAATTGATCATTTAGGAATGAAGGTCACGAATGGATAAACAAATGAGAGTTATGCATACCCAGGAAATAAGTGATATGGATTGAAACAAAAGCACCACCAGGGCATGACAACATGAAGAACCCGAGAAAAAAAAAAATGGGATTTCCTCGACCAAAAGGCACCAGAAGGCTGAAGTAGCTGTGATTAAGGAATGCTTGGTATGGGATTATTAAGAATATACCCAAAGCACCGATATCCAATCTCTGGGAACTGCAAGTAAAGGGGTACGGGGTTAAGTAATAATGTCCAGATTCCTGGTAGGTAGATCGTTTGCAATTGCGTTGTTTAAAATAGAAATATCATTCAGCGTCTTAGGAGGGCCTAGCAAAAATGTAAAAGAATTATTATAATTTGCTAGAACAATTAATGAAATGTCTTAGTAATAACACGAGATAAAAGAAAATAGAAATAAGAAAGCAAGTGTATAAAATGAATTATATTTTAATGATTAGTTGTCATAGTCAATAAATGTCGTGTTAATGATTATGAATAAAAAAATTAATGATAATAGATGTCAATAAGAGTGAAGAAGATAGAAGGGTAAATGTTTAAATGATATATATGTGAAGACAATTAATAGAATTGTGAGAGAAATATTCAAGTTGTATGTATTTAAGATCATGTTTAAGTAAGGACAACTTACAAGCTTAGTATAAAATTGTATAATATAATTGTGTTCCAAAATGTTAGTAAATAGAAAAGAAAAAATGTTTTTTTAGTGAAAATGCTAGCGAGATATCAGAAAATATGAACTAACCAGAGACAGTAATAATAAAATAGGTTAGAAAACTATAGTGAATTAGGATATAGAAATACGTATTATTATTATTAATACCAATGTGCATAATTTAGTGATGATAGAAAGTATGATAGTCACTAAGAATTCTATATGTATGTGGTAAGTTTTTTTTTAAAGCCAATTAATTTGGAGATATTGATGCAAATTTTAGTAAGTTGTGACATAAAAATTAGATGTATTAAAGGATACAAAGAAAATTAATCCTATAGGCAAGAAATATTAATACCAGTATCGAATAATTTATGAAATTGAATTTTGTAGATATTGAAATATTATATGAAGAATAGTTAAGGAGAATTACAAATTTAGTTTAAGATTTTGACAAAATATAAATTTGTAAATATAATAACATGTTAATTAGAGTGAAAGAAAAACGGATTCACTTAGAATGTTGAAAGTGAAAGTACTTTAGGGGGCTGGGGTGTGTTTACCATTATGTAACGAACCTTTTTCTGTTACGCTGAGAATATAGGTCAACGAGTAAAAGTAAACAACACTATACTAGGTCCAATGAAGAACGAGCCACTACAAGGCAACACAAAGTACACATATTGGGAAGCAGATATTGGCATTTAAACCTTACTGAAAGGGCGCAAAAATTTTGGATCAATTTTGGATGTACAGAGTCCATCCAAACTGACAAAATTTGGGGACAATATAACACACAAAAAAATTTCGAAAAGTTTTATTTTATAATTTGCAGTAAGGAATGTCGCTGAAAGCAATAACGAAGGGTGTATGTGTGGAAAACATATTTTGTAAGGGACAAAAGGGGAACGAGCAGGCAAGCTGTAGTGACGGACACGTCATAAATTTCGTAGACAGCTGCGACGCGTACCCTGTTAACAGAGTTCACTGCTCCGGGTACGTAGAACACCAGTTTTTTGTGAAAACACATTGATTCCATAGAAAACTACATACAATGTGTACAGAGCCATTAAAGGAGAAAAGGCTTAACAATGGTCAAGCAAACATGTGTACGCCAGCTGTCAGGAGAAAGCGACGAAGGGTGGATTGATTTGAAGGACTCCAGCGGTCGATGACAGGGTTTTGACCTTACTTGGAAACGAAAGCGCAGAGAGTACGTCCAAACTCAAGGATGGGGTGTTACCTGGCAATTAAAAGAAAAAAAGCAACTTTCAAAGAAGGGTAGGCGAGGCCCTTGAACAACAATAGATAATAACGGCAGAGCGACGAAGTCAAGAAACAATGAAAATGGAAGAGAAACTCAGAGTTGTCACTGAAGATTTTAGAAAAAACGACAGATAAAATTTATTGCTGCGTTGTCTGGAAATGACAACGACCTCAAAATATGAAGCAAGGGAAGAAGCTGGTGGGGAACCAGAAGCCCTATCAGAGAACGCCTTTGAAAAGATGGGTAGTATTTGGACTTGGAGGGAAAAACATGAAACCAATAAGGAAACGGCGTCGTTGGAATCAGAAGTCTGGTGGGAGATTTGTTAAGGAAAATATAGGAAGGAGACAGGAACGAGTTCTAGGAGTTCTAGCTGAGATACGGACGCGAGAAGAGTTCTAACTAAAATACGGACGCGAGAGGAGTTCTAACTAAAATACGGACGCGAGAGGAGTTCTAAGGAAATTTCGGACGAGAGTGGAGTGAAGTCGGTGACGAGAGAAATTAGCATTTTAACGAACTTAGAATAATTCGATACACACTGTGAGAAGGTAGTTTTCGAACTTATAACAAAATTTAATACAGTCATTACAAGCAAACGAACTATGAAGTAGAGTCACACTATTAGCCTACCAGTGAACACTAACTGAAACAAATAGTAATCAGACAATAATGTAATTTCAGTGTATAAAAACACTTTACAACAATAACTTTTAAGAACGATTAACAACACAAATTACATTCATGAACACTTAATAACCAGACATACCGCAACAAAGGTGCGTAATAATAATTCAGATTTGAAATAATTTACGATGTCGGTGTACAACGCTAACTTTTATTCATAAATTATAATCCGAATGCGTGGAGTTGGTGAGTGAAGTGTCTGTGAGTGACATCGTGGAATTCATCCAGTGCCATCTATCATCTGGAGGAGTTATCTGCACGATTCTAGAACGATCGACATGGGGGAATCATCACCGCAACTACCGAGTGATTGGATATTCGAATACCAAGTATAGTAAAACATGTCTTAATTAATTTAGATCCACTGTCTGTCATCTCAAAGAATCCACACACAATAAAATTCAATAAAGTAATCGTAAAGGAATTAAAGAAATCGATTCTAAAGTTTGTGTAGAAGTAAAATTATCATTGTTTATCAGTTTGTAGTAATGTTTATTTCCAAGTTCTAAATGAATCCGTAATTACAAAATATAGTAACAGCTTAAGAGATATTCATATTAAGAATTCATAAGATGAGGCTAAACATTATAATTTACTTAATGTACTAAACGCAATTGATGAATGATCATTAATATGCAACTATTAGATTGAGAGTTTGGATAACTAATTTTATTACTGTATTATTTTGATATGTACAATTTAATGAGTATTCAATTTTATTACTGTATTATTTTGATAGGTACAATTTAATGAGTATTCAATTTTATTACTGTATTATTTTGATAGGTACAATTTAATGAGTATTCAATTTTATTACTGTATTATTTTGATAGGTACAATTTAATGAGTATTCAATTTTATTAATGTATTATTGTTTGATATTTACGATTTAGCCATGAGTATTAAATTTTGGTAATGTGTTAATTTTATATATTTACAAGTACTAATGAGTACATAGAATTTTGTGCTACTTTAATATTTACAAGTAATAGCAAACTAATTTGAATAAATTTAAGAGTTATCAGTAGCAATGAGCATTTATTATTTTTTAACCCTGAGATAAAGAGAATAAACAATATTTATTGTTAAATTGGCGTCCATCGCTGGGCGTAAACGGGTACAACTCGTTATATTGTTAAATTGACGCACACAACGTCGGGCATATTTATTGTTAAATTGGCGCCCAACGTGGGGCTTGATAAAATAGTAAGCTAGGGCAGTGACAGACAGTGGCTAGCAATAAGTTTAAAATAAGTACATGTAAGTAGCTTAAGCTATATTATTGTTGTCGTATATCGGTCTCTAAGTCTCTGAATGATAACCCGAAGTCAAGCTAAAATGGCATCTAGTGGAGAAAATTCAAATGAGTTTGATGTCAATAACCAGATGGGCTATGAGCAGCCTGAGGACGGAAACGCAATGAATGAAGAAAGCTCCACAACCGGTGCAGGAACTAGGGCCGGGGGACCGCAATCACAGTCGCAGTCATCTGAAGCAAATTTTCAAATGTTGATGACACTAATAAGACAACAAGGGGAAGAACAAAGAATGCATAATGAAGAAATGATAAGACAGAATGAAGAGAGGGATGAAAAGCAAAGAAAATATATAGAAGAAATGGGTAAACAAATCACCACGAAATTAGACAAAGAAATAGAGTTAATGAGAAGAGATTTACGAGGACAAAACCACCAGGTGGGTACTGATTTACAAAAACAATCAGAAAAATTGGAAGAAAACAAATTAGATGGAAATACTATGGATCAAATTGACACCGAGTATCAATCTTCAACAACTAAAGCATTGTCTGAACATCATATCTCAAGATCAAAAGAAAGATCTACAATTATTAATGGTAGATATGAAGGTGATAAAGACACTTGTACTGTGTTTGTTAGCAACTTACCAAACACAACTA
Source organism: Magicicada septendecula (assembly GCA_034769895.1). Lineage (NCBI taxonomy): Eukaryota > Metazoa > Arthropoda > Insecta > Hemiptera > Cicadidae > Magicicada > Magicicada septendecula. Next base: position 114,761,000 of record CM068369.1, read on the forward strand.
CAAAAAAGAAAATAATCAAATATTTCAGGAAGTTTGGTACGGTTGTAAATACGAGATTGCGATATGCTGCAGTATCTGATCCACGATTTCCCAAAAGACGTACTGTTATTAAGAAAGAGTTTCATAAAGACAGAACAAATATCCATGCATATGTACGTTTTACTGATGAAAATAGTGCATATCGTGCTTTGGAAGCAAATGGTAATGTGTATGAGGGTTACCACCTGAGAATTGAGTTAGCTAACACGGAAGCTGAAGAAAAGCAGAGGATTAAAAAGAACAAATTGAATACTACAGTTAATATTACCAGTACTGATAGAAAAATTAGAAGTAGGACTGGAGAAGTACGTAAAAATTTTTAAACCAAACCTGAGATTAAGAAGAGGAAAAACCGTTGTGATGAGTATCAAGGGCGAACTGCGTTAGCACGAAAGAAGAAAAGGATGAAATTTGCTGGACTATTCAAGAATATTGTGAAGATTGGTATGAGAACGAAAGGAAGATTTCAAGCGATCGAGATGAGATGTCTTAGAAGTCTTGAGAACAAAACATCATTATGTGAGTACGCGGACAGGAAAACGAAAATAATTAAAACGCCACAAGCTGTCAAAAAAAACGTATTTGTAAGAGGGTTGAACGGAAGAAACGACAAAAAAAACCCAGCGCGTACATAAATAATGGTAATATGACCGGGGAAAGTTGTCGAAAAAAGGAGGGAGAGAACCACTTTCAACACTGTCATAAAAGAGACAGAGAGAGAGAGGTCATAAATTCCTTAGCTGTCAACGACCCACTGCAGGGTAAGTGTGAAACGAAACTCACGCATTCAATACCCTTACTACCCTTACTAATTACCAACAAAATGTGTTGTAACGGAACTCACTTAACAAAACGTACAACTATGCCTCCACAAATAAAAAATTACAAGTAATTAAATGTAACGGATTAAAGAAAACAATCTTAAGAATATCCGAAAATTTAATAATTAAGTTAGATAATATTGGGTAAAATACCTTAGATAAGAGTGGTTGTGTAAGATTACATTAACCGAAGAAAATAAATAGATATGAATAAAATTAAATAAATGGTAAATAAAAACATCGCCGTGAAAGCACGGAATATTAATGAAGAAAATTAATAGCGAATTAAATAGTAAGATGAGTTATACGAAGGAGCAGAAGGAAATTGATCATTTAGGAATGAAGGTCACGAATGGATAAACAAATGAGAGTTATGCATACCCAGGAAATAAGTGATATGGATTGAAACAAAAGCACCACCAGGGCATGACAACATGAAGAACCCGAGAAAAAAAAAAATGGGATTTCCTCGACCAAAAGGCACCAGAAGGCTGAAGTAGCTGTGATTAAGGAATGCTTGGTATGGGATTATTAAGAATATACCCAAAGCACCGATATCCAATCTCTGGGAACTGCAAGTAAAGGGGTACGGGGTTAAGTAATAATGTCCAGATTCCTGGTAGGTAGATCGTTTGCAATTGCGTTGTTTAAAATAGAAATATCATTCAGCGTCTTAGGAGGGCCTAGCAAAAATGTAAAAGAATTATTATAATTTGCTAGAACAATTAATGAAATGTCTTAGTAATAACACGAGATAAAAGAAAATAGAAATAAGAAAGCAAGTGTATAAAATGAATTATATTTTAATGATTAGTTGTCATAGTCAATAAATGTCGTGTTAATGATTATGAATAAAAAAATTAATGATAATAGATGTCAATAAGAGTGAAGAAGATAGAAGGGTAAATGTTTAAATGATATATATGTGAAGACAATTAATAGAATTGTGAGAGAAATATTCAAGTTGTATGTATTTAAGATCATGTTTAAGTAAGGACAACTTACAAGCTTAGTATAAAATTGTATAATATAATTGTGTTCCAAAATGTTAGTAAATAGAAAAGAAAAAATGTTTTTTTAGTGAAAATGCTAGCGAGATATCAGAAAATATGAACTAACCAGAGACAGTAATAATAAAATAGGTTAGAAAACTATAGTGAATTAGGATATAGAAATACGTATTATTATTATTAATACCAATGTGCATAATTTAGTGATGATAGAAAGTATGATAGTCACTAAGAATTCTATATGTATGTGGTAAGTTTTTTTTTAAAGCCAATTAATTTGGAGATATTGATGCAAATTTTAGTAAGTTGTGACATAAAAATTAGATGTATTAAAGGATACAAAGAAAATTAATCCTATAGGCAAGAAATATTAATACCAGTATCGAATAATTTATGAAATTGAATTTTGTAGATATTGAAATATTATATGAAGAATAGTTAAGGAGAATTACAAATTTAGTTTAAGATTTTGACTAAATATAAATTTGTAAATATAATAACATGTTAATTAGAGTGAAAGAAAAACGGATTCACTTAGAATGTTGAAAGTGAAAGTACTTTAGGGGGCTGGGGTGTGTTTACCATTATGTAACGAACCTTTTTCTGTTACGCTGAGAATATAGGTCAACGAGTAAAAGTAAACAACACTATACTAGGTCCAATGAAGAACGAGCCACTACAAGGCAACACAAAGTACACATATTGGGAAGCAGATTTTGGCATTTAAACCTTACTGAAAGGGCGCAAAAATTTTGGATCAATTTTGGATGTACAGAGTCCATCCAAACTGACAAAATTTGGGGACAATATAACACACAAAAAAATTTCGAAAAGTTTTATTTTATAATTTGCAGTAAGGAATGTCGCTGAAAGCAATAACGAAGGGTGTATGTGTGGAAAACATATTTTGTAAGGGACAAAAGGGGAACGAGCAGGCAAGCTGTAGTGACGGACACGTCATAAATTTCGTAGACAGCTGCGACGCGTACCCTGTTAACAGAGTTCACTGCTCCGGGTACGTAGAACACCAGTTTTTTGTGAAAACACATTGATTCCATAGAAAACTACATACAATGTGTACAGAGCCATTAAAGGAGAAAAGGCTTAACAATGGTCAAGCAAACATGTGTACGCCAGCTGTCAGGAGAAAGCGACGAAGGGTGGATTGATTTGAAGGACTCCAGCGGTCGATGACAGGGTTTTGACCTTACTTGGAAACGAAAGCGCAGAGAGTACGTCCAAACTCAAGGATGGGGTGTTACCTGGCAATTAAAAGAAAAAACCAACTTTCAAAGAAGGGTAGGCGAGGCCCTTGAACAACAATAGATAATAACGGCAGAGCGACGAAGTCAAGAAACAATGAAAATGGAAGAGAAACTCAGAGTTGTCACTGAAGATTTTAGAAAAAACGACAGATAAAATTTATTGCTGCGTTGTCTGGAAATGACAACGACCTCAAAATATGAAGCAAGGGAAGAAGCTGGTGGGGAACCAGAAGCCCTATCAGAGAACGCCTTTGAAAAGATGGGTAGTATTTGGACTTGGAGGGAAAAACATGAAACCAATAAGGAAACGGCGTCGTTGGAATCAGAAGTCTGGTGGGAGATTTGTTAAGGAAAATATAGGAAGGAGACAGGAACGAGTTCTAGGAGTTCTAGCTGAGATACGGACGCGAGAAGAGTTCTAACTAAAATACGGACGCGAGAGGAGTTCTAACTAAAATACGGACGCGAGAGGAGTTCTAAGGAAATTTCGGACGAGAGTGGAGTGAAGTCGGTGACGAGAGAAATTAGCATTTTAACGAACTTAGAATAATTCGATACACACTGTGAGAAGGTAGTTTTCGAACTTATAACAAAATTTAATACAGTCATTACAAGCAAACGAACTATGAAGTAGAGTCACACTATTAGCCTACCAGTGAACACTAACTGAAACAAATAGTAATCAGACAATAATGTAATTTCAGTGTATAAAAACACTTTACAACAATAACTTTTAAGAACGATTAACAACACAAATTACATTCATGAACACTTAATAACCAGACATACCGCAACAAAGGTGCGTAATAATAATTCAGATTTGAAATAATTTACGATGTCGGTGTACAACGCTAACTTTTATTCATAAATTATAATCCGAATGCGTGGAGTTGGTGAGTGAAGTGTCTGTGAGTGACATCGTGGAATTCATCCAGTGCCATCTATCATCTGGAGGAGTTATCTGCACGATTCTAGAACGATCGACATGGGGGAATCATCACCGCAACTACCGAGTGATTGGATATTCGAATACCAAGTATAGTAAAACATGTCTTAATTAATTTAGATCCACTGTCTGTCATCTCAAAGAATCCACACACAATAAAATTCAATAAAGTAATCGTAAAGGAATTAAAGAAATCGATTCTAAAGTTTGTGTAGAAGTAAAATTATCATTGTTTATCAGTTTGGAGTAATGTTTATTTCCAAGTTCTAAATGAATCCGTAATTACAAAATATAGTAACAGCTTAAGAGATATTCATATTAAGAATTCATAAGATGAGGCTAAACATTATAATTTACTTAATGTACTAAACGCAATTGATGAATGATCATTAATATGCAACTATTAGATTGAGAGTTTGGATAACTAATTTTATTACTGTATTATTTTGATATGTACAATTTAATGAGTATTCAATTTTATTACTGTATTATTTTGATAGGTACAATTTAATGAGTATTCAATTTTATTACTGTATTATTTTGATAGGTACAATTTAATGAGTATTCAATTTTATTACTGTATTATTTTGATAGGTACAATTTAATGAGTATTCAATTTTATTAATGTATTATTGTTTGATATTTACGATTTAGCCATGAGTATTAAATTTTGGTAATGTGTTAATTTTATATATTTACAAGTACTAGTGAGTACATAGAATTTTGTGCTACTTTAATATTTACAAGTAATAGCAAACTAATTTGAATAAATTTAAGAGTTATCAGTAGCAATGAGCATTTATTATTTTTTAACCCTGAGATAAAGAGAATAAACAATATTTATTGTTAAATTGGCGTCCATCGCTGGGCGTAAACGGGTACAACTCGTTATATTGTTAAATTGACGCACACAACGTCGGGCATATTTATTGTTAAATTACCAACACAGACTCCTAAAAATTTTGGTCAGCTATGTACCGAGAGTATGCTTGGGGAGTTCCGTGTGAAATTTCTCTCACCCGTTTCTAGCTGTATATAATTACTAGCAGCATAAGTCATTCTTGATTTGCTGTTTCTTACCATCTATACATATACTTCCTATTTTACACGCTAATTCTATTACTACATAAAATTTACATTATAAAGTATTTTCAACATTCTAAATTTCCTTAACTCTACTACTTATTACTACTACCGGATTTTTCTTTTTTCTTTCGTGAGAGTTTTTCTTAGTTATAGAATTTACTCTTTAATTACTCCATTATTTTTATTGGATGTCAGCTGACTTCTTGCTTTGCTCTACTTTCGATGAAGAGGATTCAAGGTTGATCAGGCCTCGTACCTACTTATACGACAAGGTAGCCAAAGGTTACTTAAGTACTTTCGCAGTTGAGTACTAAATATTGTTTTCACATTTACTTATTGAATTAACTGGCACTCTACTCTTTTCTTCTTCATGATAACGTTTTATCTGTGAAATATGTGTCCTTCGCACATATTTTTGAGTAGAGGGTTCGTACAGGGTCACAGTTACCGGAGTTAAGTATTTGTGAATTTTATAAGGACCGCACCATCTGTAAGATAGCTTGGAAGTTGTCTTATCGACTGCACTACTCGTTGGGTGCGTGTTATACATAACTAAGTCTCCGATTTGGTATTTTACTTTATTATTATTATTATTCTTTTGCTCGTAATATTTCCTTGACTTCGCTAAGTTTGTTCGTAAATTAGCGCGCGCTTCGTTCCATATTTTTCTAATATTTTTATCCCTAATTTCAAGGGGTAACAATTCATGTATTTTCCACTTTGTAGATAATGGGTGATTAGGTTTATACTTGTACAATAGTTCGAATGGGGTTGACTTATGTCCTTCATGGTATGCCGAATTAAAGGCGAATTGTATCCAGGATAGGTTTTGGTCCCAAGAAGTATGGTCGTTAGCATGGTAGGCAATTAAAGCAGATTTTAGGTTTCGCAAATACCTCTCAGCTATATTACCTTGTGGACGATACTCGGTAGTGGTAATGTGGTTTATACCTAGTTTAAAACACATGTTCCTGAATTCCTTGGACTTAAACTGTGGTCCGTTATCCGACACTAGATGGACTGGAATACCGAAATCTTTGAATAATCTATTCTGTAAAATACTTACTGTTGTCGTAGCTAAAGCTCGCCGCATGGGGTACATCCAGACGAACTTACTAAAGGAATCTACGCAAATTAGTAACATAGTATTTCCTGACTTGGAACGTGGGTAGGGTCCAGAAAAGTCTAAATAAATTTTGGTGAATGGGGTGGCAGGAATCTCAGATACTAACTGACTTATTTGGCTGTTTCTAGCGGGTTTGCTGAGTGCACACAACTTACACCTTTTTACAAAGTTAGCTATCTCACTGTTCATATTTTCCCAGTGATATTCTCTACGAATTCGATGTATGGTTTTATTTATTCCCATGTGTGCTCCAATAGTGGAAGAGTGATAATATTCCATTAGCATAGGTTTAATAATATCCGGGGCGATGATTCGCAAATATTTTCCGTTAGCTATTCTACAACATAATACTTTTTTATTTAATAGGTATTTTTCAGACTTGTTTCCTTTTTCAAGTTGTTTGATGATCGGACTCAAACGTGGATCTTGTTGTTGATAATGGGCTAAATCCGTAAATGCAAGAGGAAAATCGGTAATTAACGTATTAATAATCGGTGTCTCTCTACTCTTGTTTTCGTAATTATTACTACTCGGCTGGAACATACGTGACAGGGTATCGGCAACTACGTTTTGGGTGCCTCTAATATGTTGTACTTTGAATTTAAAAACAATTTAATCTCAATACCCATCTTCCGATTCGACCTAATTGTTTTGGGTGGTTCAGTAGCCAGGATAAAGCTTGATTATCTGTTTCTAGCAAAAACTCTTTATGTTCTAAAAATGGTTTGAACTTCTCAAACGCAAAAACGATAGCTAAGCATTCTAATTCGTAAGCGGAGTATTTCTTTTCTTGGTCCGTCAGGGTGCGTGAAGCGTAACTAATTGGTAATGAGAGTTATCTACTTCTTGATAAATTACTGCACCTAGGGCTACACTTGAACTGTCTGTCTGCACAACAAACGGTTTAGTAAAATCGGCTAATTGTAGTACGGGGGGTGATATGATGCTTTCCTTTAATTTCTCAAATGCGGTTTGGCGTTGCTCATTCCACTCAAATTTTACTCCCTTCTTTCTTAAAGTATTTAGTGGTGCTGCAATTTCGGCTAGATTTGGGATATACTTGTGGAAATAATTGATCATTCCTAAAAATCGGGCAATTCCTTTCGCATCCCGCGGTGGTAAAAATTCTCTGATAGCACGGGTTCGCTCTGGGTCTATGCTTACCTTTCCGTTGGCTTTTACGATGTGACCTAAAAAGGAGAATTGCGTCACAGCAAAATTTACTTTACTAGGGTTTACAGTTAATCCAGCTTTCTCTAATCGTGATAGTACTTCACGTAGATGTGCAAGATGTTGTTCCATTGACTCGCTGTAAATGACAATATCGTCTAGGTAGTGGTACACATATTTAAACTTTATGTCATGAAATACTTTTTCTAATAATCTGCTACATACAGAACTACCTTGGGAAATACCAAAAGGTACCCTTGTAAATTGGTATAGGTTGAAAGGGACGGCAAAAGCGGTGAGACGTTTCGATTCTTCTGAAAGGGGTATCTGATGAAAAGCCTGATTCAAATCCATAATGGTAAAAATTTTTGCTTTCGTAAAATAATGAAAAGCACTGTGGATGTCGGGAAGTGGTATGGATTCAAATTCTATCCGTTTATTTAGTTGTCTATAGTCTACAACTAATCTATGTTTATCGTTGCTTTTGGGTACTAAAAACGCGGGAGAAGAATAAGATGAAGTAGAGGGTTCGATGACTCCTTGTTCTAATAGTTTATTAATTTGGTTCCTCATTACTTCCATTTTTGGCGGTGATAACTTGTATGGGGCTAAACGTATTACTTTATTATCGCTCAAATTTATTTTAGTCAGATCCGTCAGTCCTAACTTTGGGGTGAGGACATTGGAGAATTGATTTATTAACTTTTGTATGTTCCGTCTATCTTTACTTTCCAGATGACCTAATTCACTTTCGTGATGCTTTAGATGAGAAGAAGTAGTGCTAGTACTTTCTCTGTTATTTGAATTATCCTCTAGGTTATATATCCGTGAACGATCGAATCCAAAGTAAAATTTCTTATCATGAATATCCAGAATTATTCCGGTTTTACTGATAAAATCAGCTCCCAATATTAACTCGGGTCCTAATTCGTCGCTTACTAACATTGGAAAATACCACGTCAAATGTTTTATTTTAATTTTACATGTGATGATAAGTTTTATTATTAAGTTTTGTTTGTTAGCGGTTGAGCATTTAATGTTTACGGATTGACTGCGTTTGACTAAATTATGTTTAAATAACTTATTGGCGAGGTCATGACTAATTAAACTTCGCGTTGATCCAGAATCAATTAAACCGAGGGTGGATGTTACACCAGGTCAACTTGTATATAAGGTAATTGACACTTACTGTTACTGAAATTACACTTATTAATAGCGTTACATTTATCTATAAATTTTTTTACATAGGGGTCTAGTTTTCTTTTGTTATTATTATTATTTTGTTTTATTTTGTTGACTCTCAGGGGTTTACCTTTTTTTACGATGCTGCGGAAGACACAGGGTTTTGGATCTCCCTGCCTTACATGTTTTTTGGATAATGAGGTTTTTGATTATACCTTTTTTGTTTACAGTATCTACTGAGATGTCCAGATTTTCCGCAGTTGTAACACACATATTCTTTACGTTGTGTCTTTCTGGTTTCCTGGAGCGGTTCAGCCTCCTGGGACTTACCATGGCCATTGGTTGATCTTCGAAATGGTCTTCTTTCTTGTAGACTTCTTGCGTCAGATACTAAGGCATGCATTTCTTTTCTATGTGGTGTAGTGGATACCGATGCATGTCTGTGCTGATCTGCGTACCAAACATTGGAAGAATGAATGCTACATTGTTCAAAGTCCGCGAACGTAAGGGGTCTACTTATTAGTGCTAAACGGGAGCGTTCATCAGGAGACAAGCCTACTAGGATAGTATCGACCAATTGTTTTTCAGTCCAGTCGACCTGTAGGATACGTGAAGATTCTCGGATATCCGCAATATAGTGGGCCAGTCTTTCGCGAGCTCCTTGTACTCTAAGTACAGTACTTCTTTTGATATCCTCATAAATTCCCGTGGGGATAAAATATTTGATTATATTCGTATGAAGATCTTCTACTGGAAGACTTGAGTTTAATGATTCTAGTACTCGATCTCGTAATGGTGGTTTACATTTGGGTAAGATTACTTGCAGTATTTGCCGATCGTTTAATTGTTGTAGATCTTTTATTTGCAGCAGGTATTTTATAAAAGTTAACAGTATCGTTATACTTAACCCATCGGTGTAAGGAATCTCATTAATTATTTTCTCTACTGGGTGGGAAATCTTTCCGTAGAGGTCAACATTCAAAATTACGTTTGGTATTTCCTTCGAAGGATTAGTGGTCGCATTTTGACTAGTACACGTACGAGGAACTTTAGGTGGCGGTGGTTCTAACATAGTTAGGGTATTTATTTTTCTACTAGGTAATTGTACAGGACTCAGTTGTATCTTAGATGCGGTGGGAGATTCGGGGTTCGAGGTGGTGGGAGGGAGTTCTCCAATAGGGGAATGACCAGGGAGATATATAATTTTTGTAAGTATTGCTCAATTTCCTCCATTCTTGATGCATCCGACTTTCGACGTAAGTCGTTAATAATTATAGGTAATTGGCATAATGCCTCATCTGCAAATTTCTGGACATCGGCGGGGACGTCAGGCCAGCTTAATAAATTATTTAATCGGCGGGTTAAATGTTCTATACGTTGTGTAACGCGCAAAAGTTCCATGGGTGATTTCTTGTCCTTAAGGTTCTGAGATAATACTATCAGTTCCCGATATTTCGCATAACAGGTTTCTCGTTCGCCGTCATAATCGAGTTCACGCAATTTATCTAACTGCGAGGTTGTCTCTGATCCGGTTTGGCGTAATGATTTTCGTAATTCAGACACGGTTACATTCACGTGTTTTAGACCTCGTAAAAGTGCTTCGTAACATAGCTCATCTTTTACTAATAATTCAGGATTAAATTCAGCCATTTTCATAAAGTGGCTAGAACTAATTATTCTACGATTTGTATTTACTACTATACAACGCTATATCATTTTACACAACATAACAATATGAATAAATCGTATTCTTACACGTTTATTAATAAACAATTAGAATGAGATGACAAAGGTTGTCATTTTACATAGAGAGAGAGAGAGAGAGAGTGAGAGAGAGAGAGAGAGAGAGAGAGAGAGAGAGAGAGAGAGAGAGAGAGAGAGGAGAGAGAGAGAGAGAGAGAGAGAAGAGAGAGGAGAGAGAGAGAGAGAGAGAGAGAGAGAGAGAGAGAGAGAGAAATCTCACACAGTCTTACAGATGCTTACGGCAAAAGATTCCCCCTTCGGTTACTAACACATGAACAGACACGCTTCAAATAACAATACACCACACAAGAAGGGTGACCGATTGTTCTCACTCCAACTGGGAGACCGACTACGATAATATTAAACAATCGCCAACAGGAAATTTACATGTCCGAGATTGTCGTGAATGGGGTACGTTTATGAATGGGACTTTTAACAAGTACCTACATGGTTTGTTTACATTGGATTATATGTTACTCTTACTTTACACATATCATATTTACTAATAAAATTATCTATACTATATTACTATAATATTAATTATTATTTTTATCTTATTTAAATTTCTGACACATATTAAAATACACGAGTAAATAAATCAACAGCTTATGAATAGGGACACAATTACTGTTTAACAACACAAGTCATTAAAATTTTTTTTTACAATTAGTAGCAAAATTTAAACAAATTAGCAGAGTTCGCATCTTATACCTCTCTTTCGAGTTATAACAGAGGGAACCCAAAATAATTGGTTCTGCCAATTATTTCAGGCTGCCTTATTCCAGACGAGCTGAAATTTAAATCAGAACAATACACAGTAAGACATACAAGGAATCAGGGAAGGTGAAACTGTTGATTTATATACTCCGTATATGTGTGTAACAAGAAGACTTTCTTTATTAAACATTTGAAATATAACATTTACTCCAAAGAACAGATCCCATGACATTATTAATCAAGTTATTAAAATTAATTGAATTGCTTTATTTAGACTACGGGATCACAACAGATTTATCTAGCTATACCCCCGGATCCGGGTAACCATTGATATTTAGTTTCTAATCTTTTAATTATATTCAATTCAAAACTTTATCTTGCAAGACCTTTTACCTTTTTGCTTCTTTATATATTCCATTAGAAGAATGGTATTAATAATACTGCGTTACGTTAATATCTAAACTGTTACAATTGAATGATCTTGAATAGTTACAATTAAATTCTCAAATTTAAGTTTTTTTTTTTATATTCTTATAAAATCAATCGTCTCTGAAAGTCTCTTTAATAGAGTATTGCGTTACAAAAACTATTAACATTATTCCTCGATAGACGTGCTATCGAGTCACCTCTATTTTTGGATGTAGTAATCTCCTCCATGTGGTTCCGTCTTGGGAGTCCTAAAACGTCGTCCTCGTCTGGGTCTGGTCTCAGTTGTTCATGGCTTAAAACGTCTGCAGGATAGGTAGAGTCTTCTACACAGATACTCGTTGATTCTCAGATGTCTCCAACTGCATCATCGGTAGGGTATACTAGAGTTGCAATTCAGATGGTCCATGACCACAGGTGAGAAGTTGAAAAGATTCGTCCATCGGTGAAGATTGCAGTCAATGTCTTGGAGAACTTTCAGCATATCTTCAACATATTTGTTAACTGGCTTAACTGCTTCAACCCTTGCACTCCATCTTGTTTCAGACTCTGATTTGACAACCACAGGCACGGAGTTCTTGAGTTTTTCCCAGCGCAGAGTGGAATGAGAAAAGAATACGTAGAGAGCTTCAATAGTTTCCGAAAAACGTGACCATTATAATATCCTGCTTGGCTGCATGTACACCAACCAAATTGAGTGAATGATTATCGCAATTCACAAATATCGCAGATTATTCTTTTTGCTTATTATTCTTTGGTGAACGCCGGTTCGGTGCCCAGCCATCGTAGCAGCGTTGTAATAACATTGTGAACGACAATCCTGTAGATCCATATCGTCTTTCTCTAGCTGTTTAAGGATTTCATCAACTAATCTTCCAGCTTTCTTTTGACTTATCTGGATGAAACCAAGAAAGGACTCTCTAACGCGGACTGATTTCCTCTCAAAATCAACTTCTACGTATCTCACTGCTTCTGACATCTGCTCACGATGTGCCTGATCAGGAGTCGAGTCAAACATGAGACCATAGTATTTTGATTTGCGAATGCTTCGCAATAAACTTTGGAGAACAGTGGTCGCCATCAGATGAATGAACTCATTTTGAACACGAGGTGAAAAGTAAAATGTGGTTCTACGATGATTTTTAACTTGAGTGAGATGGTTATTCATGACGGGGTCAAATATGGCCAGGAGTTTTATTAATCCAAGGAAATTACCAACATAATTGGATTCGGATCCATCGCATGTACTAAGTGACTCCCTGTGACCTCGTAATGCAAGATTTTGAGTGGCAAGAAATTTGATGCAGTGAAGGATTCTCTTTAATACATTACGCCACTTTAGTTTTTCTGTCTCGATCTGGGTTTGAAGTTCAGCGTCAATAATCCCTTTATTTGCTGCAAAATGTCTTTCCATTTCTTTCCACTGGGTGAAGCACTCACGATGGTTCTTCGCATTTTCACGTACAGTGAGCCTTTCAGGTGCTTTCCAGTGGGTAAGTCCATTTTCGTGCTCTAATGAAGATTGATTATCCAATTGTGAAAAGATAAGACAACAGATGCAAAAAGCAGATTTTTTAGATGGGGAATAGACTAGCCATGAGCGAGTCACTTCTTCACCGCGATTTCCTAGTTTCTTCTTAAACCAACTTTTGTTCATACAACGGTTATTTGTTGGTAGGAAAGGACCCTCAGCGTTTTGAAAATATTTTGAACCCATTTTAATTATTTCTGTTTTCAAACCATCTGACAGAATTGATTTCCCAGTTTTCTTATCAAAGTGTAGAAGTCCAATATCATGCTGTTTAATTACTTCTGGTATAACAGTAATTGAGTTTTCAACATCATCCACCATATCACCCCCACCAACTTATTCTCCTACTGAAATACTAATGTTTTCTTCAAATTCTTCAGTAGCCTTAGAACTTGTAGCCTCACTGCCCTTAATCTCGTCACACTCAGAATTATCTAAATTGATATCCTCCTCGTCTTGTGCTGAATTAGTGTTGGATACTTTGGATTTTATTATACATGTCGATGTAGGCAATTCCTTAGAACATGTCGAACTTCCAGTAGCGGACTTTTCAAGATACTTCTTGAAGTCTTACTGGATTTTCGGGCTGCTTCCTCCTGCAATTTTCGTCCTTCAGCCCCACATTGTTTTTTCTTTGAAAACAATCGTTTCATATTGTGTTGGTATTATTGCGAAGTGAGGGCTCCGAAATAACCTGAAATAAATAAACAAATAATATAGGTCGTTTTTCAAATAAAAAAAGAAGGGGTTGTGTTGTGTCCCAACACGACAGTAAACTGCATAAAGCTTGGGTTAGGGCTGTATGTATTGTATAGGTGTATAGGTCGAAGCTGTCACCTACGGGCTGTCAACAAGTACGACAGACTGCGCCTGCAGCAAGAAATTCGCCGTCATGATGACAACACACATGTACTTGTTGAAAACAGAAAACAGTGCAATCTAAATTTTTTATGAGCATGCCAAAACAATTATAGCTGATTTTCTTCTTTTTTTCTAATCAGCGTTGATTGACTAATTATAATTTCTAAAAATATAGTACTAAAAACCTGAAATAATTTTATTTTAATGTGCATGGTGTAGTAGCATGGTTATTGATATTGTTTTTACATGCATAATTGAATTTTACATTTTTATTTCATTAATGTGTACTTACATAACTATTTAGTGCATATGTTTTGCATGCTCTTGTATGTAAAAATTGTATTTACATTTTCCAAATAAATTATGTTATATGTAATCTGTAATAATTTTGTTGATGAGTGTATTATATTAAACAGGAATGTTTGTGAACACACACACACACACACACACACACACACACACACACACACACACACACACACACACACACACACACTGCTAATGGAAGTAATCGTTCATTTCGATGAGTTCAATGAACGAGTAATTACCTCATAGGACTGTGTACTTAGTGAGTAATGTAAAATGACCCTGTAATTTGTAGTGTGATGATCTTATCATAAATTATTTTGTATAATGTCATGAATGCTTATAAATTTGATAATTTTTAACATAAAGGCATTAGTTTTTCAGTGCTGATATTAGTAAAGTATGCAATGTTATGGAATTTCAATTCAGTGCACATGGCTTGAATATAAACAAACTACAGTAGAGCATCGATTATTCCGAACCTCTCGGGATAATCAATATTTCCGATAATAGATTGTAAATTGAAAACATTATTTCTCTTTACAAAAACAAAGGTTTTTAGTTTTTATTACAAAATCATTTGTAACATACTGTTATATAATTGCAGCAACCTGTATACTGTACTGTAATGTATTACTAAGGCTAAAAATCATTGAATTAATAACTGAGTGTGCGCAGCTCTGAGACCCGAAAACAAAGACGAAATTCTTTGCCAAAAGGCCTTTCGTTCGTCTTTCTATCCTCAACTAAATATCTGCCTTCGCATTTGCCTATTGTTATCAGTAATGTAATGACAATTACCGACTCTGAACAGCTGCTTAATTGAAATCGAGTACTGTCACATGACAAGCTCTATGTGTTTGTCAGGTGAAGTGAGGGGCAGGAGGAATAATGCCTGACGTCATCCAGTACACCGACCTTCATCGGTAGTAGCACATTACTGAAAACATTTACTTTAGTTATGTGACTCAAGGCCGTGCACAAGGGGGGGGTTTTGGGGGTTTAACCCTCCCCATTTGGGAAGAGAAATCGGCGAGTTTGGAAGTGAAATAGTGATTGTTTCAATCTGATATAAAATACCGGAGGTATTCACATCATTTGAACTCGTGAACAATTCCCGCCTTGCGCAGCAAACACGGCAGTGCTCCGTCTTTCTCACACTCTCACATCTTTCTCACACGTTAGTAGTACGTAGTTCATTCGGCACGCCAGTTCTCTATTTTTCGTGTGGTTCGCGCAGTATTGACTGACTTGTGCGTTAATCATTAATTATCGCTACCACTAATAGACTACGGACTGTGTATTCCTAGTTCGTTTTGCGATTTTGTGCTGAACAATTAGTAAAATATGTCCAGTAAACGAACAAATTCTTTGTTAAATTACTTTTGCAAAAAACAACGGACAGAAGAGGTAAGTTATTATTAATATTTTTCATAATTCTTCTCTTCGAAGTTTTGTGACAAGCGTAAAACAAAAAGGTTTATTTATTAAAATTGTATTATTTTACGCCCATGCAAATAAAACACAAATAAACCTCAGTACACGTTGCTTTCTCATCTGTTTTTAAACGTCTAAATGACAACGACCTTGGCGATAAAACCGTCCATGCTGATTCCCGGAAAACGATGACGCTGTGCCTCTTGTCACATTTTATTGTAATCTAAGCTATTCAGCAGATCAACTAATAAAGTCAGCAAGAACATTTTAGTGAGTAGTGCGTTACGGCCCATATATGGTACGAACAATTTTTTGTACTAAATAATTAAATAAAAATCTCGGAGTACGTAGACTATAAAAAATTAAGCAGTTTATTTACAAAAATAACGAAAACTCACATCCCCATAGTAGACAAATTTACCGAAAATGACCGCCGCACCACAAGAAAATCAATTATGGGACGTATATACCCCGTAACGCAGCGAACGTGTTAAAATTCATGTTATCAAATCAAATACAGTAATTTATTTCAAAGTTGACAGAAAAATCTCATTCAATACATCATAATCATACGTTGCATAAAAAAGTATAAGGTAGCCTATCAAATAATAATAGTCTTCATTCATTTATTTATTTGCTTACAGCCGAACTCAGGATACAGCTCTCAATCAAGTCCGACAAATGAAGACAATGAAGTATCAAATCCAGCATAGTCCAATGCTGAATCGCTGACAGAAACAGATACCAACCAACCAACAATTAGTGGTAGCTTGCATCAAATCCATCCTTGGGATGTGGCATTATTTTTAAGCAAGGAATTGGAAATGAGTATCACGAATGCATACAAATCCATCTGGTCTCCTCCGGAAAAGTATAAATTTCCTTGCTCTGGAGAAAGGAATCTTCGTTTCCAAGGACATTGGCTGAAGACTTACCATTGGTTGGCCTACTCGAGAAAGGAGGATGTTGTTGCAATGTAAGAAGACTGCTGGTGTCGGTTCTCAACCTCTCAATGGATTGGTAAATGAACCGTTACAGAAACTGGAAGAAAGCACTCGATTACTTCATGAAGCACGAATCGACTGTTTACCACAAAAGCAGCATGTTGGCATTAGAAAATATCAGAAAAATGGATGAAGGAAAAATGGTGCCTATTGATGTACAATTAAGTTCGGAGAAGAAAAAAGTGATTGAGGAAAACAAGAAGAAACTCATGGCCATTGTAGAAACGGTAAAACTTTGTGGACAGCAAGGCTTAGCCTTGAGAGGCTCAAAGGAAGGTGGCCAAAATAACACCTGAAGTGCCTGCTGTAAATGATGGCAACTTCCGAGCCCTTCTCCGTTTTCGTGCTACAACAGATGACCTACTAAAAAAACATTTGGAGACTTCGTCAAAGAATGCGGTATATACAAGCAATAGAATTCAAAATGAAGTCATCTCTATATTTCACAAGAAAATCTTAAGAAATTTGGTAGACAATATTAATAAATCCAAAGCTTTCTCACTACTTGCTGACGAAACATCAGACATTTCTGGTTTAGAGAAACTTTCCATATGTGTGCGTTATACAGCAAACAAAGGTGAGAAATGTGTGGTCAAAGAAGATTTTATAGGCTTTGTACCTGTAACAGACTGCACGGGGAAAAACCTAGCCACAACTGCAGTCAACTTTTTGCAAGAGAATGGAGTTGATACATGTTATCTATATGGTCAAGGTTATGATGGAGTGGCGGCCATGAGTGGGAAAATGCATGGAACTCAAGCCTACATTCAAGCAGATCACCCTCAGGCTCTCTATGTCCATTGTGCCTCTCACAGCCTTAACCTTGCTGTGAGTTCGGCCAGTAATATTTCAGCCATTAGAAATTGTTTGGGAACCATTGAATCCGTATATAACTTTTTCAACTCCCCCAAACGGCAGGCTATTCTGCAAGAAACCATAGCTGAAGTATTACCATAGGCGAATCACTCCAAATTGAAAAAATACTGTCCAACCAGATGGATTGAACGTCATCAATCCATATCAATTTATTGTGAGCTTCAAGAAGGCGTGATAGAGGCCTTAGGAAAAATTTCTCAGCTGCGAGAGGCAACAGTGGCAGCTCAGGCGTTTCAACTACTGAATGCAATTAAAAATTGTCAATTCCAAATTTGCTGCCAAATCCTTCTAGCATGCCATGCCATTTTAAACACCCCTGAGCGTGTCTCTTCAGCGAGAAGACCTACATCTGACCGAAGCTGTACTCCTTGAACAACATTCTTTAGAAGAACTTAAAAATATGAGGATGTCTGCCAGTGAAATGTTCCGCAATATACTTGAGAAAGCAAAGTCTGTTATGGAGGATTCCGACATCGCTCTTAGTGTTCCACGATTAAGTAAGAAGCAGCAACACCGAAGCAACGTCGAAATCGAGTCACCAGAAGAATATTACCGTGTGACAATGTTCATACCATTTTTAGATGAACTTAATAGTCACATTGAATCTAGATTCATCAAGCATGGTGAAATTCTTAGCAGTTTCGACTGTCTGTTACATCAGAGGCAGGCGCATTTCAATGAAGACAACTGTCGGACCCTATACAGAACTTATGAGTCAGTCCTCGAATGCATCAATGAAGATGAATTCCTAGCTGAAATTAAAATGTGGCGAAGAAGGATCAGAGATTGTAGTGGAAAGAAAGGAGACCTCATCTTCCATGCACTGGATATTTGTGAAGCAAGTGAAGCCTTCCTCAGTGTAAGGAAAATCCTAACTGTGTTGCCTGTCACCACAGCGACAGCAGATAGATCATTCTCCACCCTACGCAGGCTGAAAACATATATTAGGAATTCCATGTCAGAAGAAAGACTAAATGGCCTTGCATTATTGAACATCCATAGAGAAATTAATGTCTCTAGTGAAGAGATCGTTAATGAATTTGCCAATTCAAACAGAAAAATGTAACTATGTTACTAAAAGGAATTAGTGTAATGTATACAATTTTTATTAATATTGTTTTCGTTCATTTCCTCTCAAGTCTACTTATTATGTGTTACTCCATATTGTAATTCATAAACAGTTTATTGAAATTTTCATTATAGACTACTTTATGGAAAAGAAATTTTCCACTTCAGAACCCCTCCCTTTCAAAAATCCTGCGCACGGGCCTGATGTGACTGGCTCTCCAACGCGTAAGTGCAGTTATACGAATATGTTGTAATTACTATTATTGAACGGTTTTAAACTACTCTGAATGTAGAAATTATTTTCAATCGCTTAGAGTAAGTGACTATTAAATTATACAGTAATTTTGATTACGGTAGTGTTTTTTTTTTACATTTTATTTACGGTATTTTTATTTTTTTTTATTTTTATTTCGGTATTTTTTGTATCAACTATGGCTGAGCCTCAGCAAAGTGTGTCATCAAAGAAAAAGAATTTTGTCGTTCATGGTGAAGCTCGACAGATAATTAGCAGAGTAACTGAAAAATGTGACAACGAATCCAAGTCTAAAGCACTCGGTTACCCTATCAGTCAGGCTACTAAAAGAGCTGCTGATTACTGCGGGAAATCTGAAAATTTCATCATAAAACTCCGTAAAGAATCGAAAATGTTAAAAGAACAAGGGTCCGAACAAACATTTTCTACGCCGAGGAAAAGAAGAGACACAAGGAAAGGTGACCGAAGAGTTTTTGTAGACGATATGGATAAGTGCGTAATTCGACAAGTAATTAAAAAGAATTTTACGTTACTCTGAAAGTAGTACCGAGCGCTAGAAAATTTCTTCCTGTCGTAAAAGAGCGAATACATTTTTCTTGGGGCCGAGATTCTTTAATAAACATTATGAAATGTATAGAATTTAGGTGGCGGAAATGTCAGAGCAAAAGAAAGGTTTTAATCGAAAAACCAGATATAGTGTTGTGGCGTTATAAATTTCTTGTAAAAATGAAAGCTTTGCGAAAAACTTGCAATATTTTATTTGGACGAAACGTGGGTAGACAGTAACATTAACGTAAAGAAATGTTGGCAGTCAAGTGATGTTTTTGGCGTACAGAACAAATAGTGCGGGAAACAGACTTATTTTGTTGCATGCATAATTAATACATTAAACTGCGGAACGGATGCTTTTGAATTGGCTAGTAAATCAAGTGTTTACGTGTTATCATCTCTCCCACCTATTGACTCGGCAAATTCCTTAGCGACAACAGCTCAGAGTACGAATATATATTATACGTGTTATCATCTCTCCCACCTAGTGACTCGGCAAATTCCTTAGCGACACACAGAGCTTGTCGTGTGACAGTACAAATACGACACAAAAAATATGGCGTGTCAGTCTTCGTTCGCGCAGACACTAAAAGACGATCGGCGATGATACCCGAAACAATAAATAAACTTATAATCAACCTTATCCCCACGATAGTTATAAAGTGAAAAATTGATTGACGCACACGGTTTTCACAAAGATGTGTTATGTTACTATTCAAATGAATTTCACTGTAAATAAACTCAGTTCGATTCGAGGTTATGTCACTTACGAGTGTTTATGTCAGGTCTACCTACTGTAAAAAATAGAAATTCAATAAATTAATGTATGTAGGTACCTACCGTAAAAATATTTACTTACCGTAAAAGTCCAATATTTATGTTCAAAGCACTGTCGTCGACGGTAATTTAACTTATCAAATCAAGTAGCTTCACGCTCGCTCGCGACACATGCAAACAACTGCGCCACGCCAGTCATATGAGCCGATAGCCGAGCGAGTGAAAGCATTAAGCAATCTACCTACGCCGCCCGGCGCGGTGGCACCACTCATTCCCTCTCGCTCGTTCGCGAAACCTCACCACGCGCGGGAATCGCGGGATTATTTGAATATGAATTATATTGTTTGTTTTGTTTTGATTTTTAAGTTTAATAATTTGTGAATTTGCGCCCCCCTTTGAATGGCGCCCAGGGCACGTGCCCTACTTGCCCTACCCTAAGTACGCCACTGTCGATTTTTATGTTATAAATTATTTTATACATTAAGAAAGTACTAGGAAACAGGAAAACACATTTTAGCTAATATGTGTTTAATATGCATTTTACTGTCTATGAGCTGTAACTGTGCCATTACTGATTTATATAAAAAACTCAAATATTACAATATATTCTACTCTATTTTAATCTCTATTCAATCTGTTTTTAATTAGACTACTGGCACAGCCAAACTAAGATTTGAGCAAACACATATTACCGGCACTTAAGAGACAAGAAGTAGTATGATTTCTAGTGATTGTAATTTAAATATTAGAAGATTACAGAAGCACCAGCAAATTAAATGATTAAATTTAGTGCAATTACTTTTACCATTCAATTTCAGAAAAACATTATACTTGCCATTTTAGGATCATACCCATCCTGAGGCACCCTTTGACTTGCCATCATAGTAAGCTGGACAGGTGAGTGTACAAGAATGATACCATAAACTAGTTGATTTAATACTGTGATAAGTTTGGAGTCTAGGATGACCTTATAACCCCCTGCAACAAATACTGTATTCCCTAAGCATGGACATTATTTATAGTGAAAGCAAGATATATAATAAAGAATTATTAAAGTACAGGTATATTATAGTATGTGTGTGTGTCAGTGGCGTGGCGTGGGTACATAACACCTGTTGCCGGTTGTGATAAGCCTAAAACTTAGCCTAAAAATTAATTAGAATTTTTCCTAGTACCAAGTGTTCTTTTTAGAGTAAAAATATTCTTTTTAGAGCTAATATCTTTGTAGAGTATTTTTTTTATCTTTTGCTGGCAGAAGAAAAGGGCCCTGGTTCAATGGTATCTGACTCCATTATACTTAAACAGAATAAATGAGGACACAAGTAATCGAATTAATAATAATAAAGACAAACAGAGAAACACATAACTAAACGAACAAAACGCAAATAGGTAGGTATTATGCTGTACTTTGGTTCCGAAATGAACATAGCTGATAACTGAGCGTTTTGCCGGTTTATGCAGCGGCAACACACTGGGTGGATGAATGTGTTCCCCTCCCGTTTGTACAGTGACAACTACTACGAGGTCAATGACCACACGCAGTAAAACATTGTCGATGTCTGAGCCGGCAACACAAGACGGTGCAAGTGCACAGCAGTTCTATGCTTTTCTTCAAGGTTCCCTACTAATATTGTTCTGATTTCAAATTATTCAATAACAAAACTATTTATTTTGTGATATAATTAATACTTTGTTCTTTCATTTCTAGGACTGTTGCCGCCAGCAACAGCGGTTACATGGACGCCACGCTACCAGTGTGTGTAGTATGTCACAGATATACACATGCATATACACAGCAGTCCATAAGTCACTTGACAAGGGTTTGGTCACTGATTACAGACATATTGGTACGTAAGCTAACATTAAACGTAAGTTTATTCTAAAAAATTTGCACTAAATTTATTTTGGTTCTAGTTTTATTAATATATTTTGTAAATTTATTTGCACTAAGTTTTATTAATTATGTGTACTATATTAATTCTCACTAAATTGAGAATATAATCTGCACACACACACACACACACACACACACACACACACACACACACACACACACACACACACACACACACACACACACACACACACACACACACACACACACACACACACACACACACACACACACACACACACACACACACACACACACACACACACACACACACACACACACACACACACACACACACACACACACACACACACACACACACACACACACACACACACACACACACACACACACACACACACACACACACACACACGCACGCACGCGCGCGCGCGCACACGCACGCACGCACGCGCGCAGGGCCTATACAAGTTATTTGTAACAGTGGCCTGTTAGTTATTTCTGTATTGGCCACATTGATGACAATAAAATTTATCAAAATGTGAACACAAATATTTGTGTTTTTTGGTGTTAAAACAAAATATACACAAAGCTCTCTGACACGATTAGCCTCAGATATTAAGTATAAATTGTAAATCATGAATATAGAAAAGAATTTTTTTATTTTGTTGTATATAGGAGACAACAATTTCTTTATTTGTCTTTTCATATATAATTTTGTGAAGTTGGTTTTACACAGAACAGAGAATATTAAGTTCTTTTAATAGAAGGTGATATCACTTCAAAGGAAGCTATAAATACTTGAAGGACATACGAAAGCTGGAAAAAAAATTAATCAGTTACTGATGCAGATGGGTATCATGTTATAGACACTTCTAAGAATGTTTGGAAATGTGACACAATTAAAATGTTTACAACCAACAAATTACTGACTAAATGTTAACATACCTATCTTTATCTATATCTTAAAATAAATATTCTTGGTTACTTTCATATTCTTATATGTTGTTTCATGCTTTTTGTAAGTGAATGGTTTCAGTAAGAAGTAACATTTTTTGTAATTAGACTATAAACCATACAATTCACAATTTGTTTATTTTGCTTAACTAGCTTATATACTGTACATGACTTATCATCTATTTAATATGCATTATTTATTTAGAATACTACAAATCGAATAACATCTGTGTTTTAATGAGGCCAATTTATTTAACTTTTTACTGAAGTTATGATGGTCTACACATTTTACAAAGTTTGATGTGTAATAATATATAATTATGTAATGTGTAAAAGACTTAAGTTGATTATTAATACTACTCTCTTTCTTGAAAATTTATTTTATTTACTTGAGAAGATTATTTTCTTCTTGCATTATTTTTTAGTCCACCTTTTTAAGTACAATACTTTAGAACTCCATTTTACCAGTACAAAGAGATCATTACATAAACTCTTCAATATCGTCTCATAAATTTGTAGTTTTCTTTCCATCTCATTATTTCCTTAATGCAATCATGACTGATGTGTGTGTGACTTATACAAACTGTAAATTGTAAATAAATGCTTACAAAAAACAATATTAAAAAGAAAAAAGAATTACACAGAAATCTATAGAATACTACACTGCTGCTGCGAATAGTGGTGTAGTTGAATGTAATGATCATATTCAAAAATTAAAACTAAAAAAAATTTCTGTTGTAATACCAGAATTATAAAACTTACAAAATCCAGTAGTCGAATGTGTGACCAGGATCCATGTGAACAACACTCCCGTTGTCATACGGTATACTACAGTGTAAAGGGCATGATGCAAAGAGTTGTATTCAGGAGTCTTGATGAGATAATAACCGCTGAGCCACTGTATCACACATACACAGAAAATGGCTACTAGTCCAAGCTGTATTGTTTTCTGCAAAAATTTATCGAATCTGAATAGAGATCTTCATAGAAATGGATATACAGTAAACATAATGACAGATGTGTCAAGCTAGTTAAGAGAGTAGAGAAGTAATTGTGTTCAGCTGTTATGCGTGTTATACTTACTTTTATTTTTGATTAGTAGAAAATTTATGTTCATAATAATGAAAATTTGTAGTAATAATGTTTGTTAATTACTCATTATATATCAAACTTGTGAAATGAATTTCAGATGTGTGTGTGTGTGTGTGTGTGTGGCTTACAATACTAAGTAAATACTATTGTAGTAAACAAACTTGATTAACGAATAGAGAAATTAACGGTTAAATTAATCATTTAAAAAATTTGTTAACTTTTTAACCTAATTATTAAATTCTAAAATGATTAACATTAATCATTAATTTTTTTGATAATGATTAAGAAAGAATTGAGTTAATTTTTTGACTGTTCAAGAGGAAGAATCTTTACCGTTATGTCTCCTTTGCTTGAGAACGTCTAGTTGGCAGGGATGGTTCTGTCTACTATTTAATTATGCATGTAACTCTATCTCAGACAAGTAGACAACAATGACTAGCCCAGACAAGTTAACTTAAATTTGACTGAGCCCCTTAGCACACTGTAGCAGTGATCACAGTCAATTTTGATGCATCAAATGTGGCAGTACTGCAGAATTGAAGCTGGCGAATTCCACCAATTGTGGGACAAGAAGATGTGTGAATTCCTATTGACCATATGAACAAATGCAGTGTGCCCAAAAACTTATGCATTTTAATAAGAGTTACCAGGCGTCAGATTTTAGCCCTTAATGTTCTCCCCCAAACACACATTAAGAAGATAAGTCACTCATTAAAGGTTTAATGAGGGACAGCCCTTTCCACAAGGCTCCATTAATTTTATCAGGCCTTAAAATCGTTGGTTGATGGAGAGATTTTTGGTCTGTTAACCAAAAATTTTAATGTTAGTTTAAAAAACTGGAAAGCTAGGAAGTTAATTAACAGAGGTTTGTGAAATGGGTAATTAGTTAACCTATAGGCAGTGCACAAAATTGCTAAAAGTTCTCTATTATTGTGTTAAATTCCCTATGAAAATGTTTTATAAAAACAAAATTGGATTTTGTTGTTCAAGAATCAGTAATAGGCAATTCACTATTTCTGACTGTGGCCACACTTATTTGTAGATTAAATACCAAATACGCTTTCATACACATGTTGTAGGATTGTCTACAAATGAATCCAACAAGGACAGTGAAAGTGATAGATTTTTGGATAGATTTATCAAATGTGAAGGTGGTAGTGATGGAAGCAACCTGATGGAAGCAGCTAAAATGGTGGGGGGGCTGGGCTTGTCAGATATTTTAATGAAGAAAAAGTCGCTGGAGACCTGAGCCCCCTGATGAAGAGATTAATTGTAAAGTGTAACACAAGTGTGCCCATTGCAAAAGGCTGTTCAGTGCTACTGAACTCGTTTTAGGGGACAGGCAAGGAAAATGAAAACATTTTGAATAAGCTTAAAACTGAATAAGTTTTTCCAGGAAAGTATGTAAAGTTAAGAATAATTTATGCAGTCTATAAACTCATTAATTATATATTTTAATTATTTTCGGCGATTGATAGTCAGTGTCTGATCGGTCCGACTCGAGTGCGCACTCAAGTAAAGTGGATATGTGTGTAATCGTTTTCAAATATTTGTATTGTAATATGTAACGACCTCGCTAAGAGTGAATTTTTATTTTTATTTTTATTTATTTCCGATGACGAGACATATATCTCGAAACGCGTAAATTAAATCAAAATGCAACATGAAGTCACACGACGGAAGAAATAAGGTAAATATTTTACAGATTTTGTCAATAAGTGACTTGGATACCAATTCAAACATGTCTTTCATATATTTTAATGTGATTTTAATTATTTCAACACCCAAAGTAGGTTACTCAATAACAATAAAACAACAAAAAGGGAAATAAACACGTTTTAATTTTTAATCAGTAAATTTTATTTTAACTTTAACTTAATTAGTTTTTGGGGCATTAACTTTATATGTCACTGTACATGTGGAAAATTGCTTACTAACAGGAATTTTATACTGTTAAGAATTCGGTGTTATTAACAAAAATGTGTTCTTTAAAATGGTGGAGAATGCTAACTGGTTTTATAACTTCAATAATTTGACATAAAAACAAATGTAATGTTGTTGACATTTGCATGAAGCATAATGGCTTTCTGTCAACCAAGATAAAAAAGGGTTATTCTGATAAGTTAGGCCCTATGACTCTTTGTTTTTGTGATAAGATTTTTTAATACACTCTATTTTATAATTCATTATTTTGATGGAAAACGTCTTACACTGAGGTCCGGTGTGGGGGAAACCTACGGGAAAGTCGATGTTATGATTTTGTGTATACCAGACAAACTTTAATATCTTTAATACTATAATGCATATTCAAATAAACAATACACGACTCACAAGAGCAAGAACGAATGAATGTCACGCGATATTTACCTTGAACGCGTGACGTCACACGCCATCACAAGATGACCACCAAGTTGGAGTCGAAAATCACCGGAAAAATTAGTACAGCTCATGAACGTGTATTCATAGAACATATTCTGCCACATGCTAAACTGGTGCATGTGTTGCTGGGTTGTGTGTATGTATGTGAGGGTCTCTACAAGGATAAGTGTCCTCATGATCGTGATGCTGCCACCACGTGCGCTAACTGCGTTGAAGACCATCCAGCTAGCTCCCGAGCTTGCAAATTCTACTTGGCAGCATTAAAGAAATCTGTTAAGTACCCAATGTTGCCAACCACTCCTACTCCCCAAAGGCCCATGCTGCCACTTCTCCTGCCTTGGCAGCTACACCTGTGCCTGCAGCAGTTGCTCCAGCCTGCCTGGCATCCACCAGAGTGTTCAGTTATGTGGTATCTGCTGCTTCCAAACCAGCAGGGTCTGAACCAGCACAGCAAACAAAAAAGCTATTAAAAAAAAAATTAAAAAAAATGACCCCTGCTTCCAAAAAGTAAAAGCCTGCTACAACTAAACCAGCATCGACCCAAGAATCCAAAGAGCCTAGGCAGCCCAAACCTAAACCTGGAGTTGTGTTTCTACTACCTCCAGCCATGTCACAGAAACTCAAAACCATGACCCCTGATCCTGGGTTGAAACTTTTGTTTTCCACATTCTCACTGCCAAGGACATCCAGTCTGTGCTAATCACTATCCTCTCTTCATTCATGACCCTTCTACCCGTGTCCCCTGGCTAAGCAGCATCTTCAGCTGGTGGTATGTGGAACGCTCGTGGCATTCTGTCTCACAGTGCCTTCACCAACAAGTATGACCATGATGTCATAGTCCTTTCTGATACTTTCCTGAGCCCAGCTGTCTCTTTCAGCTTCCAGCGTATACAACGTCTTGTACGGATCACCCAGTGGCAAAACAACTGCTCTCAACCCAGTGGTTGTATGGTCACAATAGTCCTCAGGTGCATGTAGTATGTTTTAGTCATCTAAATATAATATGTAGCATGACAAGTAACTTTATATCATTATAATCATTATATACTCACTGACTTGAACTTGTACTTAGCCTCAGTCAGTGTCTGGCACAAGTATGCTGCTAGCAATCCAAACAAGTATGGAGCTGCTCTCTGGTAACTCTTTATGTAGACTTTTGCCATGTAATTATCACTGAACAGGTTATCAAATCCACTGTAACAAAACAGTGAAAATTATTTATACTTTTTGGTTACCAATAATAGTACTGATATCCTCAGCTAATGGATATTTTCCTATCCATCCAAAAAGGCTAATCAGGATCCCTTGGATCATCATTTTGGAATGGCACCATAATTAAGCTGTGACCACCTTTCGTTTTTTTTTTTAAAGTTACATTTACTTCAGTCAATTTGTCTCCTCAAAATTTTGCTATGTTATTAATTATGAATCAAGAATGTAGCTTAAAAGCATAACTAATATAATTTTCAGTCAAATGAGGTCATTTACAGAAATCATTGAATAAATAAATGAACAGTTAAGGAACAAGTGAGAAAATAAATTTGGGTTACACTGGTTTTTCTGAGCAGCAATTGCTATGGCAGATTGGGAGAGTATTCTTAGCACATTTAAACTGACTGTTGCAAAAAAGTGATTAGTTTATCAACTTGTGGGCTACATACCCTTAAATACCTCTAAAGTGATAAGTAAAAATAGTGTCTTGGCTTTTTCATGAAAATACAAGTGGCATGAACCTAGCAGGAAAATTTATATTTATCAATGGCTTTGAAACTTCTGTTTAAAACAATGTGGTCAAACCCCCATCAGAAAGTGCTTTTTGTATTATTGAGTATAAGTAGTAGTAAGTGAAAAAGTGCTGTCAATTTATGGAGAGGTATCTTCTTCAAGAGATAATCACAGTCATTTAAGCATTTAAGTAGAATGTAATTAAGTTGGAAGCTGCAAAAGCCATGTTGTGTACATTATTCCCAAACATATTTGCTGTTGGTTATCCATTGTCTTGAGATAAATCAGAATAGAAATAAAGTCAACTAGGAGTGCAAAATCATCACAAAAACTGTCAAAAGTGTTTGATAATTAACTTCCAAATGTAAGCTCAAGCTAATATCGAGTATTACAATAAAGTTATCAATAAATTTTATAATATTTACGTTACATTCAAGAATTTTCATACTTAAGTTTCAATGTATTTACTATTATTAATCCCAGTTATTGTATACTACAGAACCCCCAACCCACATTCAAAATAATGTTATGAATAGTGTATGATACACTGAGTGATGTTGTGATTGTTATTGTTAAAACTAATTGTCATATTATTAAGACTATTTGTCATTGGAATAATACACAGTTGTATATTACTCTCGTGTATTTATCCTCAAATTATGTTTAACTTATGAATATTGAAGGACACTATTGAATACACTGGATGTTCTGTATCAATGTAAAATACATTACAGTTATAGGTAGTATAGTTTGTTCTGCAAGATTCTAGAATAAGGACCTAGAATGATCTCAACTATCTAGTACCTAAGTGAAAGTAACGCATGCTGGTGAATGATGTCATTACCAAGTATATATTATAAAACTATAAAAGACTAAGTAGAGAGCTAGTTGAGATTGAGAATTAGCAAGTTACAGAGTTAGTGCATGTGTTTGATACCAAATTTATGGATCAATATTATATTTGTGTGTTTTCTTGTTGTTTATATAAATTACAGTCGTGTTAATAATTGATATCACAGTTGTGGATTGCAATTGTATTTTGTGTCTTATATTTTTTTTATTTGTGGAAAAATTATTTTTGATATCAGTATATAAACATGGTGTTGACAGTGATACGAGTGTTTTATTTCAGTTGCTGACCTAGAAGACAGGCGTAACTTGGGAGGGGCAAGGGGGGCACTCGCCCCCCCCTCAATGTTCCAAACATTATAAAATTTTGTTTCCAGTTGTTTATAAATAAAATCTAACAAATAGTCAAACAGGAGACCGTTTCTATGCTTGCGAGTATAGTAAGCACCATTTATCAACGTCTGTACTGTTATCAGATGATTAGTTGCTATAAATTTATTATTCTTATTTCTTTTGAAGAAACTTGTAAGGGGAATGTTTGACAGATTTGAATGATATATGTTAAAATAATATTTCTGTTCGAAAAAAAAAACCAAACGCTAGAGACCTAATTAACTGAAATACAATGCGTGCCTTTTACACAAACAAAGACTTGTTTTGGAACATCGCAAGACATCGATGGCTTTGTTCACGAATCTTAAAAGATGGTCGTTTGGAACTGTTATTTGTTAATGATTACTGATACAGGTGCGGTCGGTTACTCGATCGTGTACGAAGTCTGTTAAAGTACACATTGCTTGACTCTTTCTTAATTCGTTATTGTTGTGATTGTTTTGATTTTGTGTGTTGATAAGTGCTGGGAAATGGGAAATAAGAAACGCAAAGGAGTAACATGGCTTAATTTCTTTGAAAATTGCCTGGCTGGCAATTTGAAAATTTCTTCGTGTTGTGACTGATTCGGCCAAGCAGTAGTGACAGTGTGCCTAAGGGAGAGGATGCGTTTACGAAAACTGGGTATAAAAATTGGAAGAACTGAAATTGTTTATGTTTATAGGCCTACAATATATTTGTTCTAGGTAAACATAACTGGAAGTACAACTTATGAAGAAAGGTTTGTTGATCATTAAAAAATTAAATTGTCCCTCGTTTACTAACTAAGAATTATTACTAAAGTTTCTAATTTTGTATATAATATATTTTATTATATAGATGGTCTCACTACACACTTGAATTTATGAAGCTTTACTGTATCCCCCCCAAAGTTAGGCCCCAAGTTACGCCCATGCTAGAAGATGACAGAGTTTGATTCAATAAACAAGATGAGAATTGCCGATTCTCTGCAAAAACTAATTCCAAACTTATAGTGGAATTACAAGAAAACATGAATTACAGTTGTTTAAAATACACGGCACTCCAGTCACATTTCCATGAAGAGCTAATGGTTAATAACATCGAGTGACATCTTGATTCGATCCGCTACAGAACTATGTCAGTGAACACACTATCTTTTCCTACCCACTTATTAATATCTTATTTACACCATCTTATTTACTAGAGTTGTTAATAATGTAGTGACTCTTTGGTCTTTAATCAATAAATACACATATATAAATACTGAAAATAATGCTTACAGCATATCTAGTATCAATACACTCCACTGCCTGTAGATTATAGTCATAACGAAAGGTATAATTACAGAAATGGACACTGCTGAGCTGAGAATTATTATTGAAAATTTTGGCCATTTCCATACAGCATACACCAAGAAAACACTCACTATGTAGAAGTGAACATCACAAGCCAAATACCAAGATGTAACGATACACTGAAAATAAAAATGAAATTGAACGTCATAGAAACCGAAAAGAGTTTTAATTTTATGGAGATCAATAATAATTGTTCTCTGTAATAGTATTGTAGTATTTCTATAAAAGTATACGTTTTTCTTTGATTTCGTTGTCCATGACGTGTCCATTACTTAACTAAATATAATTATTTCACTACCGACTCGGAACACAAACTTTGTGTTCCGAGTCGGTAGTTTGTGTTCCCAGTCAGTAGTGAAATAATTATATTTATACTTTTGTTGTATTGAAGTATGTAGCAAACTTTATATCAATGGTTTGTACATAACAGTATGATAAAAACTATGCTTTGTCAGTGAGCTGATAATCAGTGAGAGTTAAAAATTAATATTTGTAAAACTCACAAAATTAGACTAATTAGACAAATTGTATTACTTATGTATTAACTACGCTAATTGTATGACTAACTAGACAAAACATTTACAAATTATTGTTGAGTGTAATTACAGATTGTAGTTATAGACTGTAATTATGTTTACTTCAGAGAATAGCTTGTGCATTTAATTGTTCTAAAGTAGTTCCTTTTTGTATTCCTATAATATTCTCACAGAAAATTTTCATTACACGCTTTTAAGAAAAGAAAGATAAAAGCACATTGCATGATATAATATCATGGACATATGTCATTATGAATAAATGAAACCATTAATTATTCCAAGTCTTCAATTGTTGAGGGAAATTTTTCTGCTTCAAAAACAAAGACAAAAACAATATGGTATTATTGTCAAAACCATATTTAAGCTGCTTTTAATTTTTTAAATAGATCTCATTTTATCAAAGTTATTTTATAAAAAGAAATGTTAAGTACATTATTATAATAAAATATAACTATTATGTGTTATGAAAAGCTTTAATTTTAAACTAATACATATAAAAAAAGTAAGATATTGATTAAAAAAATACTTATACTTACAATTTCCAAGTACTGTACACTATGAATGTAATAGTATTATTTAAAAAATAAATGATAAATTTTATCACATAGATATTTACAGAAAAGAATAAGTGGGAATGTAGTATGGACTGAATCCAAGGATTTGCCGACGGAGTGTCTAGCCACATCTTCAAAGGAAGGTGGGGACATTATCAGTTTACACCAGTACTGCAAGAATTTCGATATGCTTCACTGAATACAGCCTTTTTCTCAGGGGCCTTGACATGCAGTCTGACTCCAGATGATTATGAACTGTGCTGTGAGCTGTTAGTGTTAAAGGTGTCAGCCACTTTATAGATACAAGCTTACATTGTGTGAAGATATCTATTTGTCATGCATCTCTCACAGTGATGATACCTTGAGCACACTGTTGTTAAACACATTGGTGGTCTATTTTGCTGTCAGCATACAAGCCTCTTCAACCAGAGGACCTGCCTAAGAATCTAATGACCTGGTGGTCATTTTTGGAGCATACAAGGGGGCAGATATGGGGACTTAACTGTAAGCACCATTGGGGAAGCCACTTCACTACTTCACAGCTAGGGTAAGTATACTTGGCTCAATTTAGCCTACTCACTATTTGGCTAGAATCAACACTCTCTCTGATGCACTAGGTATAGCTGCGGTCAGTGTGATCCAGCCTTGTCCATGCCCCCTTCACTTTAAACTGTCCTCAGATCTCTATGTGATTAGTGTAAACATAGCACTATCCAGCATAAGGCAACTGGCAGGTAGTTGAGGAGGAACCCTTTGGTCTGACCTTGTTTCATTTGTTTCCTGAGAAACTATCACTTGCCACTATCCTGCAAGTCAGTAAGCCTATTACCTTGTTCATATGTCTGTTGCCTCAGCAGTAGATAGTACTCATAGATGAAGCCTGGGCTCATGACTAACTGTCAGTGCACACCAAATGAGCTAACATTTCTTGCTTGTGAGAGTAATTACCTGTGGAGTGGTGACAACAGATGGGCGACACAACAGACAAGACGACATTCAACAGAGTGTCTGGCAATTTGTGTCTCAACATATTGGCATTCCACTGATGGATAGCCTTCCTGAGAACTGAAAGTCTGGCATGTTCTAATTCCAACAATGGAAGGACAGAGTTTTGGGCTGACTCTTTTGAATAACAGAAGTTTGATGGATACGAGGGATGATCTAAACCATAGTTTATATCATCCCTGCCTCTTCATTGAGCAGAAGATTATTTTTTTCTGAGCACCAACCAAATACCTGGTGATCCTTTAATCGGTACCCTTTGGTGTGAGACACGAAGCTCCAACATTACACTGTGTCCAGAAATATCTACTACCTAGAAATTATCAGTAAAAGCAACTATCAAAGCCACCTCTCAAGATGGGCACAGACAAGCCAGTTGCCCAGCTGAAACGAAGGACCAACTTTGAGTCCAACACCAGTTCATCAGCAACAACTCGATATCCTGGATCCAGACAGGATTCCCACTGGTGGAACCTCGACTCTCAAGGAGTTGATTTGGGTTTGTTAGGGTTACCTCAAACTTGCCTCCCATTAATCATGGGTTGGACACCCATTGTGGAACAACTATAACTGGCAGAAAAAATCATATCAGACTTTAGGGTTTTAGTTGGCTCAGCTCAATAATTTGTGTCATGTTTGCTAGCAAAAGCTACCATATAATTCATAAATAGATACAACCTTATTCCTGTCATCCAGGGTACGTCATTGACAAGCCTCTTCCAAGAAAAAGCATGGTTTATTCTGTCTGGGAGAAGGACTTGCTGGAGTTTGCAAAGGACACCCTCATGACATGCACAGTCAATAGTTTTTCCATTTTGAAAAAGAATGTGATTACCTGTTTTCTATAGCATTTGGTTTTGGTAATGCTTTCATCCAGTCTTATCAGTTGAATGAAGGGGTGAAACTCTGATAACCTGGACTGTTTGGGATCATCATATCCAGTCTTTAAAGGTGGTCTAATAATGACACTATACACGTATCTGAAAGACTTCTATTGTATCAGACAGGAGGCTGATCAGATGGAAATTGTTTGCATGAGAAAAGTTTTGGAATCATGATAGTGTTCCTTTCACCAGATGATTTCTATTTTTAGGGGTGGTATGCCAACATGAGACCGAGCTGTAATAACTCAAATAGGAACAACCTTCTCCATTCTGGATATTAATGAAGCCTGATGTTAAAAACACCAGGTAAGGCACTTTTGGTGGCTTCAACAATCCGTTTTGCAACTTCCTCAAGGAATTGAAATGTAATAGTTGATGAATGAAAGGTATAAGATGAGGAAAACAGTGAATAGATCGATTATTTTTACACTTTTGGTGTTAAAATGGGACAGAGGAAAAACATTATTAGCAAAATAAATGTATATTAAACATTTTATATTAAGAAAAATTGATTGGAACTTGTCCAGGAATAGCCTTGAGAACAGACTTAGACAAACAATTGTAGTAGATGGGAATTTTGAATCACAAGTTGCTAAGCCTACTACTACAGTAAATGAACTGTCGGAAGATGCTAGTTTTAGAAAAAGGGGAATAAATTGAGGGAAATAAGCTGGTGGAATAGCTTGCGACAGAAAAAAGAATGTTTAAAAAGTTTAGAAGAAAGATACATTTTAGAACATGGAAAAGAAACAAACAGAAATAACACGTATAGTGTGGCTACACGGAAATGAGTATTTTGCTAGCAGCTCAGGAAGGGAAGAGTTCCTGGTAATGATTTGTCCAGTGGGAGCTCGTGACTTGAGAGGCTGGAGGGCGCGGCCTTTAGGCTTCTTAATTATTTATCAATATTGAAGTTAATGCGCAATGGAAATGTCGCCAATATTTGATCACATAATTCATTAATAAAATAAGAATAGTAACACGTGTAGCATGCAATGATTATTTAAAAATTTGATAGTAGTGTGTTGGGGGGGCTACGGGATCAATGGAGGGGTGGGGGTGGGGGAAGGGGGGCGATGGCGTCACGAATGACCTTGACAGCCAGTGTTGTCAGGGTGATGACATCACAAGTGATGTCACGAACAGATGCTCTCTTGACCTACATAAACAGGCAGTGACGTCTCACAGAAACAACGATGGGGTCATCGTTTTAGGCGGCGTCTATTGTTTCAGTGTTGAAACAATGGATGCCGCCTATTGTTTCAGTAACATCTATTGTTTCAATGACAACACTGGCTATCGAGGTCATCAACCCCCTCCCACTGTTTCAGTATCCACCCCCACCCCGTCCATTGATCCCGTATCCTCTCCATGTTGTACTGAGGGGGCGTGGCAGGCTGTGTGTGTGTGTGTGTGTGTGTGTGTGTGTGTGGTCATATACAGAAATACAATGTTTAATCAATGTAAATAGTGTAAAGAAAAATAATAGTAGATATTACAAAAAGGGGCGTGACAGGCTGTGTGTGCGCGTGTGTGTGTGTGAAATATGTTATTACGGTTAGATGAGAGTATTGGTTTCTTGTCAATCCCCCTCCCCTCTCTTGTTCTACTAACGAGCGTAACTATTGCACAATACTGTTGCGCAATATGATGCAACGGTTCCACTTGACCTACTTCAACAGCTCGCAACTACCTCCCCCCCGCTACCACGGTCCATCGATGGCCTCGGAACCTCCCCATATTGTACGCGGAAGCCGCGGAGTGGTGTACTGTAGTGTGTGTGTGTGTGTGTGTGTGTCATACTGTTGCGCAATAATATGACGCAACAGTTCTATCGATCGAATCGTGTCGTAATGAGTCACGGTGATATGGCGCAACAGTACGTTTTCTTGACCTACTTCAACAGCTCTCCACCCCCGCCCATCGATGGCCTCGGATTCTCTCCATGTTGTACGCGGAGCCCGCGGATGGGGGTACTGTTGGCGTGGTGTGTGTGTGTGTGTGTGTGTGTGTGTGTGTGTGTGTGTGTGTGTGTGTGCAAATGTTTTGTAAAATATTTCTCACCCGTTCATTTCGGTCTAGTTCTCGTTCGTTTCGGTCTCGGTCGGTTCGTGTTCGGGGCTCGGGCTCGTCCGCAAGAGGAAAAATAACAAACCTATTACCAACATCTTACAACTAAAAAGATGAAAAATATAATAAAATGTAATAAATAATGTTAGATATTATACAAGTAATAGGTCATATACAGAAATACAATGTTTAATCAATGTAAATAGTATACTTAAGAAAAATAATCATAGATATAAAAACAAATTAAAAAAAAAAAATAAATAAATAAAAAAAAAATTTAAAACAATTAAAAAAACGGGCTCTGGATGACTCGTCGCTGGCGAGTCTCGAGATAAGACTGAAGGGTATAGCGAACGAGCTCCCGTTTATATAGACGGACGATCCCCCCACCCCCTCACTGTTCTACTGTTGCGTGTAACTATTGCACAACATCCTGTAAACACGTATTGCACAATACCGTTTCGCAATATGACGCAACGGTTACACTTGACCTACTTCAACAGCTCGCCACTACCTCCCCCCCGCCAGCCTGTCGATCGATGGCCTTGGATACTCCCCATGTTGTCGCGGAGGCCGCGGAGAGAGTACTGTTGTCGTAGTGTGTGTGTGTGTGTGATACTGTGCGCAATACTATAATGCAACAGTTCTATCGATCGAATCGTGTTGTAATGAGTCACGGTGATATAGCGCAACAGTACTGTTCCCATAACCGGGTCGAGGATTGTGAAATACATTGCATGACGTTACAAGTGACGTCATGAACAGCTGCCCTCTTGACCTACTTCAACAGCTCTCCACCACTCCCCCTCCATCGATGGTCTCGGATCCTCCCCATTCCCCTCTCCCTCAGATGTTCTACTAACGAGCGTAACTATTGCACCATACTGTTGCGCAACGATATGATGCAACGTGGGAATAACAGACACACTTGAGGAAGATTGAAAACACATGGCCAGCACTAGCGTGAGAATGAGAGTAAAAGGACATTCCCACGCTGTAAACCGGAAGTGAATCAAAAGTGTGGAATAAGGTAGCGCAATAATATGCTCGTAACGTCACAACAACAGCTGCCCCCTTGACCTACTTCAATAGCTCTCCACCACTGACCCCTCCATCGATGGCCTCGGATCCTCCCCTCCCCTCCTACTCTCTTGTTCTACTAACGAGCGTAACTATTGCACCATACTGTTGCGCAACGATATGATGCAATAAGGAAAGCCTTGAATAAGGTTGCGCAATAATATGCTCGTGCCTATATATTGTACAGATTTACCGCCCAGACCTCAGTTAGCAGCTGGACACTGTGACGATTTAATTGAAACTGTAATCTTAAATAAATAAAAATTAAATTTGCGAGCGATTAAGTATTTTTAAATCGCACGATTAAACCTAAAGCCCCTGTACTAAATCAGAATGAGAAGTGAATGAAAATCAACCGAAGCACTAATAAAAAGTCGAATTGTAAAAAAACTTATTAATATCACAATTAACCCTTTGCTAGTCATCATGCGGTGACCTGTTAGTTCCGGACTCAACGTGTTTATCGAGTCGTCTGTAATTTAGGAAGATATAAAAATCATAATGTTTGTAATTAGAAATTTGAAGGCACGAGTAGTAGTTAAAATAATTCATTTAAATTATATATGTATAATTAATGTATTGTTTTTGGTAATAAGAATGTCAATTTAAATAAAAATAGGAACTATATTGTCGCGGAGTACTTGCCCCTCTCCGTTGTTATGTGCCAGTCGAATCTAGTAGAGAGTCACTATGCTGCCGTCAGACCGTACAGACGTATGAGCGAGAGCTCCATGAAAATGCATTTGTTTTTTAATTTAATTTTAAAATGTTAGCTACCACTGCTAAACGTGGCGAGCGTTGTGTAATGTGTGAATGATATAAAGATGTGTTAAGAAGAAAAATGTAATAAGTAAAACAAAAAACTTAACTAGTAGTAAACAAGATGACGTCTCCCCTCAAGAGGTAAATACAAGTACAACCTTATACATGAAGATGTGATCTGCATGAACTTCATAAATACACGTATACGATGCGTAAGACGCTGACGAGGACCTCCGTGGATCTACACCTACTTTCACAAAAGAAACTTCAATCTCCGCAGTGAACATCCTATCTAGTGCTTGCCGAAGACACGACCCAGATGATGATGCCGACTTCAAGAATTCCAAAGAGAGACACCCCAGGACGAGGTTACTACGACCAATTGTAAAGGTGACTCGATAGCTTGCCTATCGAGAGTTAATCATATTTGATACACAACTCACATTAAAAAAAGAGACTTTTCAAAGACTATAAATTTTGTTTAAAATTAAAATGAGACAAGCTAAGAGTTTACTGTAAGATTCAATATCGTACGTTGTAACGCCTTAAATGTAAATGTAACTTATAATCACTTTAAGTAATAATACCATTCTTCAAATGGTAAAAGAAGTCTTGCAAGCGTCTAGATGAACTCAAAATACTTGGGAGTCTTTGCTATAAATATACTTAAAGTAAACTCGGATCCGAGGTAAAAGAATACATAATCAGTTTGATCCCTAAGTTTTTTATGAAAAGCATTTAAATATTTTAATCTAATTAATGATGTCATGGGATCTTTGAGTAACAGTTGTTAATAAAGAGAAGTCATCTTGTTACACATGAATATGAGTGCATAAATCAGTGAAATACCTTCCCTTGTTTCCTTATAATTATCTTATGTAATTTGTTCTATTGATTTGAGTTTAATAACAGTTCGTTACAACGTAGGCAGCCCATGTATTTGGCAAGTGTCAGTTAAGATGGGTTCCCTGGATTTGTAACGTGGCAATACGTTACAACACGCAGCTGAAAACAAGTGGTTTCTATGTGTTATTCATATTAATAGACTTACTGCCTACGTCTCAGTTAGCAGCCGGACTCGTAGGTGAAAACTTGTAATTTTCTAACCTTAAAAAAGTGTGCTTTATTTCGTGTAAGTCGTAGTACAGAACCATGGCGGTATACGCAACTCGTACGATCGCGCTCGCGCTTAACGGGAGTGTAAAAACGGTAAAATATATCGATTTCGAAGATGGCGTGGACACGGTATCCGTATTGTTGGACAGAATGGCGGACGTTATTCCGGAAGACGTGCGCGCGGAATCACGCGATATGGGGGACAGTTTCAAGTGGTATTTGGCCGTAAGCGTCGTATTCAAGAAACTCGTATCCGATCACGAACTAGAGGAGACGGGAGTGTTTCTTTCGCGTATGCAACTCGTTTTACCCGCGGGGGACGGTGAAGGCGTAAACGAACAGTACACGGAGTGCGTGGAGAAAGTGCTCGAATCGGTTTCGATGTTCACTCGCGAAGGTAGCGGATGGGTCGAGAACGGGATCTTGGCCGTCGAAGTGAACTTGTTTAAATATCGTCCTGTTGCCGGAACCAGTTGCATACCAACACCGAAGAAATTATTAAGGAAGGAAGCATTAATCAACGAGCAAAATCTATATGACAATAAATGCTTCCTGTGGTCCGTTTTAGCCGGGTTACTTCCGATCGCGTTTAACTCGAACCGCGTGACTCAATACAGACAGTACGAAAACGAGCTGAATATGAAGGGGATCGACTATCCGGTGCCAGTGACTCAAATTAAAAAATTTGAAAGACAAAACGCGAATATTTCGGGGAACGTGTTCGGGTACGGCAGCGAAATCAACGAGTCTGGATATAGAAAAGACGAAGTGTACCCTATTCGGATGACGGAGCACAAAGGTAGGACGCACGTGAATTTTCTATTACTGGTCAACAACGAAGGGCTCAAACATTACTGACTTATTAGAAACTTGTCTAGTTTGCTGTACACACTAACTAAAAGTAAGTCGTCTTCGTTCTACTGCTTACGACGATTTCGCGATAATACGGATCCTGAAATGGCGCGAAAACGACACGAGGATCACGAGGTACTCTGCACGCCGCACGGAGCGCAAAAAGTCGAACTCCCGACAGGAAAACACGGCCGTATGTATTGTAAGGACTACACGAAGTGTCACAGAGTACCGTACACGGTTTACGCGGACTTTGAATCTTTTCTTCGCCCAGTAGTCTATCCGGATGTACGCGCGAAGAAGACATATCGCATTCGCAGGACATCGCGCATCACATCCCGTGCAGTTTCTGCTACGTGATCGTCGATTGGAAGGGGAAAGGCGTCAAAGAACCCGCCCTGTACCGCAGCGGCGGCGGTAATGACGTGGTGGAGACGTTTCTCCGGACTCTTCGCGAATACGTGCAGCGACTCGAACGGGATTTCAACAGACCGCTCCGCATGACCGACGATAACGAACGCGATTTCCAGAACGCCACCGCCTGTCATCTGTGCAAGAAGAGTGTCGAGCGCGGCGACGCGGACGACAAAGTGCGAAACTACAATCACGTGATGGGCGAGTACTTGGGAGCCGCGCACAACGCGTGCAATTTAAACTATAACGTGCCGCAATGTTGAAAATGACAGGGATTCGACTGGAAATACTATAAGATATAGACATGTACCTGTTCGCGGAGAGCGGGGTAAGAGGGGGTACCGCGATGGCGCCCACGAGATACGCCAAGGCCAATAACCCTTACGTGCCGGACTACGATCGCGAACGCGAAAACAATTACCTCCTCTACCTGGACTGTACAAACCTGTACGGCACCGCGATGAGACTGCCGTTACCCCACTCCGGATTCCGATGGCTGGAACATGAAGAAATCGACGCGTTAGATTTGAGTACGGTAGACAAGCCATCCTTGTTATAGCGCGGTAAATAAAAAACGGTTGGGAACGTTCATGGACGAAACGCACGCGAAACCTATCGTCGAATTCGTCGGCTTGCGCGCGAAATCGTATTCGCTGCTGGTGTTGCAGGACGACGGCGAGAAAACGGAGAAGCGCGTAGCGAAAGGTGTACCACGAGTGGCTATACAGAACCGGTTAACTCACGCGGATTTCAAACGCTGCTTGCTGTCACCGACGACGAAGACGACGTCGGCTACCCGACAAACGTACACGTCCGCGCAGATCATACGCAGTGAAGACCATCGACTCTACACGCATCAGATTGGGAAACTGTCGTTATCGCCGTACGACGACAAGAGATACGTCTTGGACGACGGGCAGAGAACGTTAGCGTACGGCCTTTAAAAAATTCACGAGATGTAAGAGGGACGTGCGACGGTTTAACAACAATGGGCCAGCGTGATACGGACCGCGAACCGCGAAAACGTGAAGAGCGTTAGAGGCGGAGGAGGAGGAGGAGGAGGAGGAGGAGGAGGAGGAAGATATATATGTATATATATATTATAACACCTTCTCTTTGTATTCTCAATTTTACTATTAGTTTCATCCATTTTAGTGGTCAACTGCTTAAACATCTGTTCAATTGCTGCCATATCTACTGCTTGTGATTTAGCCATTTTTTTATTGTTATTATTATTTAACAAATTTTATTTTAATATTTAACCCTTCAACAGTTATTTGTAACCTTAAATTCCACTTCGTTTCAAATTAAATAATATTACAAGTCAAACTAGTCACTTGGGTTAATCTCGTTTTAATCGAGGTTACTCGGGCCTAATAGTTGGACAGCCAAATATATATATAACTTATTTATTTATACATAAATTTGTGAGTTTAATCGTACCCATTAAGTTGCGGCGCCAAATTTATATAACACCTTCTCTTTATATATTATATTTGTCAATTTACATATGCCTCTTAGTTGCGGCGACAAATTATGTAAAGACTTTTCTTTCACTATTACTCTACTCTGTATAAATATAATGATAGAAAAATGTTACTTACCCGTGACTTTTTACTTTACCTGGGCGGCAGAACAAATCCCAGATACAAATGACACGGATTCAGCTTAGCTCAGAGCATAGAGACACACTATCTCAGGATTCGTTCAGTGAATGTGGAATTCAACGGGAATCGTTACAATAACACTTTAAAATTTGTTGAAGTTTGTTTAATTAACGATTACATGTTATTTTACTAATGTTCTTTCAAAGCTAAGTTAAGGACTTATTGCTAACCTAACTCTTATTATTAATGAGTGTGCGTGAAAAGTGAAGATTAAAACGTCCAAACGACCAATTGTTCTTATCTGGTTTATTTAGGAAAATTTATATCTCCCAAACCACCAGTGCTAAAGAACGGGTCTGGAATAATTTGCACGTTCAATACTACACCTCACTCTCCATTCAACACCCCTATATTACGTTATTACTAATCTTACTATTCAAATACAAATATGAATTTACTTAGTGTCTTTTAAAATTGTTTATTGATTTTATTATTTATTTTGTTACTTATTTCATTGATCAATGAATATATTTCTTACTGATTGATGCGTCGACCGTAGATAGGAATCCGTAGAGATCCTCCTTTTGATGGTTCGGCTCAGAAGAAATGAAGTTGACCAATGACGTTGACCGATGACCCTGGGCGCTTACAGATGCTGTAGCTACTCTGGTGCACAGGTCATTTCACAATTAATTAATTTTTTAATTAATTAATTACTGAGTTGTTACACAGCGAGAGAATTTATTAATGAACTTTACTAGTTCCTCTGCTACTCCGGACCACTTCTCGAACTGTTATTTAAATAAAACTTTGCGTGGTTTGCGAAATCTAGCTCGTATCTAACACACGTCTTGCCTATTTAATGTTCGAACGAAGAGTCCTCGATTCCCGAAGTCTGAGTTGGCGTCTCTTCTGAATACAGCTTTGTGATTGGTTGTTCCAAATAAATCATGCGTTTTCCATTTGAAACAATATCGGACAAGTCGACCAAACGCCCCTTAACAGGTTTGAGATGGTAGAGAATTACTGGCTAATTTCATACTTCCTCTGTTTGCAAATC
This sequence comes from Magicicada septendecula, assembly GCA_034769895.1. Taxonomy (NCBI): domain Eukaryota; kingdom Metazoa; phylum Arthropoda; class Insecta; order Hemiptera; family Cicadidae; genus Magicicada; species Magicicada septendecula. The sequence continues at coordinate 114,803,693 of CM068369.1, forward strand.
GTTTGATTGTGGGTATTTGCAAACGTGATTTCACAGATCTGACCACAGAATATTATTGCTTAGGTCTTTCTCTGTAAGTGTGTGAAAACACCTAATTCGTACCTAGCCTAATTCTCTAGTTATTTCTCTTGGCGTTCTTCTTCTGTATAACTTCTGTAAATGTTAATTATATTGGTTGATATTTTGGCTACTTGTAGAGCTTTAACTGCTGAACACTATGCAGGTTTCAGAATTGCTGTATATTTATTAGTTTTGAAGATATTGCAGTTTTATCTAATAAAAATAATTGAATAAAAATTCATGTCTGTGCCGGCAACATTCGTAGCAGTGGCGATGTTAGACAGAGATAGCTGTGATTATACCCTCTCTCTCTTGCTTACGCCGCTATACTCGCCCAGTATGACACTTTCATATAACGATCTGATGGGTCGGCTTTATGAATCGTTATAATATATATATATATATATATATATATATATATATATATATATACGAGGCGTGTCCGGAAAGTAAAGATACAAAGGTCGTAATTGGTCTAAAAATATTTATTTACAAATCATTAACTGACAGTTACGTAAATACATATATCTTTATTTCCCTACATAATTACCGTCATTATCCAAGCACCTATTAAGTCTGGGAACCAGCTTTTGTATCCCCGTGTCATAGAAGTCTGCCGCCAACCATTTGAACTATGTCATGACCTCTTCTTTTACCTCGTCATCGTTATCGAACTTTTTTCCGGCCAGATATTGTTTCAGGTGAAGGAACAAGTGAAAATCACTGGGCGCGAGGTCCGGGCTATGCGGCGGGTGATCCAAAACATCGCATTTCCAACTGCCGAGCAGCGCAGAGGTCACGCGTGCAGTATGCGTGCAGTTGGAAATGCGATGTTTTGGATCACCCGCCGCATAGCCCGGACCTCGCGCCCAGTGATTTTCACTTGTTCCTTCACCTGAAACAATATCTGGCCGGAAAAAAGTTCGATAACGATGACGAGGTAAAAGAAGAGGTCATGACATAGTTCAAATGGTTGGCGGCAGACTTCTATGACACGGGGATACAAAAGCTGGTTCCCAGACTTAATAGGTGCTTGGATAATGACGGTAATTATGTAGGGAAATAAAGATATATGTATTTACGTAACTGTCAGTTAATGATTTGTAAATAAATATTTTTAGACCAATTACGACCTTTGTATCTTTACTTTCCGGACACACCTCGTATATATATATATATATGTAAGTTTCTATATAAGTAACTCGATGTTTCTTGCAGTAATTATATAATTTGTGATGTTTTCAATTTGTTTCTTCTGCAAGTAGATAATATTGTATATTCTTTTTAACACCTGACGCACGTTTCACTGAAAAATATCAGTATCATCAGAGGTTTCTAAGTGAATTAATAACAATCGAAATAATTCTATTAATATAAAATTAACGAATAATCGAATTTGTATCGATTTTAATGTAAAATAAAATAACTGATAATCAATTTAGGTCGATTAGTTAACGATTGTTTTAATGTTTATTTTCTTCAGCAGCTGAATAAAATAAATTAATAGAATTATTTCGATTGTTACTAATTCACTTAGAAACCTCTGATGATACTGATATTTTTCAGTGAAACGTGCGTCAGGTGTTAAAAAGAATATACAATATTATCTACTTGCAGAAGAAACAAATTGAAAACATCACAAATTATATAATTACTGCAAGAAACATCGAGTTACTTATATAGAAAATAATGGATGAAAACACCATACAAGGTGATGAAACTCATTCCTATAACCAATTTATTAAACGTAAAAAACAATTAATTAATTGTTTTGGAAACATATATTTTAACAAAAATGCCTACACCTTAATATTTTTCCAAAAAACACAAAAATAATAGTAAAAAACAACAATAACAATAAATTAAGCAAATATATTACTCAAGCTCAATATAAATGGATTAAAGACGAAATATCAAATAATTACAGAAAAATCGACTATATTAAGAAACAATTAATTAATTTACGTCTTCTTTTAGCCAACACACTTGATTATCATACATGGAATAATAAATATATTAATATGCTTAAAATACTAAATAAACACAAAACAATTAAATTTAACACAATCAATAAAAAACTTAAAAATCTACTAATAAATAGTACACCTAAAGAAGATAACCAAAATTTACACACATTAAATAATAATCACACTTTTTACCCAAAATTCGTAAATTTATCTAATATTAAATTCACGGAAAACGAAATAGCTACCCTAGAATCATCAAACAAATCAATCTTAAAAATGTAAACAAATAGGTAATAGATAATATCATAGTCGAAACTGAAAACGCAATTAATAATGTAGAACAAGAAAAACAAGATAAAATAAGAACAGAAGCCTCAATGGAAATAATAAAATATATCAAAAAATATAAAAAACAAAATCATCATGTCAAAAATAAAAATAAACAAAATAAAACCATTAATAACATAAAACAGAAACTAACGACTAATAACCTCACTTTAACCAAAGCTGATAAGAGTAATAGTACAATAATAATTTCTCAGAAAAATTTAGACGATAAAACAGAAGAATTTATAGTTAATAATGTTTGCATAACATTAAATAAAGATCCCACAAATAAATATCAAACACAAATAACAAATATACTAAAAAATAGTAACCAAATCATAAACCCTAAATACTCCTTTAAATATAAAATGGATAATCCTTGTGCACCAAAATTAAATTCTTTAATAAAATTACACAAAATCAATAAACCTATCAGACCTTTAATAAACGCTAGGACCGCACCAAATTATAAAATATCAAAATTACTAACTCAAATCTTAAAACATAAATTGAACTTCCAGCAAAGCACAATATAAAAAATAGTATCGAACTTACGGAACAATTAATAAACGTAGAAGTAAACAGAAATACAAAATTATATTCATTCGACATATCAAACATGTATACAAACATTCCCATTGAAGAAACTATAAATATTATAATAAATAATCTGAAAACAAATAACGAAAGTAGCACATACATTAAACAGTTAACTAATACTTTAAAAATAATTTTAAATCAAAATTATTTTCAATACAACAACAAATTGTACTATCAAACAGATGGCCTTGCTATGGAAGCCCCAACCTCCGCTATCATATCAGAAATCTTCCTACAAAAACTCGACGAACAAATAATAACTATAATAAAATTAAACGACCCATTAGGGTGTTATTTTAGATACGTTGATGACACTCTGTACATTTCCCAAAACAATGGTATAAATATAAATAAAATATTCAACTCCATAAATAATTTACATTCTAAAATAAAATTCACGTTAGAAGAAGACTCTAATAATAAATTAAATTATTTAGACTTAACAATAAAGAAAAATGAAACAAATTTTGAATACGCAATATACAGGAAACCTTCTCAAACTGACTTAGTAATACCAAATACTTCTAATCATCCTCCCCAACACAAAATGGCAGTATTTAATTCCATGATTTACCGAATGCTTACGATCCCATTAAATAACACAGAAAGAAACAAAGAAAGAAAAATTATCCAACAAATAGCAGTTAAAAATGGATACAAAATAAATACTATTATTAAATTAGAAAATAAAATTAAACATAAAATCACTAATAAAATTCCTAAAAACACTACATTCAAAAAGTCATCTATTAATAATAATATAAAAAATACAACCTTCACTTATTACGGAAATATAACTCAAAAACTAAATAAAATATTTAAAGATACTAATTTAAAAATATCTTATAATACAGATAATATAATTTTTAATAAAATAAAACCTAAAACTAAATCCAATACTCACAATAAAAATGGAATATATAAAATAGAATGTCCAGATTGCAATAAATTTTACGTGGGCCAGACGAAGAAAAAACTACGAGATAGATTCGTTCAACACCGCAATGCATATTTAAAACCAAATATTTATAAATCTAATTTAGCCACACATTGTCTAAATAATAACCACCAGTTTCCAAACATTGAAAATATAAAATTAATTAAAAACATACAAAAAGGTCAAAAAATGAATATTTGGGAAAAACTTAACATTTACAAACACAATAACAATAATTTATTAATTAAAGAACAAACCCAAATAAAAACAAAACAAGATCTATTTAAAATTTTAAATTTACTAAAAAATAGAAATAAAAATGAATAAAATATAAACAAAATTTCAAATTAACCGAGAAAACAGCTGTTGAAGAAAATAAACATTAAAACAATCGTTAACTAATCGACCTAAATCGATTATCAGTTATTTTATTTTACATTAAAATCGATACAAATTCGATTATTCGTTAATTTTATATTAATAGAATTATTTCGATTGTTATTAATTCATTTAGAAACCTCTGATGATACTGATATTTTTCAGTGAAACGTGCGTCAGGTGTTAAAAAGGATATACAATATTATCTACTTGCAGAAGAAACAAATTGAAAACATATTATAACGATTCATATTAGCGTCCTATCTGAGCGTTATATGAAAGTGTTAGACTGTACGAGTATAGCAGCGTAAGCAAGAGAGAGAGCGTACAATCGCAGCCATCTCGCTCTAACCTCGTCACAGCGACATCCGCTACCGGTACGAACATGAAACTTTACTCAATTCAAATTATAAGTTCAACCTGCGATAACTTGGAAACTAATAAATATACGGCAATTCTGAAAACAGCATTGTGTTAAGCAAGTAAAGCTTTATAAGTAGCCGCAATCTCAGTTAATATAATTAACAATTGAAGAAGTTATGCGGAAGACGAACGCCAAAAGGAATAACAAGAGAATTATGCTACATAGGAATTAGGTGTTTTCACACACACACAGATAAAGACCTAAGCAACAATATTCTGTGGTCAGATCTTAGAAAACACATTTGCAAATACCTGTAATCAATCAATTTGCAAACACAGGAAGTACGATTTTGACTAGAAATTCTCTGCAGTTTCAAACCTGTCAAGGGGTGTTTGCTCGACCTGTTCGAGATTGTCGAGACTGGAAAAACGTATGATTTATTTGAACAACCAATCAGAATCCCGTATTTAAAACAGACGCCAACTCAAACCGAGGGGTAGCGTTACTCTTCGTTTGGATGTTCAATGCGCTAGTCGTATGTAAATTACGTGCAGAAATTTTTCAATCACGCAAAGTGGTATTTAAGTATAAAATTCGAGAAGTAGTCCGCAGTGAAGATGAACTAGTACCTTTCAACAACTCTCGCTGTGTATCACAACATTAATTAATTAAATTATTAATTAATTAATTGATAATCAGCCGCGAAGTGACCTGAGCAACAGAGAGCTATAGCATCTGTAATTGCCAGAGCTACTTTCTACAGGATTGATCAACATCATTTCTTCTGTGCTAAACCATCAACAGAAGGACCTCTACGGATTCCTATCTTCGGTCGACGCATCAAACAGTAAGAAATAGATTCATTGATCAATGAAATAAGCACTAAACAAATAATAAAAAGCAATAAATAATTTTTAAAAGACACTAATAATTTCATACTTTGTATTTAATGTGTAAGATTAGTTATAACATAGTATAGGCGTGTTGAATGGAAAGTGAGGTGTAGTATTGGATGTGCAAATTATTGCAGACCTGTTCTTTAGCACTGGTTTGGGAGATATTAATCTCTTAATTAAACCAGATAAGAGCAGTAGGTCGTTTGAACGTCTTAATCTTTACTTTTCACACACATTCGTTAATTATAAGAGTTAGGGTAGCAATAAGTCCTACAATTAACATTTTCAAGAAGTTTAAAAATAATTAAAACGTTAATTAAACATACTCAAGCAAATTTTAAAGTGTTATTTGTAACGATTCCCCTTGAATCCACAATCACTGAACGAATCCTGAGAATTTGCGTCTCTATGCTCTGAGCTAAGCTGGAACCGTGTCATTTGTATCTGGGATTTGTTCTGGCGCCCAGGTAAAGTAATATCACGGGTAAGTAACGTTTTATCTATCATTCAAAATATTAGATAAGAGTGTTAGATAAAAGGTAGCGTTGTATGAATTTGGCGCGGCCAACTAAGGGGCCCGATTAAGCTCGATTAAACTCCCAAATTTATATATAGAAGTAAGTTATATATAAATTTGTCGCTGCAACTAAGGGGCACGATTTATAGTGCTCAAAAATTTTAAAAATTTATAATTTTGTGATCAAGAGGTACGCTCGCACACACTCGAGTTAACAACCCAGGCCCGAGTCGTAAATAAGAACGATTAGACACACGTCAGACCCGACGCCAGTGGAGAAACAATGAAGAAACGTCCGAGTACACGCAACAATAGAAAACTGGGAACATCGTTAACAGAACAAACTTAGCTACGATTTACGACACCAAAACAAACCAAACAAAAAGGCTGAGTCCAGTAGCCTGGTTACGCAGAAGTGTGATGGAACACATGCTGTGGGGGTTAAGTTGTAACACGCGTATGTATGAAAGAAACACTCAACAACAAAGGGTGCAGAGAAATCTTGACGAATATGTAGACAATGGGACGGGTATTCAATGAATACGAGATACGTACTCAGCCCAGCATGAAAACAAGCCCAACGTCAAGTGAGATTTACAACTAGAAAGCGTGGGAGCCGTCTAGGAGTGACGCCCAGCGAAGAGTTGGTAATTGACGGAAAAAATGAAGGGTGAACGAACAATGGACCAGAACGCTGCAGACTCTTAACAAAAGCTATATCAGAGAGCCTCGACAACATGGGATTGCTCCATTTCCAAGAAACGACGCAACGTTCGTCGCTGGAGTATTTCGGGGGATGCCCAACGACCAACCAGAGTTTGGCATCTTCCAAAAGAACTGGTGGAGAGAGTAGTGACGACTTGGACGACGAATCAGGAAACCGATGACCGAAAATCTACAAGGTGGAAGGAAATTATGAACCTATCAACAACGGCCGTGGGCGTGGAGGTGAGAAACTTGCACCCTGGCATATGGTGATTGATAAAAACTGTTTACGAGGACGCGGAGCGGTAGTAATAGAGCAGTAAGACGGCAATAATACAGTAGTAATACGGCAGTAATATAGTAGTAATATGATTAACAGTCGTAATAGTTACTCGGTACTTACTCCGACTTACTCAACTTCCAAGTCAGTTAGTCAGTCAGTGATATAGTTATAACCAAGTCTCGGTCTTAGTCGAACATAGACATTTCAACTCAATCTTAGTTCTACAAAACGTGTGTTCGATAGATTATCCGAGTTACCCAACTTAACGCAGTGACAAGCAGTGCGAATATACATCAATATCGTTAAATGCCAGGTGTATACGAGAGACGTACGAGTACGTTCGGCTCGCAATATAATGCAGTACGAGAGAATTAACATTTCGATAGTAAAACATTGTGCGACAATCTCAGACATTATAAAACACTATCCAACCATAATGATTCTAAATTTTGGGCATGTGAACTACGTGGATTAACACGAACACTAGTGCATACATAGCACACATCACGTCCAAGGTAGACAAAGTAATTAGCTACCTGAAACACGCTTACAGCAAGCCCTGAATCAAACCACACCAATGCTGATGATTGCACCTTTAACACATAAAAACTGTAAAGACACTTATACACAAGCGGATAAATTCCGACATCACACTACACATAACGCGAGTGGAATTATCACAAGTGAAAAGTGTCAGTGCGCATCGATCAACAGCGATAACCATGTACAAGGAACCCATTAACGGATAGAATCTCCCACCGATGGAATTTGTGGATATGCATTTTACAAGTTAAGTCCTTACGTTTTTAAATACTAGTTGATACATACTACTGCACTGTCTCTTTTCAAAGAGCTACTCCCGAGAGATCTATATAAATCGTAAAATTAATAATGTTAAATATTAAAGTCATCCATCTGAGGGCATTAATGAACGCATTTAGCTTAGAATGAAGTATATTTGATTGTTTATTGTTTGTGCATATATATAGATTATTGTGTTGTATTTGATAGCATTGTATGTCTTGTTTTTCAGAGAACAACGAAACGAACATTATTATGATTTATGTTATTATGTGTTTTGTTGAATGTATTTACAGGGCATGATGTCATTTGTAGGTCAAGAATTTGCGTAATCAATAATGTGTAATAAATAAGTATTTATTGCGTACCTATATCTTGCGTTCATTATTGCAATTAACCTCGAATAATTAATTTGTCATGTTTCAAGTAATTTTATCTTATTGCTTACAAAGAGTCTCAATAATTATGCTAATTAACAGTGCATACACTCAAATCACCCATTGAATTGTCAGAATAACATACTTATGTAAATCATATTGGTTTGATGAATATTCAAATTAATTGAATAATTTAATAATTCATATAAATTAGCATAATTGCACTAAATATAAATGGCTCCCAAAGAACGTGGGGCATAACAAATTTAATTACAGTCAAATTTGTTAAATATAAATGGCACGGCCAATCGTGGGGCTCTACAAATGTCAATTACAACCCCCATTCAGTTAAAGACTAAATCACCAAATTTAGCACAAAATAAAGTTATATAATTTGGCGTTGCTTTTACCCAAGTGATTAGTTAAATTGTAATATTAATTAATTAGAAACGAAGTGGAATTCAATGTTACAAATAACTAACTGTTAAATTGTTAAATAATTGTTAATTTAATTTGTTAAAAATAAATTTTAAAAATGGCTAAATCATCAGCAGTAGATATGGCAGCAATTGAACAAATGTTTAAGCAGTTGACCACTAAAATGGATGAAACTAATGGTAGAATTGAAAATACTAATAGTAAAATTGAAAGTACAAATAGTAAAATTGATGAAAATAATAAAAGTTTAGAAGAAAGTAATAAAAAATTAATAACTGATGTTAATAATAAAACAGAGCAAACTAATTAATACTTGTCTAGCGAAATGAAACAAATAAACGAAAATTTATCTAGCCAAATAGAACAAAGTAGTAAAGAAGCTACATTTAAAATAGATGAAGAAATAGCAAATTTAGCTACTAATTTAGCTGGTAAAATAGATGAGAGTAATATTAGGTTTGATAAACATACCGAAGAGGTTAAAACTACGTTATAGGAATTTAGGAAACAAGTAAACACTAATTTCCGTCGTCAAGACGAAAAACTAAATAAATTTAGAAACGAATTTCATGAAAGGTTAGAACAGAAAGTAACCCTCATTAATCAACAATTCAGCGCAGTAACAGCTGAATTAAAACACAATCGCTTCTAAATAAAGAATAAATCCAGAATACTAGGGAAGAGTGTACCCAACTGGGTGAGAATATTAAAGAAGTTAAAACAGGTAGAGAGTAAGGCTAACAGTGACGAAGTACATCAAAAGGTGGAACAGCAGTTAAAGGTAATGCGGGAAGATCTGACTAAGGCAATGAAGTCACAGCAAACCAAAGTCGTGAGGTGTGGCGGCTATAAGGAAGAACCGGAAAACCTTGCATTTTCAGGAAACCCACATGAGAACCCTGTGGAATTTCTAAAGCTGTTTGAGGCTTATGTAGCTCGTGTAAACCCACTGATGGACGACGAGGACAAGAAGGACATGTTAGGCCGATTCCTCAAGAATTGGGCAGGTACGTGGTGGAAAGTCATCTCGGACAGAGTCCAAACTTACTCTGACTTCAGAGAAAAATTCCTTGCTCAGTACTGGAACATTCAGATACAAAGAAGGGTACACGATCATCTGGAATTTGGTAATTATCACCCGTCAATGAATATGACAACCACAAACTATGTGCTAAATGTAATGGCACAAGTCAAGCATCTAACACCACCAATAGAAGAGAGAGACCTAGTGTATAAGCTAGCGCGTCATTTCTCAGAACGCACTAGAGTAGCAACCACTACTAGAGGAGTGGATACTTTAGAAAAGTTCATAATGGTAGTGGATGAGTGTCAAGACCTAGAAAGGGACCTGCAGCGTGTAAATAATCAGCTGAGTAACTACTCTAGAGGCGATCATCAGGAACCAACTTTCTACCCAAGAAAAAGAAGAGACAATGAGCGCCCGAAAGAAAAAAGGTTTACCCCATATCCGGGCAGGGCCGCTGAATAGGGAAGGGCTGTCTCACGGCGCGCGGGAAGTTGTACCCACTGCTGCTCGGCTGTGACGTCACTGCTCAGACACTGCCGCGCCACAGCTCTGCGCTAGCTACACATTTAATACTTTCACGGCTACTCATCTTAAAATAAGCCTAATGAGTTAACAATAAATGTCTATACTTTCATTGCATGTATATACTCTTCTATAAATAGCAATTATCCATAACATTATTTGTAAAACAATAGCTAGCAATAACGTGTAAATAATATAAGACATTCTAAAAACAATATGTGACATAATAACATTCTGGGTACTAAGGGCTGCGTAGAATAGTCAGTCATATTACATTACGGATATGAAATAACACAAACAACAATTTTACTGTTGTCTTGATTATTCATCTCTTCTTTCACAGCACTAACACTTATCTAACAATGAACTTTTTCTTGTGAAACTTACTTTTTTTCAACCAATTTTACAACCAACAATTTTATTTTTTGGAACGTATCCATTTCTTAGCTTTGTTCATACAGCTTCTATCGTTTGATTTGTTCTCATTAAAACGCCTGATCCTAATAAATGTCCTTAATCTAGCGTAGGCATTAATAGCGTGTGGACACACATTTGGAAATTTATCCGTAAGTCTTCTTCGGAGTTTTTTAATGACTCCTCTCCGGACACTGTAGAAATCATTTTCGCCATGGAGTGATTTAAAAACAATTTCAAAATCGTCCACTGTTTTTTTCCACGATTCACTTGGCAGAGTCAAACCCCCGTGGGAAAGAGCTTCAATCCATTTGTCACTGTTATTAGAAGGGACATTTTTCGAGTAGGCGCCTAGTGTTGGATCCTTGTCCCGTACTTTGTACGCTATATACCCTGCAACGTAAGAGAGGGCTTCTCTCTCAGCCCAGCATCTTTCTTTTTGATGATCAGGGTCATAAGGGAAGATACAAAATTCGTCAACTTCGTTTTCTGAAATAGAAACAACGCAATCTATATTTATAGAAATAAAAAAAAGCAAAGAAATAAATATAATGTAAATACAATACCTATGGTTAAATTGTAATCGATTTTATTCATAGGAGATACAAAAAGTATTGTTTACATGTGATTTTAAGAATGCAAGGCTTACCTTCCACAGGGAGGCTGCAGATTTCCTCCACTTCGGCTGGGTGAAATGCAGTTTGTAGGTACTCTGCTGTCAAGTAAACTGGTATACTACTACTGTCTTTCTCGACCTCAGTGACATTTGTTTTGCTAGATGGTTTCGGCATCTTGTTAGCCAGCATTATTTTCTTAATTCGAGATATGAATTCCGTTGGGCTAGGGTGGTCATAGAACTGTCCAGTTCCTCGGATAAGGCTGAATAAGCTCTCCAGAGCATCCTGCGTTAGCCGTGTAGTTAATATGTATTTAATGTCATACATTTCACGGACATCTTCAAATAGTCCAAAAAGGGATGTTATAGATATAATTATACCTTTCTGAAATGGCAACAAACTTCTTTTGTTTTTAACTCGCATTGTAGACGTAACATTTCTCATTTTATTCAGCACTTCTGCTTGCTTGTCAAAATGAGGCGTAAAGCCAAAACCAGCTCTCATAGGGTGTGAGTTAGAAGAGTGCGGTATACTGCTGTTCATAACGTCGGTAAAGGAATCTACCAATTCAAAAAATTCTGCTACTTCTTTATTACCGTTTAGCATCTGTATTGCTTTAGTGGTAGTTCTGGAGAATACTGCTTTAGCTGGCCCAACTCGTTGTCTTTCGTTTCCTTTCAAAGCTAAAAAAGATGGCTCAAGTTTATGGCTCAGTTTAATCTCTCCTGTGTCCTTTTTTAGTACATCGACTAAAATGTCAACATTTACTTCCGTGCCGTTTTCCAAGACTAGTCCCTCATCAAGAAAATGGTTTCTCAACAGCTTCAGGTGATGTGGCATGTCAGCGAAAACCCATACTTTTCTTTTACTGTCTGATGGATTGGTAAAGAACGTGCTCGTGGTGGATACGCCAAGTTCCTTCCACAGTGTACCACAACCTCCCAAATCGGATACAATAGAGCAAACTTTGATTCCTTTAGATTCAATAGCATTAATGATTATGAACATTAACGACTTGTCCATTGTAACATCAAAGTTAAATATCGGTATGGAGAACCATACATGACTTCCATATTCTAAGATTTATATTTAAAATCATTTTCAGCCAAACAGCCAGGCTGTGTCTTACCTGCCTTTTTATTGCTGTATTAAATGAAAAATATTATATTACATTAAAATGAAAAAATTATAATTTTATTGCCTGGCAACAAAATTATTTTATTTTTAACAATTACCATTGTTTCAAAAAGTTTAAATAAATTTTCAAGTACTTTACTCTTGTTAAAACGTAAAAGGTTGCAGGTAAACTACCCCTTCCCCTTAACCGATCTTCACCGAAATCGAAAGTCATTGAGACCTCTACAATTCAGGGACGTATGCAAAACATTATTTGATTCTGTTTGAATTTACGGCTGTTATCGTTTGCCATAGAAAATACCCTTGTTAAAAAAACGTTGCAGGTAAACTACCCCTTTCCCTCAACCGATCTTCACCAAAAACAATAGGTCTTGAGAACTCTACAATTTAGGGCTGTATGCAAATAATCGTTTGATTCTGTTTGAATTTGCGGCTGTTATCGTTTGCCATAGGAAATACCCTTGTTAAAACATAAAACGTTACAGGTAAACTACCCCTTTCCCTTAACCGATCTTCACCAAAAACCATAGGTCTTGAGAACTCTACAATTCAGGGCTGTATGCGAAACATTATTTGATTCTGTTTGAATTTGCGGCTGTTATCGTTTGCCAAAAAAAAAAAATTTCCTTTGATAAAAAAAACCGTTGCAGGTAAACTACCCCTTTCCCTCAACCGATCTTCACCAAAAACAATAGGTCTTGAGTACTCTACAAATCAGGACTGTATGCAAAACATTATTTGATTCTGTTTGAATTTGCGGCAGTTATCGTTTGCCATAGAAAAAAAATCTATAGACAGATAGACAGACAGACAGACAGACAGACAGACACACAGACACTTTTCGGGAAACGACTTTTTTTCATGTTTTGAGTGTAGTAGAATCAGAATCTGCAATAATCTCGAACACGATTTTTTTTGCCATCACCATACTTCCATTCCTTAAGGAATATGGAAGTAAAAAACACAGGCTGTTTCCACCTAGAAACTAAACCTCTAACAAGAGCTACTTGGGCTTTTGAATGTGGCCCGAGAATTTGGTCCAAGCCAACATCGTAGACAACTTTGCTGTCGATGTGCATCTCGTCAAAACTTAACACACACAACGTTTCGGCTACTGATAACTTGGAGACTAACGTCAGTACATTATTCAGAACTCCTGGCAAACAAGTAAATTTTGCACACCATCGACTTAATGTGGCGGCAGATGGCAAAGGAAAACCAACAGTTTCTCTCCAAAAATCATATGATTTACGAGACAAGGCCCTGATCATTATAGCACGTGACACGTCTTCACTTCGCTTTTACAGCTAACGCTTTTTGCTGAGTCGGTGTAAGGATTTTGTTAACTGAGGTGATCATATTTGACTTTTGTATATTTTCACGTTTCAATTGTACTATTTTTTTTTTTAATTCTTTAATTCCACCAGCTCTTTTTTTACTTAACATACAATGGTTGTTTGTTTTCCGTGAGATTTTCCTCAAAAGCATTCGCCTCTCTTTTCTTAACAAATCTATTTGTTTTTTTAAATCAACAACAGTTTTTTTTAAACATTCGTTCTCTTCTACCACGAGGTTGTAGATCTCACAATTACAGTTATCATTGCCTGGACCGGTCTCAATTAGTGCAGGACTAATGTCACTAGATTCTGGACGCGGCTTTTTAGGGCTTAAATGTTCAATTCTTTCCAAAGCGTCCAACCGACTCCGTCTATTATTAAATCGCTCTTCTCTTAAAACAGTCGATGCGGTTTCATTTTGGTCAGTTTTACAGGGCAAATTTAAAGAAGGGACTGCGGTTACTTTCAATATCTTCCTTTGTGGCAACCCTAATAATCGGTTTTTCATGTCATCACAATAATCTGTTGGCGCAAAATGGCTGCTACAAAATGGCTATGAGCGTACTTACAGTTTATTGAGTCCAACCGTTTACACTTTAACACCCATAACTTTGCAGTTTCAGGATCTTTAGGGAAACAGTGGTATACAACGTCAATTCCCAGTTTCTTTGTCTTACGGGAATAATTATGGCACGTTGCGACCGCACAACTCATTTCGTAATTTAATCACTTGCAAATCACAACACAAATATTTCTCTACACCACTCATAACACAACAATAACTGTACAACATAAACAGCTTCGATTCACAACAAACACAGCTGACAGATGTCACAACGCTACTGACTGAACACGCGCAAGACTTGAGTTGTCTGAGTGGTGACGTCAAGGCACTGTCCCCCCTCCACGCCACCGAGTACCGTGGCGGCAATGGAAACATCAAAGTAGTGAGACAGCCCTTCCCTATTCAGCGGCCCTGTATCCGGGTAACAAACCACAAAATCGGCCGGAATTGGAAGAGAAGGGTAGAAGTAGGAGTGTAGAAACCCGACCAAATAAAGGGTATAAGGTATGTAAAACAACCATAACATCTACCAAGTCGCAACCGTCTACCAGTAAAATGAATACGGGTAACGGGAAGCCACTGCAGGTAGAAAAGAAACAAAACTAAACCTACCATTACCTGCAGTGAAACCACCAAAGAAAACAGGTAAGAAGAAAGTAACAAATAATATAAAACAGGTGAGCGATAGGGAGTTTTTGTTAAAAGAGGAGCAAGAAGTGGGTAGAAACCATTATCCTGAATGTCCGGAAATAATTTGTAAGATCAGGAATCTACTAGTAAGAGCGCTTATAGACACTGGCAGTGAAGTAACTTGTGTCAGCTCAAAGTTTGTAGATAATAGTCAGTTGCGTAATTGTCCCAGACTACCCGTAAAACATTGTAATGTACAGGGAACCACTGGAGCCAAAATGCAAAAGATAACTGAACAAATATATTTACCTGTCAATTTAAATGGTAACCAAACCCAAATTGTAGCTCTAATAGTCCCGAAACTCGTTCATGATTGTATTATTGGGGTAGATACGTTACTTGAATGGAAGGCAGAAATAAATTTTAAAAGAAATACCATTACGATGGAAATTAATACAAATAAAATTAATGTAAGTATTAAGGAGTTTAAGCATTGGAACTCGGTAAGTGTCATAAAAGGGTATATAGAGAAACCTGTAGTTGACGTTAGGAGTGACCAGCACTGTATTGATGATACTCCGGAAATCAACATTGGGACTGAGTTGAACAATGAGCAACAGAACCAAATTCAGCAACTCGTTTGTGAGTATAGTGATGTGTTCAGAACAGAGCCTGGAAGAGCCAAGTTCTATGAACATCAGTTAACACTTACTGAAAATGCATCATTTGTGCAAAGGACTTATCCAATCCCTCTACATTATAGAGATGAAGTGGAAAAAGAGGTCCAACAGATGTTAGCGAATGGTGTTATAAAGAGAGCAAGTAGTCCCTATATAAACCCTTCAGTAGTTGTCTCCAAGCCGAACGGGAGTATCCGATTATGCCTAGATGCTAGGAAACTAAATTCTTTATTAGTACCAGATTACGAGTGCGCAAGGAGTGTGGAAGAATTGTTCCAAAAATGTAATGGGATTAAGTACATGACCAAACTAGACTTAACATCAGGATTTTCGCAAATTCCCATCCGAAAATGTGATAGACAGTATACGGCATTTTTGTATAAAAACAAGTGCTACCAATTTAAAGTGGTACCTTTTGGCCTGAGCACCAGCTTAGCTGCAATGGTAAGGTGTTTAGACAGTGCCTTAGGTAATGAGGTAGAGAAGTATACATTAGTGTTCGTAGATGATATTCTATGTGTGTCACAAACATTCGAGGAGCACTTACAACATTTAAAGAATATTTTTGAAAAATTAAGATCAGCAAACATGACGTTAAATCTACGGAAATCAGAGTTTGGTAAGGAGGAAATTAAGTTTTTAGGTCACCGAATCTCAGTGGAAGGCATAACCACAGACCCAGAGAAGGTAAAAGCCATACAAGAATTTCCAACTCCAAAGAACTTTAAGCAGCTAAAGTCATTTCTAGGTTTAGCTAACTACTATCAGAAGTTTACAAGTAAATACGCGGAAAGTACTGTTCCATTGTTGAAGTTGTTAAACAAAGGGATTAAATGGAAGTGGACAAAGGACCACGATGAAGCGCTGCAACAAGTGAAAAGTCTTTTTATAAATACTGTTGTATTAAATTATCCAAGGATAGGAGAAAGATTTTACTTGCAAACAGACGCCAGCAATATTGCTATTGGAACACACTTGTATCAGATAGATGAGAAGGGCCAAAAAGCGGTATTAGGATTTGTAAGTCGCACACTTAAAGGGGCAGAATTAACCTATTGTACGACAGAAAAAGAGCTATTAGCGATAGTGCATAGCCTGTCAAAGTTTAGAAGTTATATTCTGGGTGCTAAACTTACTATAATCACCGACAATAAGGCGTTAGTATTTTTATTAAAGTGTAAATTGCTAGGTGCTCCTCTGACTCGTTGGATCTTGGCGATATAAGAGTATCAATTTGAAATACAGTATTGTAAAGCGAAAGACAACTTGGTAGCAGATGTTCTCAGTAGAAATCCACCATCAGAAAACAACATGGAAACAGGTAACATTAAATGTAGTAGCAATGATATTAGTATTTACGCAGTAAAGCATATAACAAAACCTGAAGTAGTTAGACGACTTAAGGAAATAGGTACTCATCAACAACAAGACCCTAGGATTAGTGTAGCTTGGAGAAATGCAGTTACCAACTCCAAACCAGGATTTTCTGTATATGGAGGTAAACTATATAAGCTATGTTCCCATAGGAGGAAATATAGACAAAATATTGACCAATAAAGAAATAATAGTTTGAGCCAATAAGGTATGCAAATCAAACGTGGTCAAATAAAATAATTTCATAATTGTTTTGAATCAAAGTCAATAATAATAATTAAAAAATATTATTTAAATAAACGTTAGTATTGTTGTTTAAATTACTGACGTTAATTGAGCCAAAATGGTGATTAAAATATTAATGGTCATATAAATTTCCAATATGTGTATACCATGTTAGGTTAAGTAACAAATTGTAATCGTTAGTTATAAGGTAGATGTAAGGAAAGTTGTATTAGTGCAAGTTTTGTGCGGGAAAAACCAAAAGTGCGAAAGAAAATGTGCAAAATTTTTAATTAGGGTAAAACGATATATTAAGAAAAAAAATTAATGATTTCTTAAAATAATTAATTTTTTTATACCGAGTGGGGGTATATATAACGATTCATATTAGCGTTCTATCTGAGCGTTATACGAAAGTGTTAGACTGTACGAGTATAGCAGCGTAAGCAAGAGAGAGAGCGTACAATCGCAGCCATCTTACTCTAACCTCGTCACAGCGACATCCGCTACCGGTACGAACATGAATCTTTACTCAATTCAAATTATAAGTTCAACCTGCGATAACTTGGAAACTAATAAATATACGGCAATTCTGAAAACAGCATTGTGTTAAGCAAGTAAAGCTTTATAAGTAGCCGCAATCTCAGTTAATATAATTAACAATTGAAGAAGTTATGCGGAAGACGAACGCCAAAAGGAATAACAAGAGAATTATGCTACATAGGAATTAGGTGTTTTCACACACACACAGATAAAGACCTAAGCAACAATATTCTGTGGTCAGATCTTAGAAAACACATTTGCAAATACCTGTAATCAATCAATTTGCAAACACAGGAAGTACGATTTTGACTAGAAATTCTCTGCAGTTTCAAACCTGTCAAGGGGTGTTTGCTCGACCTGTTCGAGATTGTCGAGACTGGAAAAACGTATGATTTATTTGAACAACCAATCAGAATCCCGTATTTAAAACAGACGCCAACTCAAACCGAGGGGTAGCGTTACTCTTCGTTTGGATGTTCAATGCGCTAGTCGTATGTAAATTACGTGCAGAAATTTTTCAATCACGCAAAGTGGTATTTAAGTATAAAATTCGAGAAGTAGTCCGCAGTGAAGATGAACTAGTACCTTTCAACAACTCTCGCTGTGTATCACAACATTAATTAATTAAATTATTAATTAATTAATTGATAATCAGCCGCGAAGTGACCTGAGCAACAGAGAGCTATAGCATCTGTAATTGCCAGAGCTACTTTCTACAGGATTGATCAACATCATTTCTTCTGTGCTAAACCATCAACAGAAGGACCTCTACGGATTCCTATCTTCGGTCGACGCATCAAACAGTAAGAAATAGATTCATTGATCAATGAAATAAGCACTAAACAAATAATAAAAAGCAATAAATAATTTTTAAAAGACACTAATAATTTCACACTTTGTATTTAATGTGTAAGATTAGTTATAACATAGTATAGGCGTGTTGAATGGAAAGTGAGGTGTAGTATTGGATGTGCAAATTATTGCAGACCTGTTCTTTAGCACTGGTTTGGGAGATATTAATCTCTTAATTAAACCAGATAAGAGCAATAGGTCGTTTGAACGTCTTAATCTTTACTTTTCACACACATTCGTTAATTATAAGAGTTAGGGTAGCAATAAGTCCTACAATTAACATTTTCAAGAAGTTTAAAAATAATTAAAACGTTAATTAAACATACTCAAGCAAATTTTAAAGTGTTATTTGTAACGATTCCCCTTGAATCCACAATCACTGAACGAATCCTGAGAATTTGCGTCTCTATGCTCTGAGCTAAGCTGGAACCGTGTCATTTGTATCTGGGATTTGTTCTGGCGCCCAGGTAAAGTAATATCACGGGTAAGTAACGTTTTATCTATCATTCAAAATATTAGATAAGAGTGTTAGATAAAAGGTAGCGTTGTAATATATTCAATCACGTTTTGCTACAGTCCGTTTCTTGATGTATATAATACATTTAATATTTATAATGAAATTTACCTTAGATGTTATTTTTCTATTTGGAACATGTTTCAAGAGTTCCTGTTCTCTCATCTTCAGCCTTTGCGATCTTGTTTCTGGTGAAGTATTTGTGTGTTGGCTGCTGGATTCTATTAAGGTTGTTTGTTGGTCTTAGGTATTTTAAAGTTGTATTATTGCGTGTGATTGTTGTATATGTTTTTGTATTTTGTGTATTTTCGATGTTGAGTGCTTTGAATATTGTGTCATGTTTTGTATTGATTTATATTTGTTCTGGTATTAGTTTGTTTTATGTTTGTATATTTGTAAATTTTCCCAAATGTTCATTATGGTGCCTTTGTGTGGTGTATGTTTTATTAGTGATACATTGGTTATGTCTGGTAATTCGTGTCCTGTGTTTATTGCATGTGTGGCTAAATTGGATTTATATATTTCTGGTTTTTGTATGCGTTTAGGTGTTCAAAATAACGTTTATTCAGCTGTTTTTTTGTTTTTCCTATGTAACATTTATTGCAATTTTTGCATTCAATTTTGTATATACCGTTAGTTGTTGTATTATCTTTGTTGTGTGAGCTATTTATAATTTGTAATTTATTTTTATTAGTTTTGTATGCTATTTTTATATCTGTGTTTTTAAATAGTTTTGTTAGTTCTGGTCATTTTATTATTTATGTATGTGAATGTGGCCCATTTCTTGTTGTTGTTATTATTTATGTGTTGTTCATTTTGATTAATTCTTAATTGTTCAGTTTTTATTTTATATTTGATTTTATTTTCTATTTTGTTCACAGTATTTTTATTGTATCCATTTTCATAACCAATTTGGTATATTATATTTCTTTCTTTGTCAGTTTCTTGTTTGTTTAGGGGAATTTTGTACATTCTGTTAAATAGCGAATAGAATGCTGCCTTATGTTGTGGTGGGTGGTCAGAATGGTTAGGTATAATGATGTTAGTGGAAGTTGGTTTTCTATATATTGCATATTGTATGTGGTTGCTGTATCTTGTGATGGTTATGTCTAAATACTTGATTTTGTTATGTTTTTCTTTTTCTTCTGTGAATTGTATTTTAGGATGTATGTTATTGATTTGTTTCAGTATGATCTCTGCATGTGTGTTTTTGTTATTTGATACATATAGCCCATCGTCTGCATATCTTTACCATATGCCATTTGGGTCATGTGATTTTATAATATTTTGTATTTTTGTGTCTATGTGTTGAAGGAATATTTCTGCTATTATGGTTGATAATGGTGATCCCATTGCTAAACCTTCTTGCTGTTAATAAATTTTGCTATTAAATTCAAAGTAATTTTTTTTTGTACAAGAAGAAAAAAGAACAGAAGCAGCACATGAATTAAAAAAATAATCACTAGCGAAATGGAAAACAAAGATAAACAAAAGAAAGACAATAAAACAATAAAAGAAATTAAAAATAAAGTAAAGAACGATAATTTAATAATAACTAAAGGAGACAAAATCAAGCAACAATAAGCATTGATAAAGCAGACTACATTAAAAAAACCGAAGACTTCATCAACAATAATAATTGCATACAACTAAACAAAAACCCAACAGAAAACTATCTAAACAAACAATAAAACAAAACAAAAATAACTAAAACATTTTCAACATGAAAAACACAGACATATATATAAATAATAATCCAAAACCAACTAAAATGAATAGCCTAATAAAAATACACAAATTAAACAACCCAATACGTCCATTAATCAACTTCAAAAAAGCTCCTACATACAAAATAGCAAAGATAATAGCACAAAAACTAAAAAATAACCATCTAACAAGTAACCATCATAACATAAAAAATACATACGACTTAATAGACAAACTAAAAATAATAAATATAAATGAAAATACATTTTTTATTTCATATGACATCACAAACATGCACACCAACATCCCAGTAGAAGAAACAGTACACATAATAATAAACATACTTAAAGAACAAAATGAAAACAAACTATATATAACCGAAAGAAAAAATAGCCTCCAACTAATACTAAAACAAAATTACTTTGAATTTAATAGCAAAATTTATCAACAGCAAGAAGGTTTAGCAATGGGATCACCATTATCAACCATAATAGCAGAAATATTCCTACAACACATAGACACAAAAATACAAAATATTATAAAATCACATGACCCAAATGGCATATGGATAAGATATGTAGACGATGGGCTATATGTATCAAATAACAAAAACACACATGCAGAGATCATACTGAAACAAATCAACAACATACATCCAAAAATACAATTCACAGAAGAAAAAGAAAAACATAACAAAATCAACTATTTGGACATAACCATCACAAGATACAACAACCACATACAATATGCAATATATAGAAAACCAACTTCCACTAACATCATTATACCTAACCATTCTGACCACCCACCACAACATAAGGCAGCATTCTATTCGCTATTTAACAGAATGTACAAAATTCCCCTAAACAAACAAGAAACTGACAAAGAAAGAAATATAATATACCAAATTGGTTATGAAAATGGATACAATAAAAATACTGTGAACAAAATAGAAAATAAAATCAAATATAAAATAAAAACTGAACAATTAAGAATTAATCAAAATGAACAACACATAAATAATAACAACAACAAGAAATGGGCCACATTCACATACATAAATAATAAAATGACCAGAACTAACAAAACTATTTAAAAACACAGATATAAAAATAGCATACAAAACTAATAAAAATAAATTACAAATTATAAATAGCTCACACAACAAAGATAATACAACAACTAACGGTATATACAAAATTGAATGCAAAAATTGCAATAAATGTTACATAGGAAAAACAAAAAAACAGCTGAATAAACGTTATTTTGAACACCTAAACGCATACAAAAACCAGAAATATATAAATCCAATTTAGCCACACATGCAATAAACACAGGACACGAATTACCAGACATAACCAATGTATCACTAATAAAACATACACCACACAAAGGCACCATAATGAACATTTGGGAAAATTTACAAATATACAAACATAAAACAAACTAATACCAGAACAAATATAAATCAATACAAAACATGACACAATATTCAAAGCACTCAACATCGAAAATACACAAAATACAAAAACATATACCACAATCACACGCAATAATACAACTTTAAAATACCTAAGACCAACAAACAACCTTAATAGAATCCAGCAGCCAACACACAAATACTTCACCAGAAACAAGATCGCAAAGGCTGAAGATGAGAGAACAGGAACTCTTGAAACATGTTCCAAATAGAAAAATAACATCTAAGGTAAATTTCATTATAAATATTGTACTGTATTTTATTTAAGTTATTGTAATTAAGATCTGCTCCACGTTGGATCAGCCATTTTATACTGGTTTATTTTTTTATTACAGGTATTGTAATAAAGATCTGTACCTACTGTTATTATATATTTTTTTTTATTTACCAGTACATGTAAAGAAACTCTTTTTCTCAGGGTTAATGATTATTAAGTTATTTTATCGTATTTACGATTATATCTATTAAATTATTTTCTTGAAACCAACCCAGATTCAGTTAATGGGTAGTACTTTGGTAATTAACCATGTAAAAAATAACTAACGTATTAGTGTAACTTAACTGTCTCTGAATTCTTCTAGCTGCCACGGGTTCACTTCTGGTTGTTGTTTACCTTTCTTCAACAGCAATATTCAGCTTGGCAATCTGTTTCTTCACACGAATCTCTTATTGCTCTTACCGCTGGATACCGCTCTCCAAGATTACTGCAACACCAATGTCTCCTTTGAACACTTAATTATTCGTTAGGGCCACTGAAACTCTTCTCCAGTCCAAGATTTTCCTCTTCTGTCGTCGTTCTATTCAGGATATTGTTATATTTGTTGTATTATTATTTATTTATTCGATATTATAATCAAACTCTGGAATCACTATTCAAAATCCTTTGCTTTATTTTCTTTTCCAAGTTACATTACTTTTGTGATGTACAGCAGTTATTATAATTTAATATTCTTAATGTGACTCTGATTGAATTAAAAATTAGACTCTATTTACATAATTCCTCTGTTTAATCTTTATAGTATTCAATATAACATTAGACTACTCATGTTACTTTCCTTAGATATAAATTTAGACTCCTTTTACATAATTCCTCTCTTTCATCTTTATAGTATTTGGTATTAAATTAGACTAATACATTTTTTCTTCATCACTCACTCAAAACAATCTCTAACAATTTACATATTTGCCACGTTGATAATTCCCTACCTTCGTTACATCTTTTTATCATATACCTCTTAAAAACTTATATAACTTTTCTACTTCTTATTAAATATATTTATTTTATTTCTAATATTCTGAATTCTAGTTTGTATTTATAATATGATCATTCTCTTACTATTTCCTCTTATTATAATATTCATTTCAAATTTCATATATTCTTTTCATAACATATATCTTTATACTGTTTTATCTCATATAGGCATCTACCTCTATGTTGATGGGTGAGTCGATACAATGTTTTTGTTTACATTTTCAAACATATGTTACAATTCTAATAAATTTATATATTTTTTCTTTTAAAATTTGTTATTTTCCCCTTATGTACTGTGTTGCATTTTAACAGCAGTACATAATACCTTCCCTTATTTCATAATCTCAGATACCACTTGATATGAGATTTTGAAATAATTAATTTCTTATCACAAACATGGTCGAACATTAATATTGAAAACATATGATTAATTCGCTAATTGTATATCACAAAATTCATTTCATAAATTGGTTTTTTCTTTTATTAACATAACAAGTATGGTTCATCACTATCAAGAGTCACCATATCTTACACACTCATTTATGGCTTAAAATAACATTAATCAAACCAACTGGTTTTACATCAAAAATAATAAGTATAAAATAACAATTGTTCCTAGTTTCATGGCTAAAAAACTCAAAAACATGAATACAAACATGATCTTTTCTTTTAAATCTCACCTTCCCAATCCTGGTCATAAATTTCCTGTGTTCTTAATTTCAGAATTATTTTTCTTTTAATTTAAATTATTTTTATTATAATATGGGTATCAGCTTTAATGATGTGATATGCTTTGTAAACCTAATAGCTGTCCATGATAATCAGTATATATTTCCTACATCTCCTATCACTAGTTGATAATGGTCCACAAATGTCAATAAAACTTGCTCTAATGCTCTCAATGCTTGCTGATTTATCCACCTTCCCTCAAATCTGACATTGGCTACCTTGACTTTTTTTTACAAATATCATATATTAACTTAGCACCTAAAACTTGATGTCGATTCTTTATACACTTTGGGTTATTCTATCATTTATTTGGTTACTTTTAATTATATTCCTGTTTTCATGTTGGAACACTTAATTTCTTCTTAATTTTCATACCTCGAGTCATGTTGTCATATTTATTTTTTATCTCTTTACCTCGTTATTTGTATCATCCCTAAAATACCATAATTCCCTAACATTAAATACTATACATGGGTTCGGATTCGGAGGGGCACTATTGGCTTCCATTACTCCGCCGTTTTCCCTAAATATATCATCTGAAATCAGAGGAACTTCATCTCTGTCCAGCAAAAAATAAAAGTTGCACAATCACAACACAATACATATAATTATTACCTATAAGGTAGCTCCTTCGCTACAAAATTATATTCAAGGGATTGTTACATGATTTCTTTGAGGTCTCTTCACATTTTTATTCCATTACTGTTTCACTTCTGGTGTTTTATCACTTCAATTAATATTCTATCATTCACAGGTAACTGGTTAACATTATTCGACATACATGTTGGATTATTCCCATCTTGGTGTTGTCAATCTATGATATTTTAGATTCTATCTTCATCTTCATTTTTTATTTATTTATTCCCCTTTAATTATGCAGTTAAGTACTGAATTTCATCATTATCGTAATTTGTATTTGTCTATTCTTTCTTCATCTAATTCATTTCTACCCTTCTTAAATAGTAACTAGTCTTAATTGTTCTTATCATTGTTATTATACTGATTAAAATGGTTATTCAAATAATTATTATGGTTATTAACTGTCTTTTTCTTCTTAACTGATTCAAAAATAATTTCTCTTAACTATCCGGTAAGATGTTATTACTTATTTTAGAATTTGGTGGATTCATTTCATCTTAATTCATAAAATAAAAAAAAAATTTTTATTTGTAATAACCTTCATATGTGTCGTTTGTATTAATAATCAATCTAATCTTTATTCCATTGGTTTGCTTTGGTCCATACCCAGAAAATCAGTCCCTTCTTTCCATATTTTTCATATTTAGTTCATCCGTTGTCAAATACGTAAGTTATCCTTGTTGCACGGATTATTATTACAGTGTCCATAATGATTTCTGTTTTTATTAAATACCTCTCTGTCACCCTGTACTCCCATTCTTTTGATACTACATGTTCATCTCTCTACCTATGCCTACATCAGTCACTTTCCTATTTATTTTATTGAACAGGTATTTTAATGGTACTTGAATTATTGATGACATTACTGAGAGTTTGTTACACATTTCTATTTCTGTGATATTTAATTTACCTATAGACTTTCTGACGTTTTTTCTCACTATTTTATTGTGATTCCCTTTGAAATATTCTATTGAGTTCCTTTTATTATCTTTAAAATAACTTATTCTTCTGTAGTTAGTACTTAGGATGTTAAGTACATTAATCAGTCCATTATTCATCATCTCCAATTCTTCTCGTATATTTTTAATTTTCTTAGGATGTGTTATTCTTCTTTCTTCTGTTTTCTTAATTATTTGCTTCTTTATTCCATTATCTTCTATTTTATGACTTACTTGCTCCCTATTTTGATCGTTTGGTATTATTTCTATCTCCGTTTTGTTATCATTTATTACTTCTTCCGTTATCTTATTCAATGTTTCCACACTTTGCTTGTCATCTTCTATCGTTGTTTCTATTGACTGGTTTTCATCACTCATTATTTCTTTCATTGTTTCTATGTTCAATTTCATTTTTGCGGATTGCCTAATGTTCCTTTCCTCACAATTTTGTAATATTAACTTGATTTCAGCCTTTTGCTGGTCTAATTTATTCTTCACCCCATTTATTTGTTGTTGAATGGTCTCCTTTAATTCCTCATTATTTTGTTTTAATAAATTTTCATTATCTAGTCTCATTTGTTTAAAATTTTCGTTGGTTTTGTTATTCCCTTCCATTATAATTCTCATCATCTCCTGGAAATTTGCATCCATTGTTTGGTTTGGTTTCTTTAGTTGGTCCCCTTGGGCATCCTCTACTATTATTTCCATTTCAGTTTCTTCCTCTTCAACACTATTACTCCTTAATTCATATCGTTGCTCTAGTTTGTTAGCCATTTTACAATATTGAACTTAATTTAATTACAAGGAGATTTTTATACTAAATAAATTTAACAAAATTGTGTTATTTGGTGCTGGTTTAAAGAAAATCTTTGCTTTCACGTATGGGCGCCATTTTATGTACTGTATTTTATTTAAGTTATTGTAATTAAGATCTGCTCCACGTTGGATCAGCCATTTTATACTGGTTTATTTTTTTATTACAGGTATTGTAATAAAGATCTGTACCTACTGTTATTATATATTTTTTTTTATTTACCAGTACATGTAAAGAAACTCTTTTTCTCAGGGTTAATGATTATTAAGTTATTTTATCGTATTTACGATTATATCTATTAAATTATTTTCTTGAAACCAACCCAGATTCAGTTAATGGGTAGTACTTTGGTAATTAACCATGTAAAAAATAACTAACGTATTAGTGTAACTTAACTGTCTCTGAATTCTTCTAGCTGCCACGGGTTCACTTCTGGTTGTTGTTTACCTTTCTTCAACAGCAATATTCAGCTTGGCAATCTGTTTCTTCACACGAATCTCTTATTGCTCTTACCGCTGGATACCGCTCTCCAAGATTACTGCAACACCGATGTCTCCTTTGAACACTTAATTATTCGTTAGGGCCACTGAAACTCTTCTCCAGTCCAAGATTTTCCTCTTCTGTCGTCGTTCTATTCAGGATATTGTTATATTTTTTGTATTATTATTTATTTATTCGATATTATAATCAAACTCTGGAATCACTATTCAAAATCCTTTGCTTTATTTTCTTTTCCAAGTTACATTACTTTTGTGATGTACAGCAGTTATTATAATTTAATATTCTTAATGTGACTCTGATTGAATTAAAAATTAGACTCTATTTACATAATTCCTCTGTTTAATCTTTATAGTATTCAATATAACATTAGACTACTCATGTTACTTTCCTTAGATATAAATTTAGACTCCTTTTACATAATTCCTCTCTTTCATCTTTATAGTATTTGGTATTAAATTAGACTAATACATTTTTTCTTCATCACTCACTCAAAACAATCTCTAACAATTTACATATTTGCCACATTGATAATTCCCTACCTTCGTTACATCTTTTTATCATATACCTCTTAAAAACTTATATAACTTTTCTACTTCTTATTAAATATATTTATTTTATTTCTAATATTCTGAATTCTAGTTTGTATTTATAATATGATCATTCTCTTACTATTTCCTCTTATTATAATATTCATTTCAAATTTCATATATTCTTTTCATAACATATATCTTTATACTGTTTTATCTCATATAGGCATCTACCTCTATGTTGATGGGTGAGTCAATACAATGTTTTTGTTTACATTTTCAAACATATGTTACAATTCTAATAAATTTATATATTTTTTCTTTTAAAATTTATTATTTTCCTCTTATGTACTGTGTTGCATTTTAACAGCAGTACAATATTAAATGTAATATATATATATATATCTATATAGGAAGCGATTAAGTGTATGACTGTACACTACACAATGTGGTGTAGTTTATTATAACTGTTGCATCATATCGTTGCGCAACAGTATGGTGCAATACGTGTTGACGTTGTGCAATAGTTACACGCAACAGTAGAAGATGGAGGGGGTGGGGGGATCGTCAGTCTATATAAACGGGAGCTCGTTCGCTATACCGTTCACTCGCGTCAAGTACCTCGGGCTCCACGTGGATTCCCGACTCACCTGGCGAACCCATGTACAGTACATCCGACAACGCGCTTCGGCGCAACTCAGTAGACTCTGGCCCGTGCTTTCTAATCCGGCAATGACCCCCCGGCTAGGTAAGCTCATAGTCAACACGTACGTGTTGCCCGTGATTACCTACGCCTGTCCTGTTTGGGGATACCTGGCTCGTGGTCATAGAACAACGCTCCAGCGCGTACTCGACCGGGGACTGAAGCTCGCGTGCAAAGTCCCCCGGAGGTACCCTTCTCGTCTTTTGAGGAGAGGACTCGGTGTCCGCTCTCTTGATGACACCGTGAGACGCCTGGCGCGTAGATTCTATGTTCGTTCCGACAGAGTGACCCACAATTCCCTCATTGCCGGACTTGGTAAATACACCCCGCGACCAGGTGAGTCCTGGAAGCGACCTCGTTTGCTAGTCCCGGTGGTATAATCCACCAATCGCAGGTCGCTTTAGACCCCCCCCCATAAGTAGATAAAAAGTATACAATGAACTCAAACAGACCCAGTGGCAGGAGTCCTTTCTGAGACTCGGGACACTGCACTACTCGCGACCCGCGCTTCGCGCGGGCCGCGCAACCCCCAGTTGTGTGTCTATACCGTTCACTCCTGTGTCGACAGTCGCAAGCAACGCATCGCAACCAGCGGACCTACTAAGCAAGCGAGCAAGCAAGATGGAATCCATTGTACAGAAATTTGGGAGAGTCACCGTTTACGAGTACGCACGATTTCAGGACCTACAAACGGGGATGAAGTATCCGATTTGCCTGTTGCGGAACGAGATGACGCGGTACGGACCTTCTCTGGCAGCCGTTATAACCGGAAGAATGGACGGCGCGGGATTACTTAAGGTCTACCTGCCGAAACGATACGCGAAGGTGTTTACGGACGAGGAACTGCAAGGCGTACAGGCGGATACGCTCTACCTACAGTACAACGGACAAAAAGATCGTGTAGCGGACGTCACTATTGCAAGATTGTAAAATATTGTTTGTACGTAATTTTGTAACACTTTTTTTTTGACAATACACGTATTGACTAACATTATAAGCGTTATTATTTCCCTCCTCCTCGTTCCTTTACCCCTCTTCCTCCTCCTTCTACCACCACCACTACTATAATACGAGCGACACGGCGAGGACAGGGGTCAGTGTTTCGTTCGTCGTCGACGGAGCAACATCTCACCGAGTATCGGCCGAGCCATATAGCACAACACGGAGAGAGAGAGAGAGAGGGAATACAGATTCGCGAAAACGATTCTGACCAGAACATAACATCACGCTCACCCGACATTTACTGGCGTCATCATCGGCTGTCCAGCGTTGGTATATCTGTCCACAACACGGGACGTTTCAAGACAGTGACAGGACGGCAGGCGAAGCGAACACACCTCGACGCAAGAGGAGAGTAAAATTTAGCGACAACCTGACGTTCTATCCTGTACCGTAATTGTGAATCGCGTTTCGGTGAACTCGTAAGAAGAAGACACAAGTATGCAACGCACAACGAAGAAGAAGAAGAACAACAACAACATCAACAACAGAAATGTGGAAACGGTTCGCAAGACGATCGCGATGGAGCTGCACAGACCGATGAGAAGGAGTAAGCAAGGAGCAAGGAGGAGTAAGCAAGGACTACTTCTGCCCGATAATGTACGTTCTATCATCTGCGGACCGTCCGCGTGCGGCAAGACGAACGTGATGTTCAACCTGTTGTTCGACGTGAATGGCCTACGTT
Source organism: Magicicada septendecula (assembly GCA_034769895.1). Taxonomy (NCBI): domain Eukaryota; kingdom Metazoa; phylum Arthropoda; class Insecta; order Hemiptera; family Cicadidae; genus Magicicada; species Magicicada septendecula. Next base: position 114,833,751 of record CM068369.1, read on the forward strand.
TCGCAAACCTGTACGTGTTTTAAAAATCACTGTTTCAACCCAAATACCGGATGTTGAAATCGCTGATGACACGGCTCGCCGACGACGGAGCGGGTATCACGGGTACAGTGAAAACGAAGAGGTACCGCCTCCCGACGAGGTCGACACCGCGTCCGTTATGGTGTTCGACGACATATCTTGTGAAAAACAATACAACATACTCAAGTACTTCGCTATGGGACGACACAGCGGTGTAGACACTGTAACGTATTCCCGCGTTACAAATCCAGGGAACCCATCTTAACTGACCTCTGCCAATTACATGGGCTGCCTACGTTGTAACGAACTGTATTCAAATCAAATTCACTGAACAAATTACTTACTATCTGTGTAAGGAAGCAAGGGAGGTATTTTACTGATTTATGCACTCATTTTCGTGTGTAACAAGACGACTTCTCTTTATTTAACAGCAGTTACTGACAGATCCCATGACATCATTAATTAAACTAAAATATTTAATTATTATACTTCTCATAAAACTTGGGGATCAAATTGATTCTATATTCTTATACCTCGGATCCGAGTTAACTTTCTGTTTATTTATAGTAAAGACTTCTACTTACTTTCAATTCATTTTATAAGCTTGCAAGACTTCTTTAACCATTTGAAGAATGGTACTATTACTTGGAATGATAATAAGTTACATTAACATATAAAGCGTTACAACGTATGATAATTGAGTTTTTACAGTAAACTCTTAGATTTACTCTCTTAATGTTTACATAAAGTTAATCGTCTTTGAAAAGTCTCTTTTAGAAGTGTGTAGTGTAACAAATATTATTAACTCTCGATAGACGGGCTATCGAGTCACCTTTAGAATGACTAAAGGAATGTAGAAACCTCGTCCTGGGGTGTCCGTCTTGGGAGTCCTTGTAGTCGGCGTCATCATCCGGGTAGCGTTTACGTCAAGAATAGGTCGAATGTTCACAGAGGAGATTGAAGCTTCTTTTGGTGTAAGTGTATGTAGATTCTCAGATGTCCTAAGCAGCGTCGTATTCCTGGAATACGTGTTTTTATGAAGTTCCTGCAGATCATACCTTCGGAGTGATGTTGAATATGGAGTTACATCTTGAAGGGAGTCGTCATCTTGCTTAACACTATTTATGTTTTTGTGTGTTACATATTCTGTCTTCTTGTTACCACATATTTATAGTTATCGGAACATGACACACGCTTTTAGCAGTGGTAGTTAATATACTACATTTTAAATTTAAACAAATAAATTAACAACATTTTGCCAGAGCTTTCGCTCGTACGTCTGCACTCAGTGAAGTCAACATAGCGAGAGAGCGTTTTTCTGCTCGCTTCAACTGGTACTTAACAAAAGGAGAGGGGCAACTACTCCGCGACAATATAGTCCCTATCTTTATTCAAGTTAACATTTTTATTTTCAAAAACTATGCCTTACTTATACATATATAATTTAAGTGAGTTATTTTAACGACTATTTGTGTCTTCAGATTTCTAATTATAAACATTATGATTTTTATCTTATTCTAAATTACAGACGACTCGGTAGACACGTCGAGTCCGGAATTAACAGGTCACCGCATGATAACAAGCAAAGGGTTAAATATGACAACAATAACTTTTTACAATTTGCCCTTTTTATTAATGTTTCTTTGGACCTCTTAATTGCTTCACATTCTCATACTGAGTACATACAGGGGTTTTAAGTATTATAGTGAGATTTAAAATGGCTTAATCGCTCGCAAACTTAACTTTTAATTTTTTTTTTTTTACAATTACTGTTACAATTTAAATCGTCACATACTCCACCGCTTAATTTTCACGTTACGGTTGCCTTTTTTTTTTCTAACGCACAATTGGGGACTGGGAGTATGTTTGATGTCAGTGTGTGTAATTTCTTTCACATAGTTATTGGTTAGCGTTATATCTACTTGCTTCTTCTCCATAACACAATATATTTTTATATATTCTTATTCTTATATACTCTTTTTTTTTTACATACTATTCACACTTAATATTTACAAAATAAAACACAAAACTCTTTCTTATCTCTATCACTTAAATCTACTACCGGTTTTTTCTTTTTGGTTGTCTTACTCTTTCTCTGTAGAGTAATTTTCTAAAACTTTGCAATTTAGAATTCTATCTTGTTTTCATTGAGTACTAGATAACTCATCTAGTTAATGAGTATTAGTTCTCATCTAGTTAATGAGTCCTCATTAATGTATGCTTCGCAGAACTGGATCTCAGGTTGATCAGGCCTCATTTCCAAACTCTACGTTTAACATTTTCCACGGTTTCGGAAGTATAATTTACTTCCACTACCTAGTGTTCCCTTTTCTATTTTGGGTTATACTATTACGTCTATTCTTCTTATATAATTTCAGCTGCGAAATATGCGTTTTCCGCCCATATTTTCGAGTCGCAGGTTCGTACAGGGCTACTGTAACTGGAGTTAGGTACTTCTGGATTCGATAAGGGCCACACCATCGGTATGATAGTTTAGAGGTGGTCTTATCAATCGCACTACTAGTGGGGTGAGTCTTATACATTACTAAGTCACCTACTTGGTACCTAATTGAATTGTTATGATTACCTTTCTCGTGGTATTTTCTGGATTTCTCTAAGTTTGCTCTTAAATTAGAGCGGGCTTTATTCCATATTCGCTTTATCTGCTTATCCGTTATTTGTGGAGGCAGCAGATCGTGTATATTCCATCTTGTGGACAAAGGGTGGTTTGGTCGGTATTTGTACAGTAACTCAAACGGGGTCGACTTGTGACCTTCGTGATAAGCTGAATTAAAAGCGTATTGAATCCAGGATAGGTTTTGGTTCCACGACGTGTGATCGTTCGCATGATAGGCGATTAACGCAGATTTGAGTTTTCGTAGATACCTTTCAGCAATATTGCCTTGCGGTCGATACTCTGGAGTGGTTATATGGTCTATTCCTAACTTGAAACACATATTCCTAAATTCTTTCGCTTTAAACTGTGGACCGTTATCAGATACTATACGAACAGGTGTACCGTAGTCTTTAAATAACCTTTCCCGTAATATTTTTACTGTCGTCGACGCTAATGCTCGTCGCATGGGATACATCCAAACAAATTTGGTGAACGAATCTACACAGATGAGTAACATTCTATTACCTGATTTGGATCGTGGATATGGACCTGAAAAGTCTAGATAAAGTTTAGAAAAAGGGGTCTTAGGGATTTCTGAAATCAGTTGGCTTACTTGAGTATTTCTGGCTGGTTTACTGAGGGCACATAATGTACATTTCTTTACGAAACTGGCTATTTCGCTGTTCATATTGTTCCAATGATATTCCTTTCGAACACGATGTATTGTCTTATTGATTCCCATATGGGCTCCTATGGTAGATGAATGGAAGTATTCCATCAGCATGGGTTTAATTACATCAGGGGCTATTATTCTTAGTTCCTTTCCGCTTCTTATCTTGTGACATAGTACATTTTTACTCAATACGTACTTCTCGGATTTAATACCTTGCGTAAGTTGTTCTATAATAGGCTTCAGTAAGGGGTCTTGTTGTTGATACAGGGCAATGTTTGTAAAGGCAAGGGGGAACTCAGTAATTACGGCGTTAGCAAGTGCTATTTCCGGATTCTCCTTGTTTTCGGAAGTCTTAGCGGGCGACTGGAACATACGGGACAGGGTATCAGCGACTACGTTTTGGGTACCTTTTATATGCTGCACTCTGAATTTGTAGCAGTTTAACTTCAATATCCATCTTCCAATACGTCCTAACTGTTTAGGGTGATTCAATAACCAAGATAACGCCTGATTGTCAGTTTCCAAAAGGAATTCTTTGTGTTCTAGGAAGGGTTTAAACTTTTCGAATGCAAAAACAATTGCTAAACATTCCAATTCATATGCGGAATACTTTCTTTCTTGGTCGCTCAGTGTTCGCGATGCATAACTAATAGGTAGTCTACAGTTATCTATCTCTTGATATATCACTGCACCTAGCGCTACACTGGAACTGTCGGTCTGCACTACGAAAGGTTTCGTGAAATCCGCTAGTTGCAAAACTGGAGGGGATATAATACTCTCTTTAAGTTGCTCAAACGCGTTTTGATGTAGTGAGCTCCATTCAAACTTCGTTCCCTTCTTTCGTAAGGAGTTTAAGGGTGCTGCTATTTCGGCAAGATGGGGAATATATTTGTGGAAATAATTTACCATTCCCAAAAATCGGGCTATACCTTTTGCATCTCGTGGGGATGTAAATTCTCTAATAGCGCGGGTTCGTTCGGGATCAATGCTTACCTTTCCATTCGCTTTCACGATGTGACCTAAGAATGAAAACTGTGGCACGGCGAAACTTACCTTCTTTGGGTTAACAGTTAATCCTGCTCTTAGTAACCGAGATAACACTTCGCGTAGATGTTTAAGATGTAGTTCCATAGATTCGCTGTATATAACGATGTCGTCCAAATAGTGATACACATATGATTAGATAAAACTTCCGGGCTGAGAGGCCGTGGTCGATTGCTTGATGTATTGGAGCTATACGTTTCGGCCGCACCACCGGTGGCCATCTTCAGTAGCTAAATTGTGTTCGAATAGATGACACGCCGAACACGTCCCCAATGAACTGGGAACAAGCAACAGTGAGTTACGGCTACGATGCCTCTATTTATAACTTTTTGGCCACTTAAGGTGTGTCACGCGGACCAATGAGAAGCCAGCTCGTCAACTGAAGATGGCCACCGGTGGTGCGGCCGAAACGTATAGCTCCAATACATCAAGCAATCGACCACGTCCTCTCAGCCCGGAAGTTTTATCTAATCATATTGACACCGGCCGTGAAAGCCTACGTACTAAGATTAGTGATACACATATTTAAATTTAATATCGTGAAATATCCTCTCTAATAGTCTAGTACATACGGAACTTCCTTGAGATATTCCAAAGGGTACTCTGGTAAATTGGTACAAGTTAAAAGGAACTGCAAACGCGGTTAGACGTTTTGATTCTTCTGAAAGGGGTATTTGGTGAAAAGCTTGATTCAGATCCATCACCGTAAAGACCATAGCTTTAGTGAAATAATGAAAGGCACTATGGATGTCCGGAAGAGGGATTGATTCAAATTCTATTCTTTTGTTTAATTGCCTGTAGTCCACAACTAGTCTGTGTTTATCTTGACCTTTTGGTACTAAAAAGGAGGGTGAAGAATATGGGGACGTAGAGGGTTCAATAACTCCTTGCTCCAACAGCTTGTTGATATGGTTTCGCATCACTTCCATCTTGGGAGGCGACAACTTGTACGGAGGTAGGCGTATTACTTTCTGATCGCTCAGATTAATTTTATACTCTATTAGGTTAGTGAGTCCTAGTTTAGGTGTAAGAACTGAGGAAAATTCTTTTATTAATTTCAGTATTCTCACTCTATCTCTACTTTCTAGATGAGATAACTCTGAGTCTTGGTGTATTTCATGTGCAGTAGATGAACAACTCTTTTTCTTTTTCTCATTATTACAATCAAATTTAAATTTCCGTGTACGGTCAAATCGGAAATAATATTTTTGCTCATAGATGTCAAGAATCATTCCAGTTTTACTAATAAAGTCTGCACCTAATATTAACTCGGATCCTAATTCCTTACATACTAACATTGTAAACATCCAGGTTAGGTTCTTGATTTTAACCTTAACGGTAATGCTCAGGTTTATGATTATATTACGTTTGTCGGCGGTAGCACACTTTATATTCACCGGTTGACTCCGTTTTACTAGATGGTGTTTCGCTAATTTGTCCGCTAATTCTTGGCTGATTAAAGTTCTACTAGATCCCGAATCAATTAAGGCGATGGTGGCTGTAACGCCTAAGTCAACTCGTATTAATGGTAATAGATTTTTAGTCCAGTTACATTTATTAATCGCGTTACATTTTTCACGAAATTGTCTCACATAGGGATCGATTTCTTTCGAACTTCTTTTCCTTCCACGTTGGTTATAAAGTATTTTATTATTATTATTTTTTTTTATTATTAGTTTCTTTGCGTTCACCAGATTTCGAGTAGCTGCGGAAGACACAGGATTTCGGGTCTCCCTGCCTTACATGTTTTTTTGGAGTTGGGTGATTCCGTTCCAGTGGCTTACTCTTGCAGTCTTTTCTTATGTGTCCATATTTTCCGCAATTATAACAGATGGGTTTATTGCGAGGTGGGTACTTTGTTTCCGCTTTATACGGTGTTACACTTAACTTACCAGATCTGCGCACATTGTGAGGTCTACTGGAAACTTGCCTTTCGTGCGAGGTTGTTACATCAGGCACTAGTGCTCGCAATTCATTTCTATTAGTTCCGGCGGTTTTCATTGCTTGTCTATTCTGATCGGAGTACCACACATTTGAAGAATGGATACTGCACTGTTCTAGATCAGCAATTGTATTGGGTCTATTTATCAACGATAAACGGGATCTTTCTTCAGGTGACAGTCCTATTAAAATGGTGTCGACCATTTGTGTCTCATTCCAGTCTACACGTAGTAGTCGAGATGACTCCCTGATGTCGGAGATGTAATGAGCTAATCTCTCCTGATTTCCTTGTACTCGGAGTACCATCTTTCTTTTTATTTCTTCATAAATACCTATGGGGATAAAGTATTTTATTATAGAGCTATGTAGCTCTTCTACTGGAAATGTAGAGGTTAGAGCTTCTAGGACACGGTTCTTTAACGGGGGTTTACATCTCGGTAACAGAACTTGCAAAATTTGGCAGTTATTCAGCTGCTGTAGATATTTTATCTGCAGAAGATAGCTAATGAAAGTTAGTAGTTTGGAGACATTTAATCCATCTGTGTAAGGGATTTCAGTTAAGATTTTCTCCACAGGATGAGTCATTTTACCGTATAGATCCGCGTTATAGTTCATGGTTGTCATTCCTCTAGGAGAACGATTTGATTCATTCGAGGTGGTCAATTCATGATTTCCGGGACGGAACTGAAAATGCTCGGGAGGAGGGGCATTTAAATATCTATCAGTATTTTGCTCTTGGTTCGCTTGCACTTGCGATACGGCGGGTGAGTTCCGATCAGTGTTAGGCGGAGGTAGATCAGTAGTAGGTGATTGTACTGGGGAGATGTGTAATTTCTTTAAGGACTTCTCTATTTCGTCCATCCTGAATGAGTCGGATTTTCTTCTTAAGTCATTAATAATTGAGGGTAAGCGGCGTAGAGCTTCGTCAGCTAGGTTTTGTACTTCAAGAGGTATTTCCGTGAGATTAGGCCAGATCAACAAATTTTTCATTCGCCGGGTTAAATGCTCTATTCTCTGGGTAGTCCGCAAAATTATTGCCGGAGATTTCTCGTCTTGGAGGGTTTGAGACAATAAGGTAAGCTCACTATACTTGGCATTACAAATTTCTCTTTCGCTCTCATAATCGAGTTCGCTTAGGTAGTTTAATTGCACGGGTGTATCAAATCCACATTCGCGAATTGACCTACGTAATTCCGCGACTGTTACATTCGCATGGGGTAGTCCACGCAAAAGAGCTTCGTAAGACAGCTCGTCTTTTAATAACAAATCCGGATTGAATTGGGCCATTTTTTTTTGGTTCTAACACATTAAAACGTACTTAAAATTAATTCTACAACACTACACATATATTACACATATATAGGATAAATTCTTAAGTAAATAATTTGCACAAATTAGAAAAGAACAATTTCTCTTCTAAGGGAGAGACAGAAATTCCACACACATATTTTTCAATGTTAAATAGCCAATCAGCTGTTTTCTGGAATGTAGGTCACCCACTTTATTTAGTTAACAAAGGTAGGCTGAGTGTGTCAGTGAGAATGGGGGGTTTTACTTTCACGTATTGTTCTCTACACAATGCCACCGATTACTCCCTGAACAGGTCAGAACTGGCGGAAGGGGAGCGAGCTGGCACGCATAGGGTGAATCTTATTCAACAATGCACACTTCTTCAATTTACACTACTATTACGCGTTATAACCTTTGACTCTATTCATTCATGTACTTTCCCCAATTAAATCAATTAGTTATTTTGTTCACAATTTCAAATTACGAAATTCTTTCCACGTAATTAACTGGGTCTACATTACGCAGGAGCATTATTATTAACAAATTTTTGTGACAACAGACATATGTTCGTGTATGTCTAACATATACTATGCAGGAGTATTCAAGAAACAACAGGTCTTGGATTGTCATAAAACAAACCTGTTAAAGACTGATCAGTTGACCAAACATTACAATTCATGTATGCAAGTAGGTACCTGCATATATCTTCATTCAATGATATTTCAAATTATACTGACTATCATTTACGTATGTTTTGAGATACGTAAGATATGAGATATGTTTTTAAAATTAAAGTTACCTTAATTACATTCTCTGAGTGCATAGATCAATAACTGAATGCCGTGAGTTATTTAATTTACTAATAAATTAATCACGCCAAAAACAGAGTGGAGCAATTTTGTTTGTGACACTCTGTACACAGTTACTCTTACAAGACAGCAACAACACAATACCCAATTAATTATTATTTACAGCACAACAAAGCACAGCAAATTAGATAACAACAGCACAATACCTTTTATAAAAATAAGCAGAGTGGCGCAATTTTGTATGCGTCACGATGCTTACCAAACCTTTATATAAATCAGCAGAGTGGCGCAATTTTGTTGCGTCACGATGCTTACAACTATTTTAAAATTAGCAGAGTGGCGCAATTTTGTAACGTATTCCCGCGTTACAAATCCAGGGAACCCATCTTAACTGACCTCTGCCAATTACATGGGCTGCCTACGTTGTAACGAACTGTATTCAAATCAAATTCACTGAACAAATTACTTACTATCTGTGTAAGGAAGCAAGGGAAGGTATTTTACTGATTTATGCACTCATTTTCGTGTGTAACAAGACGACTTCTCTTTATTTAACAGCAGTTACTGACAGATCCCATGACATCATTAATTAAACTAAAATATTTAAATATTATACTTCTCATAAAACTTTGGGATCAAATTGATTCTATATTCTTATACCTCGGATCCGAGTTAACTTTCTGTTTATTTATAGTAAAGACTTCTACTTACTTTCAATTCATTTTATAAGCTTGCAAGACTTCTTTAACCATTTGAAGAATGGTACTATTACTTGGAATGATAATAAGTTACATTAACATATAAAGCGTTACAACGTATGATAATTGAGTTTTTACAGTAAACTCTTAGATTTACTCTCTTAATGTTTACATAAAGTTAATCGTCTTTGAAAAGTCTCTTTTAGAAGTGTGTGGTGTAACAAATATTATTAACTCTCGATAGACGGGCTATCGAGTCACCTTTAGAATGACTAAAGGAATGTAGAAACCTCGTCCTGGGGTGTCCGTCTTGGGAGTCCTTGTAGTCGGCGTCATCATCCGGGTAGCGTTTACGTCAAGAATAGGTCGAATGTTCACAGAGGAGATTGAAGCTTCTTTTGGTGTAAGTGTATGTAGATTCTCAGATGTCCTAAGCAGCGTCTTATGCCTGGAATACGTGTTTTTTTATGAAGTTCCTGCAGATCATACCTTCGGAGTGATGTTGAATATGGAGTTACATCTTGAAGGGAGTCGTCATCTTGCTTAACACTATTTATGTTTTTGTGTGTTACATATTCTGTCTTCTTGTTACCACATATTTATAGTTATCGGAACATGACACACGCTTTTAGCAGTGGTAGTTAATATACTACATTTTAAATTTAAACAAATAAATTAACAACATTTTGCCAGAGCTTTCGCTCGTACGTCTGCACTCAGTGAAGTCAACATAGCGAGAGAGCGTTTTTCTGCTCGCTTCAACTGGTACTTAACAAAAGGAGAGGGGCAACTACTCCGCGACAATATAGTCCCTATCTTTATTCAAGTTAACATTTTTATTTTCAAAAACTATGCCTTAATTATACATATATAATTTAAGTGAGTTATTTTAACGACTATTTGTGTCTTCAGATTTCTAATTATAAACATTATGATTTTTATCTTATTCTAAATTACAGACGACTCGGTAGACACGTCGAGTCCGGAATTAACAGGTCACCGCATGATAACAAGCAAAGGGTTAAATATGACAATAATAACTTTTTACAATTTGCCCTTTTTATTAATGTTTCTTTGGACCTCTTAATTGCTTCACATTCTCATACTGAGTACATACAGGGGTTTTAAGTATTATAGTGAGATTTAAAATGGCTTAATCGCTCGCAAACTTAACTTTTAATTTTTTTTTTTACAATTACTGTTACAATTTAAATCGTCACAACACGTTCTACTTGTGCCAGACGTACGGTCAAATACCGAAACAGCTGATTCGTGACAACGCGAACCTTATAGTCTTATTCAGACAGGATGATCTCAACTTGAAGCACGCCTACAACGATTACGTCAACACGGACATGAAGTACGAAAGGTTTGAGAACTTGTGCGCCGAAGCATGGAAAGACCGCCACGGTTTTGTCGTCGTCAACAAAGACTCGTCCATCGATAACGGGCGGCACAGGATCAGTTTCTATCGTTTCATAGTACCACCACCGAACGAATAAACAAACGTGTGTAGACTGTCTGTGTAAAACGGGAGGGCGTTGACCGTTTCCGTAAAGAGGTTTATATACCGACGACTAAGATTGTACATAAGATTGTAAATACACGTGTTCCGAAGTCGATTCGTTAGTCGATCTACTGGCGTTCATGAAGATGGACGACAAGGAGAAACGGGTCGTTCGTGATATCGAAACGATCAGCAATAACATACGGTAGAAATACCGCGCGTTAACATACGGGATCCAAGAAGAGGAAGAAAAGCTAACGAGAAGTTACAAACCGATCTTGGAACCGTTGAAAACCATTTCGCAAGCGTTGGTGTAAAAAGAGAAATAACGTAAAACGACTGCAAAGCTTATAACGGAAAGTAAGCAGAAAGAAGAGAAGGGTGAGGAAGAGATGGATAAACATCTAGTAGACTCTAAACATGACGGTACACCGCGTTTCCTAGACACGTCCGTAGTTGGCGAGACGACGACGACGACGACGGACGTTGATGATAATGATGATGACGACGACGACGATGACCCTAGTTTATCGGTTGAAAGACTGTTGAACACGCCCGAAGGGAGACGTGAAGCACGTAATTATTTTCATAGCCAATACGAACCTAATTCACTAGCGTAAAAATACAGGAGTATGACCGTATCGGCTAATCGTGGTCAAAAGGTGGATTATACGTACGGTGTAAGACACGACGGCGGTAAATGGATGATAGGCTATTCGCAGGTGGAAATCGATGGTAACATTAATTTTGTTATCAACGGTGTACGATACAAAGGCACGCCGGGACTTTTCGAACTGGTGTTCATGAAACGCCCGGATACTGGCGTACAACAAGGACGATCTTGCGACTTACAAGCGTATACTGGAAGCGACTAACGCGCACAAACGATACTATTTACCGACAAGTCGAAGAAACGTGAACAGAGGACCAAAGTATACGAAGATAGTAGGTCCGTTGTTTCGAACGACGCGTACGGGACACGGCGGCGGACACGTGAACAACTACATCCAAACCGGAAACAATTTATACAAGGACGTAAGGAGAAGAGGAAACGATATAATCGATTACGTGCACTGAGACGATCCGAACAAATTGGTGGACAGACTGCGATTGTTGATTGAATCGCAATGCGCCGGTAACAGCGGTCACACGAACGAAATCGTCTCCATTGTGGAAGAACTGCGTGAAGCCGATAGCGTTGTATAAATCAGTACGTATAATATGTATATAAACGAGTGTACAGAGTGGGCACGTGTAAGTCGTAGCTCGGCACGATGAGCGTTGACAAATTCGGCAGACACCGGAGCATCGACACGGTGCGACGGGAGACGCGACGCAGTCTGCGGGAGGATATCGGTATCGGATTGACGGTGGACGGACACTTCGACTTAGAGGGGGAAAATACGCAATTTGGCCGCGCCGGTCGACGGTAACGATGCCGTTTCACTGCAGTTCGTGCAAGACCACTGCCTGTTGGTTGACGATCCGATGCAAGTTTCCAGCGGTGGCGGCGGCGTCATCACAAGAATAGACGTGAAAGGTCGTAAGCTCGCCAACGTCGCCGCTCCCGCCGATCTCGAGGACGCCGTCAACAAGCAGTACGTAGACTACACGTGCTTGCTTTTCACAACACCGCCACCGGATAAGAAGAAGAAGAAGAAGAAGAAGAAGAAGAAGAAGAAGAAGAAGAAGAAGAAGAAGAAGAAGAAGAAGAAGAAGAAGGAGTCCGCCGCCGCCGTCGTCGTCATGGACGCGCGCGACCACCGCATACAATCTCTCGGCGAACCGATTCGTGCGAGAGACGCAGCGACCAAAGGATACGTAGACGCGAAGGTTATACCGCGGGACGTACAATCTAACCTGTCGATGGGGAACGTGCGGATAACGCAGTTAGCACTGCCCGTGAACAACAAGGACGCGGTGAACTTGGAATTTTTGAACGAGCACACGATCGATTCGTTGAACGGCACCTGGTTCAACGCGCATGGAAAGACTATTTTAAACGTTGGCGATGGCAGTCGGGTAATAGACGCTGTAAACTTACATCAATTGGAGGACGCGAGGCGGTATGTGAGCAGCGAAATGTACAAACTCACAAACGTGTTCCAAAGACGATGGGAGAAAGTAGTTTCGTACATCTATAAATTGCACGCGCACGCAGCGCGGAGTTCATTCAACGCCGAAGAGGCAGACTTGATACACGCTAACAACGAGGAGACGAGCGAATTAAAATCGGAATTGGATAAGGCCCAAGGAGGGAAGGACAAAGATTGGAGATCCGTTTACAAGGTCGATAAATAGTAGTCATGTACAAAACACGAGGTCATAGTGTTAAAAAAAAAAAACGGAAAAAGGGGCGTCGTCCTTTTAGAAAAGTGCTTAAAAGCGCGAAACGTTAAACTGGTGAACAACGCGATCGCGTTTCTCTTCGAAGAAATCCGTTACGAATTGGCCGGCGTGGAACTTGATCGGACCAAGAACGTCGGCGTCACGTCCACGTTGAAGACCATGCTGTCCGTCGGTAAACCGGACGTTGATGCGATGAAAAACACCGGATGGGTGGCACCGACGACCAACGAAATAACGCCGAAAGGGAGCAACGGAGAATTCAACTTTTGCATACCGCTGCGGATGTTGATGGGATTCGCTGAAGACTTTACGCGGATTATTTTAAACATGAGACAAGAATTGATACTGTTGCTCACGTCCACCGATTTAAACGCTGTGGTGATGACGACGACGAGCAGGGCGACTACGGGTAACGCCGATATCGAACTGACTAAAATCTTGTGGATTGTTCTGTACGTGCACAGTAACAACGATACGCGGTTGGAGCTGTTGGAACTGATGAGGAAGGACCCGCCGCTGTCCATACCGTTTCGCAGTTGGGAAATCCACGAGTACCCGGCATTGGCGACGTCCGGCAAGCAGACGTGGACGATCAAGACGTCGTCGCAACTGGAGAAGCCGCGGTTCGTGATACTCACCTTTCAGACCCGAAGAAAGAACGATTTGAAAAAACACGCTGACGAATTCGATCACTGCCGGGTGACCAACGCGAGTCTCTTTCTGAACGACAAGTACTACTCGTACGATAACCTGAACTTGGATATCGCCAACGGACGCTATACATTGCTGTACGACATGTATTCTCGTTTTCAAAAATCGTACTACCACAGCACTCAATAGAACGTACTTCTATCGCCGGACGGGTTCAGAGATAAAGCATCGCTATTCATCTTCGATTGTAGCAGACAGGACGAGTCGCTCAAGTCTTCACCGGTCGACGTGCGACTGGAATTCGAGTCCACGGAAAATTTCCCCGCTGAAACCACAGCCTTCTGCATGATACTTCACGATTCGCTCAACGTATACAGTCCGCTGTCCAACTCCGTGCACAGACGCACTTGATTTCGTTCCCCACCATTACTACCACCACCACCAGGGGTAGTTGTCTCCCTCCCCACCACCGCAGCCAATAGGAAGTCGTGACCTATATACATATTACCGAGTTTTGCATCATCTTGTCTCAGTCGAGCGGGTGCAGTTGACTGGGAACGTTGTAGTTAATATGAACGTTGTGACTGTGTGTTATTACCCAACAACATGGCGTCGACAATCGTGTGAACAGCAGCAGCAGCAATCGCAACCGATACACCGCGACGTGTACTTAGGTCTAACGTACCCGTTGTCGCACAGACGATACGTAACGGTCGGAGTATTTGAAGAACGCGGACACGATGTGTGCGTTTCGTTTACGAACGGTGCTCGTCTGCAACGCATGCTATTTGATTTCACCGCTTGGAACTTGTTGACTTTCCTACACGAACGAATTACCGACGGTCTTCGTTCGTCCGATGTTAGGTTAATTTTGTTTTAGGATAAGGACAAAGGAGACGAAAACGATAGGATTAAAAGTGTTTACATGAAACGCGGATGTGTACATTTGAAAGACAAAAAGAACGGTTCGATCCTGCTGAACGACAGCGAGTGGTCGTGTTTTGTTCGGTTGATACCGATAATTAAAAAGTACGTAGCGCGTTTGTTCTACGAACAAGAGACTATTAAACTGTACATCGATGGCGTGGTATCGAGTGCGGGAGGACGGTACGTGTGCCCGCCGGACGTGTTTCGCGATATCGTGATGTATGACAAACTCGTTATGTACGGGAAAGCGGAACCCGTGATACCGGATAATACCGTACTCGAGCTGCTACGTAACCTTGAACAAGACAAAGAATGTTGAAAGAAAAAACAAAATGGCGGACTGATTATAAAACGTCGCGTACGCGTTAGAATAGTTACACTTCTCGTCATGTGGCTGCAAGGAACAGAATACGAGGACGTGCGAACCGCTGTCGTCGAGTTTCAAGCGTTCCGCGGTGTGCAGAACGAGTACGTTGTCAAGGAGTTCGCCGCGGTAGATCTGACTACACGATGTTTTACGGTGGAGTTTTTCGCGCCTCCTTACGAACTATCACGTCTCACCGCGAAGACGATACGGACCAACAAATGGTTGAAACGGTGCTATCACCGTCTGAGATGGGACGACGGTTACATTCCGTACACGGACGTGTCGCGTACGATCACGCATATCTGTGCGAATTTCACCGCGATCTACACTAAAGGTTCGGAGAAAGGCGCTTTTCTACGCGCGTACGACCGCAACGTTATCGATTTCAACGAAATGAACGCCCTGACGGTGAGCGACCTGTCTACGTGCTCGTTACAGTGCCCTATCTTGCAACATCAGAACAACAGTGGTGGGCCGTTCACCAGATGCGCGCTGCGTAGAGCGTTCGTCTACAGCGAGTGGTTGGTAAACGAGAGAAAACAACGTGCTTTACAACGGTGTACTCTGTGCACGAACGTTATGTATAGCAAAAAATTTAAAGTGTGTGACCTTACGCTAGACAATGGGATGTAGCCTATTATTAGCATGTCTATAGTAGTTAAGTATACACGATATACTCTGTGCATGAACGTTCTGTATTTTAATGCATGTTTGTGTGTGTGTGTTTGACTTTACACTACACAATGCGATATTGCCTATTATAAGTTTGTGTATAGTATATACGTTTATGTATCGGTTAGGATACCGAGTCCGAGTTTGTTCACGTTACGAGAGAAAGAGAGAGATGAACGATTGCAACCGGCTACGTCACTGTCGCGGTAGAGATACCCATAAACGTGGACAAGTTGTCCGAGACGAGTCACTGGCAGTGGCGAAGTTACATGGAGGCAATTGAGGCAATGCCTACCCTAAAAAATTCTGTAGAATAAAAATTATAAATACGTATGAAGTATGTTACGTAAAGATTATACATTGTTACTGTAATTGTCGAATTTACTAATTACACGCTTTACTCAGCGACCGCTAGACGGTGACAAGTGACAGCAGACGTAGTTAGTCTAAAACGAATGAGGCAACGTGAACCTGCCTCAGATTTTTTTGTATACATCGTATGTAAGCAATATGTTGGACGAGACTGGGCAGTGCGGGGATCGGGGGATTGACCAGCGCTCCACACAATGTAGCGTTGAGGCATGTCTCACTGCTGTTGTGCGAGTTTTAAAGCGCGCTGTGTTGTTTATAATCGTGTTTATTTTGTGCGGTTATTAAAAGTGTGCCTGTGATTCCGGTGAACTAATAGACGTTCAACACTGTCATTTAAATTATTTGTGAAATTAAACATATATATAGAAACTAATCAAGTTATAAATTTGGAAGTTCAATTAGTTATATTATTGTGTATGAATATAAGCGTGTCGCCCGAAATGAGTGAACGCGGTCCTTTTAATACTTTGTCAGGTCTTTTAAACTTATTAAAAAGTAAGCCGTTTTCTTGTTGGAGTTACGAAGAAAAATGTGGTGTTAAAAACAAGAGATTTACGCCTAATTTAGAAATTAAACATTTTGATGGTAAAGTATCTAGAAAAGTTCAGTTTTCTTGGTACGAGCGATATTCGTGGTTGACAGGCTGTTCCGAAACCAACAGACTTTTTTGTTATACATGTATCTTGTTTTCTGGTGAAAAAGAATGGATTTTATAAGGAGTGACGGTAACAAAAAACTTTCTTAGAAAGGCAGGCAAACACCAGAATTCAAATAAACATATTCAAAATGAAGAGCGGTACCGTTTGCTGGGACGCGTGAGGATTGAACATACTCTCTCTGAAGGGGCTAGAATTCAAGCTGTTAAATATAATGAAGTCGTGAAACAAAATAGGCTTGTTGTTGAAAGACTTGTTGATATTGTGTATTTTCTCGGGAAACAGGAGCTTGGATTTCGAGGTAATTTCGAAGGGGAAGACTCAGTCAACCGGGGTAATTATCTAGAATTGTTAGATCTTCTTTCTATGCAGGAGCAGTACATTCGAGATCATCTCCAGTCTACGTCAGGATTTAAAGGTACATCAAACGATATTCAGAATGAATTAGTTGAATCTGTAACTTATATAATTCAAGAGAAGATTAAGGCGGAGTTAGATTCTTGCGATTTTATTGGAATTCAGGCAGATGAAACTTTAGACGTATCAAGTAGATCTCAAGTCAGCATAATTTTTAGATTTTGTTCAAAAGAAGGTCCAATAGAAAGGTTCATTGGGTTTTATGATGTTTCAGTAGATAAGACTGCATCAGGCTTATCAGAATTAATTGTTGACGTTTTAAAAAAGTGGGGTGTAACTGAGAAGGTAGTCTGTCAAACATATGATGGAGCCTCTGTAATGGCTGGAAAGCATGGAGGTGTTCAGCACTTTGTAAAACAGACTTGCCCAAGAGCATTATTTCTACATTGCTATGCTCACAAGTTAAACCTCGTACTTCTTCATTGCACTAAAACAATAAAATCGGTTAGGCTCTTCATTCACAATCTGACAGCATTTCACACATTTTTTTGTAGATCCTCAAAGAGATCACAGCTTTTAGAATCTAGAGGATTTAAACTTCCACAAGCATCCACTACCCGTTGGAACTTTCATTCCAGAGCAGTTCATACCATCTTTTCCCACTATGGTGATTTGAGACAAATTTTTGAGGACATTACAGAGAATGATGAAGGATGGGATAGTGATTCGTACAATTCTGTTGTTGGATTGCTTAACATACTCAAAAAGACCCATTTCATTTACTTACTTTGTTTCTATAGGTAAATATTCGTTTATACTGACCATCTCTTTTCTCTACTGCAACACAAAACTATCTCCGATATAATTCTGTGCAACACTGAAATTAAGAAAACTACTGCTATCCTCATGGACATGAGATCAGAAAACACTGTCGTCTTGTATTGAAAAATATCACCAAATAAGCAGCGAGGTAAATATAGATGACAGTAACAGGAACCTGCTGAAAACGTTAACTTATGAAGTTCTTGACACTTTGATTATGCAGCTGGAGGTACGGTTCAGTGATTTCTAAAGTATCCAGTTTGTTGAGTTGTTGGATCCAAATCACTTCATTTCTTACAAAGAGAGTTTTCCTTCTTCTAAACTGAACAGCCTTATAAATAAATACCCTTTTTTCAATAGTGAAAGACTGGAAAATGAATTAAAAAACATTTACTCAGATACTGGAAAACATTTGTTCCCTCAAAGACTTTTACATTTTATAATTCTTAATGACTTAGAACCAGTGTACGTGGAAGTTTCAAAATTAATTCGTTTGATTTTAACGTTTCCTGTTAACACGGCTTCTTCAGAAAGGAGTATGAGTACTTTGAAAAGAATAAAAATTTGCTGAATACAATGACTAATGAAAGGTCACCATGACTAACTCTCTTAGCACCATTGCTATTGAAAAAAAATTTGTGAAGGAATTGATGAGTGACCAGTTTTTCAAAGACCGTGTAGTTGACAATTGTGCAAGCAAGAAAACTCTCCGTGTTGAACTACTCTACAAAAAAAATTCAGGTAAGACTTTTGCCTAACCATTCATTAACTACTAGCTTCGCCACTGGTCACTGGCACGGTGGAAACACCTGTAAACTCGTCTCGATGTAACGGAATCTTTGTGTATGTGATACGTGAAAAGACTACGCTTCTCGAAATTCCAACCGTATACCGAACTATTAGATTAAGTGAAAAAAAAAATAAATAAATAAATAAAAAAATTAGCTTTAGTCAGCATTGTGTGGTGTACGTCTGATTGTTTTTACCCAACACTGTACACGTTAAATGTACTGAATTCTTAGCATGTTAGGTGTTTCGAAACGCTGGAGTAGTCTTGTTTCGTATATCCGCGAAACGGGGAAACCACGTAAAAAAAAGCAAAGCGTATCTTGTCCCACCTCATGGGTCGCTTGGAACGCGACAAGAGTACATACCGTTGTTGTAATTATACGTAATTACCTCAACGATATGTATGACCCTGATTACAAAATTCGCTACAACTAAAAAAAATATTTAGGTCAAGTTATTTCACAATTCTCGACCCGGTAACGGGAACAGTACTGTTGCACCATATCACTTTGACACGGTACGACACAATTCGATCAATAGAACCGTTGCGTAATATTATTACGCAACAGTATGCTGCAATAGTTACGCTCGTTAGTAGAACAAGAGAGGAGGAGGGGGGATTGTCCGTCTGTATACACGAGGTTCGTTCGCTAAACCCCGAGCACAAGCCCCGAATACGAACCGACCGAGACTGAATCGAACGAGAAATAGATCGAAACGAACGAGAACTAGACCGAAATGAACGGGTGAGAAATATTTTACAAAAATGTAAACACACACACGCGCGCGCGCACCCGTGCGCACACACAGCCTGCTACACCCCCTTTTTGTAATATCTACTATTATTTTTCTTAATTATACTATTTACATTGATTAAACATTGTATTTCTGTATATGACCTAACACACACACACACACACACAGCCTGCCACGCTCCCTTAGTACAACACGGAGAGGATACGGGATCAATGGACGGTGGGTGGGGGTGGATACTGAAACAGTGGACAGGGGGGTGATGACCTCGACAGCCAGTGTTGTCATTGAAACAATAGACGTTACTGAAACAATAGGCGGCATCCATTGTTTCAACACTGAAACAATAGACGCCGCCTAAAACGATGACCCCATATTTGTTTCTGTGAGACGTCACTGGCTGTTTATGTAGGTCAAGAGAGCATCTGTTCGTGACGTCACTTCTGACATCAGCACCCTGACAACACTGGCTGTCAAGGTCATTCGTGACGCCATCCCCCCTTCCCCACACCCCGGCCATTGATCCCGTAGCCCCCCCAACACACTACTTTTGATCTCACATCAAACATTGTGAGGTGTTGTAGAGAGTCAGCAGCTTTATTAATAAACATAACCGCAAACTGTCGAAAGTGTCCACAAAAATGTCTATGCTGTTTCCACAAAAACAGTAATACACTATATTTACATTATATTATTTTTAAGATACTTACACTTTAAACACACCATTTATTTATATACAGAGTCCATTCGCATTTCCTTTAAATTAACGAACTTTTCTAGCATCAAAGTCCTTGATTTCTTTAACAAGTTCTTTGTTGATAGACAACATCGCAATGGCATTCAGTCTATCGTTTTTCATTGCATTTCTCAAAAAATTCTTTAGTCTTTTCAGAGTTGAAAAGCAGCGCTCAGGTTCAGCACTTCGAAATTCGAACGACTAGTCCAGCGGCGGCTAGCGGATCACCTTCAACGGTTCGACATTCTGGTCCCCGAGGAATTCGGTTTTCGTGCTGAGCACTCCTCGACTCATCAACTGATGCGCTTCGTGGAGACCGTTGCCGTTTTTCTTGATGTCGAGAAGGCTTTCGATCGTGTTTGGCATCCAGGCCTTCTATACAAACTCACGGAGATTCTGCTTCCGGATTGCTACATTCATTTGATTGCTAGCTTTCTTCGGAACAGAACCTTTCGCGTGAGAGTAGATAATACCCTTTCATCGGAAAGGGCTATTACTGCTGGTGTACCTCAGGGAAGCGTCTTGGGCCCCCTGCTTTTCTCTGTGTACGTCAATGACGTACCCAAGTTGCCTGGCACCAGGTTGGCCATGTTCGCTGACGACACGGCGGTGTATGCCGTCGATCGTCGAGCAGAAACGGCAGTTATCTGGCTCCAGGAACAATTGGACGAGTACGTTGAGTGGGCAGAGAAATGGAGGGTTGCCATTATCGCGGCCAAGAGCACAGCAGTAGTCTTCTTTAGACGCTTAAGGCTCCCAGACTCTACGTAGGCGATACTCTGTTGCCCTGGTCTCGAGTGGTTAAGTACCTCGGGGTTCACCTTGACCGACGTCTTACCTGGCGGACACACTCTGCACAAGTAGCCCGAAAAACCGCCAATCTTCTCTATTAACTCCACACCGTGTTATGCAGCAACGCCACGACCCGCCGCCTAGGGAAGCTTATCGTCAAGCTTATCGTCTCTACCTATGTGGTGCCGATGGTTACCTACGCGCTACCTGTTTAGGGCTACTTGGCCAAGACCCATAAGCGAAAGCTTCAGTCTCTCCTTGACCGAGGATTGAGCTGGGCGTGTAAAACCCATTACCTGACATCTAACAAAACGATCCGTGACTCCCTGCGTGTCCGTTCCCTGGACGCCACTATACGGACACTGTCCCGAAAATTTTATCGCCGCACCGCCCGATTTCAGGGCAACCACCTGAGCGCCCTCGGTCGCTACCAATCTGTGCCAGGAGAATCTTGGACCCGGCCTCGGCGTACACTTACCCTCAATTAAGTAATTAATTGAAAATCCAGACCCTATCAGTCGACCCTGTGGCAGGAGCTCTATTTGAAGCTCGGGACGTAGTACACGAGCGGGCGACGGGCAAGCCCTTCGTCCCGCACAGCCATTGAACTTGTTAGGTTTAGCAGTTGTCATGGGGGTAGTTATACAATTTTCAGAAGTATCAACACTTCTTTGAAAACTGACGTAATATTGTTTTCTTCTATAAAGTTAAGAAGTTTTATTGCACCTTTAATATTATAATCATGCCGTCTGTATAATAGTTACTACAATTCACTCCGGAGTTTGTTTTCTTGTAAGAAAGGTTAATGCCGAATCACTAGCTGAAGTTTTCTTCCGGAAAGTTTGTAGAAACAAGTGGAAATAAGTCATTGGACATCAATGAAGCTGCTTCTAGGTGACCCGTGTAAGTAAATCTATCTTTTACGTGAATTATAATGATGTCACATACTTCTTTTCCATCCCCTATTCAAGTGCTGCATCCAACATTATTGGATCACCATTTTCTCTGGGAGACAATAAAATCCGTGGAAAACAACAATGATTTCTGAACGTCGCAGCCACCCAGATTCAGTCACTTTTTTGGTATGCATCTTTCGAAAGCAGTTGCCATCTGAAAACACGATTCCCACTTTTCTTATTTTATGTTTGCATCATGCAGAATTCAGGAGTTGGCCTACCTAATGTCTATAGTTCAATTTTTTGATCTTGCAAAAGTTATTGCTTTAAGCGCTTGCACTGAATTATCCGTGTTGGATTAAATGTTAAAACAAAACCTAATAATTCGACACTACAATATTTCCCTAAATTATTCGTGAAGCTATTAAAAAAACACACAAACTCAAAACCTAAACCCAAACAAATGCCCGAACTGAATTAACCACACCAGAGAAACTATAAAGACTAAAAAGAGCAAATCTCATATTATTATCAATAGTCTGCGATTAGTTGTACTGAGTGAATCACGCCACGTTCTGTTAAACGTGGCGCGAGAGCTGGCGCGCCGAGCGACAGTGTAAATCCCGTAGGTATTTAAGCTTACAACTTCGTTCAACTTTGGATAGATTGGGGGAATTTGGAAATGGGGGCGATTGTCAGAGCGCCGTAATGTATGCTGTTCCGAAAACATTTCTGCTATTACATAATACAAAAACATTTTCTTGTCCGGAGTATTAAAGAAATACTGTATGTAATGACTTTCCACAAGTAGTGATAATGGGTTGTTTAATGATATGATTGAATCTGGGGGGGGGGGTGCCTTAGCGCCCTAAGAACGAACCGCCTCTGGATTTGTCATCACAATGTAAGGAAGTCAGAATCCATAAGGTATGGTCTATGAAGTGATTTGAGATCAGACCAAAAAAGAGCTACTGGTATCTACAATGAAATTTGATAAAACCATAGCATACAATGGCAGTATGCAGACAGAAAAGTTGTTATACTTGTTCTTGTTATATTTGCCCTCTGACCTTAGGGATGGATATGGTTATTGTGGGTACGAAAATAGAAGTGAAAAAAATAGAACTTAGATAAATTCCAGAAGCATTTGAAACACATGTTGGTTATGTATCTTAGACCAACTGCAGAACCTTGATGTAACAGGGTAGGAACAAGATTTTAGATCTGGACATACCATATTGAGATTCAGGGGTGTAGAAGAAGAGAGTAGCAAATTGGTGTTCTTATTTCAGTATCGTGTAAACCTTGTGGGTCCTGCTAATTGAAGCACTTCTGAGACTGCAGTTGCCTGTATGATGACATACATTTGCATCTGCTGATGATGGACTGTTCCTGGTTAGAGAAGTGAGTTGGAAGGAAAGGTGAATGAAGCAATTTAGGAAATAGTAAAATCTAGTGTTGCAAACGGGATGGAGATTAATGCAGGAAAAACGTGTTGAAAGGTAGTTTAGCTAGAAACCCAGTAGTCAGATATGGAAGGGTTAACATAGATCATCTCAGGCAGCATATCATCTAATAGTAATTACAGACAAAAGCTTAATTGTCAAAATTCATTTGCTACAGTTAGAGCAAATGGGCCACACAGTAGAAGGTCGTACGATCCTGTGTAAAGGAATAGGATAGTTGAATCTATTATGTAGTGCAGCAGTCTAGGTTTGTAGAAATGTATAAGCTGTCTACATATGCAGAAATATTGTTAGAAGCATAACTACAGAAATATTGCTACAAAGGCTGATGCTGCTAATAATGTGCAAGGCTTACAGACAATATCAAAAGAACCGTATAATAGTTGAAACCTGACAGTTGTTTTTGAATGGTGAGATGTGTAGAGATAATGCAAGAGAATTATCCCCACATAATCAGTGACTAGAGGGTAACAGTTTGCTGCCTCACTCAGACACTAACTCTCTCTACCACACATAGTCGTACGGTAAAACAAAACTTCACGCTTGTGATATTTTCACCAGAAATCAATTTATATTGAAACCATCGATTACACACATACAACACACATTAATTTATTTTGAAAACAAAAGTCATTTACAAATTTTTAGGTCAGATTTATTTATATTGACAACTAATATCAGCGAGTAGTACACAAAATTTTGTTCTCACAATATGGTTTGGAAATTGCTATACACCATGTGTGCTCCTACCAACACATGACCTATGAAACATTGTATAAGACTGTTTTGTACAGTGAATATAAAATCTTCTTCTTATTCCAATCCTCTTCTACCGCAAGGTGTAGAGTTTGAACAAAGGTCTTGCCACCATGGTCTCTGCATGGCAAGGGCTGTGACTTCATTATACTGCACTCCTAGCCCCTGCAGAGAGCACCTCACATTGTCCTCCCAAGTCGCTCTTCTCCGCCCCCTGGGTCTTCTCCTAGTAATTCTTGCCTCATACAGTTGTTTTGGAAGTCTATCCCCTTCCATCTTCTGAACGTCTCCAAACCAGCGCAACTGTGCTTTCTTAATTTGATCTTTCAAAGGTACTGTCTTAAGACTCACTCTTATAGTAGTGTTTCTGAATTGATGTTTTCTTGTCTTTCCTCCAACCTTTCTGAGCTATCTCATCTCCATAGCTTGGAGAGAGTTTAGATGCTTCTCAATTTGAGCCCAGGTTTCAGCCCCATTAGTAAAAACTGACACACACGTGTTTTTTAAAATGGTCATCTTAACTTTCTTCAAAATTTATGCCCTAACAATGAACTTGGTCTTTAGTGTACTGAAAAGTCTCAAGCCACTGCTTGTAGTTGAATTAATTTCCATATTGCTTTTACTGTCTGAGCTTATTTGGATAAAAAATACAAAATATAAAAAAAAACAGATGACTGTTATGTAAGCAAGAATAAAAACTTTATTAGCCTTGCTATGAGGTGTCTGTCCACTGAGCATCTCAAGTTCATTATTAAAAAAACTATCATCAGGTCTCTACAACTGGACTGATTTTGTGAAGTCTTTAGGTGCCCTAACTATATTTCTTATGAAAACAGTATGAAATAAATATTGACAAAATCTGTTAAATATTTGTGTATTGTGTGTAAGATTCCAATTGCTAATGGCTAAAGTAAACGTTGCTTTTAAACTTGGAAAAGAATTAAATATTTATAAGGAATATGATGAAAGAACATAAATTGTGTGCTTTAGCTATGTGCTCATTTGAAAGGTAATTACTAGCAATCTACTTAAATGAGCTGGTAATTGATCCAGTAATCTGTTCTTCAGAGTAGAGGAGGGGAGATGAATGGATTTCTCTTTTAAGCCAGTTAGTTCATGTAAGGTCAGTAAAAAAGTGACAATGTCGATATAAGGATTGTATATTGTTTTGTAATCAACCCCTCCACCACAGGCCAATG
This sequence comes from Magicicada septendecula, assembly GCA_034769895.1. Classification (NCBI taxonomy): domain Eukaryota; kingdom Metazoa; phylum Arthropoda; class Insecta; order Hemiptera; family Cicadidae; genus Magicicada; species Magicicada septendecula. Next base: position 114,858,908 of record CM068369.1, read on the forward strand.
AATAGAGCCTCTCTCAACTCAAAAGTTAAAATCACTAGCTGCCCTACTATTGCTTCTGCAAAATTGTAGGAAATTTTATGTACGGTAACAGATCAATTTTCTAACCAGAGAAATTTGTGTACCAAATAACAATAAAAGTAAATGCGCAGAATTTAATGCACAATTTGTAATGACTTCTGTGAAGGTAGATAATTAAATCTGATAAAGTAGAGACATACACATTAAAGATGAAAATGTCATTGAATGTTGAATTGCACACACAGGCCTACAGTGAAATTACTAACGATGAGTTAAACATTGCTGACCTTGAACTAGGGCAGTGGCAACTCATACAGGGAGGACAAAAGGATGCTGCCCCAATTAAATTTCTAAATTAAAATTGTCAATAATACTACTAAAAAGTGTAAACAGTTTCTTATGTGACATATACTTTTGGGCCAGCTAACAGAGATCATGTTTTTGGCATGGTCCTGAAGTTGAATGACTCTACAGCCCTGCCTGTCTTTTGTTAACTGGATGGTCTTGTGGGGAGTGGAAAAGAGGACATGTACACAATTTTATGCTATTAAACGAGGTGGCAGCCATGTCAGGTGGGGCTTTACCCACTGACTGATTTTGCTGTTTTTTCGTAGAGAACCCATGCATTATTTAAAATATCTCTGTTGACGTTCAAGTCCATATATTTCAGTTTTTTTATATAGTTTTGATTGTGTTCTTGACTTATTTTATATGCAAACATGGTGTTGTGGTAATTTATTCTTTATTAGACTGTGTATTCTGTCTAAGAGAGTGTTTTTGTCATACTTTTTATATGCAAAAGTGTTGTTGATACATATTCTGTATAGGCCTGAGCCTGTTTTATTAAACAATAAAACTGAGTTAGCATTTAAGTTTAGGAATGTGAATTGCAATAACTTTAGGATTAGAAATAATTTAAATCTAAAACACTATTTAAATATAGGTAGTGCACAAGGTAGGTTTTGATATTAACAACACTTTTAGTATATTTCTACCCAAGTGTTTGTAAATTATGGGAAAATAATTTTCTTTTTAATAAAAAGCAAAGAATTTCAGCAGAAAAAAACAAATTTATCACAAACATTGAAAATGCGCCAAAATTCCTGGTAACAGATATTGGTCGAATAGAGAGGGTTCGAAAATTTAAGTGTCTAGGAGAGATAATTCAAGAGAATGCTTTGGAAAAATCTGCTATAGAAGAAAGGATTCATAAGATGGAAAGGGCATATGGTATAACTAAAGATATTTACAATAAAAAGTGCATATCTAAAAATGCGAAAATAAGGCATTACAGTACAGTAGTGAAGCCAGAATACCTATATGCAAGTGAATGTCAAGCACTGAATTATAATTTAGACAAACTAGAAATATTGGAAAAACGAATTATTAGGAAAATATTAGACGAAACACAATAGAATGTAAACATGTAGAATGGAAACACAATAGGTTGACAAAGCAAATCTTCAAATATCTGTGATATCTGTGAGGGAAGAAGTCAACATCAAGTTGGATTAAAGAAGTCCAAAAGGATTTAGAAAAAAATAATATACACGCAGAAGAAGCAATTAAAGGAGAGTTTTTGGGTAAAAGTGTTAAAAATGGAGGGAGTCCAGGGTAGGAGAGAGAAAAACGCAGGTTCAAAGTGGACTGAAGACAGGAAGAAGAGACACAGTGAGAAGATGAAAGAATATTGGAAAAAAGAAAAGAACATAGAGTAAGAATTGGCATGTGGTCCTTAGATGGCCGAAACGAAAAAAAAAGCAAATGGTTTGATTTTGCTGTTATTTTATGATACCTGCAATAATTTGTTTTCTGCTGGTGGCTGACTAGTTGTGTTATGTATGGGTCCAAAAAATTATGCACACACACACACACACACACACACACACACACACACACACACACACACACACACACACACACACACACACACACACACACACACACACACACACACACACACACACACACACACACACACACACACACACACACACACACACACACACACACACACACACACACACACACACACACACACACACCATATATTTTCCATATGTACACGCTTACATAAAAATGTAGTTAATCAGATTGACAGTTTCTTTAATACACTGCACTTACGTTTGGGTAACACTTACTTGATTATGTTCATCTACATAATTGTTAAGAAAGAACAAATTGATCCACCATTTATGCTGGCATTTCTCAGCTTCTGTGCCAATTCTCTGTCTCCATAGAGGACCATTATCTAACCTAGGAAGAACTGTAAAGTAGAAGATACTGACCATGAGAAGATTAGGTGCCAACCTATAATGTAATGATTATTTGTTAGTGTAGCTTACTATCATATTATTTCAAAATCTATCCGAATAACAAATAATTCTCAACAGATTTTTAATATTCTTTTTGCTAAGGCAGCTGTCAGAAGCTGTTAGGAAGCCACCTTTTCAGTAGAAAGTATTTTAATCATAACCATTCAATTACATGTAAAATAATTTATTAAACAAAATAATAAATGAACAAGTGTTATTCAGTAAGTGATAAGATCAATTTTGAATTTCGTATATGTATACTAATATATGTAAAACTAATTTAATATATATATCAATCCAAAATCAGAAAAGATGAATAATATTTAAATCTAAATATACTTTAGCAAAATAGTTGTACAAGCTATTATTATTATGTTTTTGAAGTCTTCTTCCGGTATGGACTGCGTCAAAAAGACATTTTTGATGCGGTCTATACCGGAAGAAGACTTCAAAAACATAATGGACACTGGCCGCGGAAGCCTACAATATAAACTATTATAATGTCAATAAAAATGTTTCCTCAATTTTTAGCACAAAGGGAAAACAAATTAAAAAAGTAAATGTTCCAAAAACAACATGTTGTTTTCTGTACATCTGATGCCAATTTGTTAAATTTGATTTATTATTGGTTCTTCTTATAGGCTTATAGAATTGTAACTCATAGCTGTGTGATTATTTGTCATGTTTTACAGAGAAATCATTAGGCGTGTCTCTTTCAACCAGTGGCGGTTTCTTATTGTGACCGCATGGCCGCGCGCCCCCCCTTGACAGAGAACATAAAAAAAAATTAAATCACATTACCACAGTTAACTGTCTGTCCTTTGTCTCTTGTTTATTTTAAATATAAAGGATGAGCAATGTTTTTTAAGCGTTGATTTAGATTAGAATGGAAGTATTTATCTGTCTTGCGCGTAGTAGGTAGCGTGAACCAAATAGACAGGGCCCCGAAGAGACTTGCGGCCTGGTTGCCATGACTACGTGACGTGCCGTGTAACGTCATAGCGAATATCACCGTCTAATAAACCATGTGTTTGGGCCGCTACTTTTCAGCGGCCTGTGCCAGTTTTTAACAGTGGTGTCGGTGTGCCGTTCGTTGATCGTCAGTTTACTTTTATCATACGTGTTTTTGTGTTTTGTGTCACGTGTCGCCTACAAACATGAATAGAGTTAGTGTCTTAATAAAAACAAATTTTACCGGACTTTCTTTAGAGGATAAAATAAATGTTAAAAAATTAGGTCGGCCATTACCTGATTTACATTTAACACAGACCAGTGAAAGGAAAGCTCAAAATAGGACATTTACTCGGTGTTTCTCAAGACACATTTATAATCGAAATAATTGGATATGTGGGTGTGAGGTTTCGAGTTTGTTGTATTGTTTTTCGTGTGTATTATTTTTCAACCCTGCAGGAATAGAAATGGATGCAAATTGGGCCAGGAAGGGCATAAAAGATTTGCATCATCTTCCTACTAAAATAAAAAAAACATGAATCATCTCGAAGCCATATTAATGCATGCACACAACTGTCTTTACTAGGCGAAGTAAATATTTTGGCACAGCTTAATTCAGCTGATCGGATATATGTTCTTGAACATAATGAACAGGTTAGAAGGAACCGTTATATTTTTGAACGTATTATTTGTTGCGTAAAATTTTGCAATGCTTTTGAGTTGGCACTTAGAGGTCACCGCGAGAATGAAGAATCGGTAAATCGTGGAATTTTAGAGAATTAGTTGATTTTTCTGTAGAACTTGATGTTGTGTTGCGAGAACATCTGCAGAACGCTACAGTGTTTAAGGGGACTTGTAAAAGTATACAGAACGATATTTTAGATAGCATGTTGGCTGTGTGCAAAAAAGAAATTTATAATCAAATTAAAAATTCCGATTTCTTGGCTATTCAATGTGACGAAACTACAGATGTTACGAATTGGTGCCAAATAGTACTAATATTTAGATACGTTTTTGATGGAACTGTTCGTGAGAGCTTTTGGTGCTTTAGAAGAGTCAAGGATAAATCAACAGAAGGGATACAAAAATGTATAGAAGATGAAATTGATCCTATAATTATGGAAAACCCACAAAAGTTAATCGCTCAAACATACGATGGGGCAAATGTAATGAGTGGTGCTATAGGTGGTGTTCAAAGTTTTATTAAGAAGAAATATCCTTACGCTCATTACATACATTGCTATGCTCACCAGCTTAATCTCTTGATCCAAAATGCAGCATCACAGCATGCTAAAGTGCGAGTGTTTTTTAATAATGTATCAGCAATTCCCACCCTTTTTTCAAATTCTTCAAATAGGTGCGATATGTTAGAAGAAATAGTCAAGCACAGGTTACCAAAAGTAGCAACAACGAGATGGAACTATAACATTAGGACAGTCAATACTGTGTTCGAGAATCGAGAGAAGCTCATAGAAGTGTTTGAAGAGATTGAAGATAAATGCCTAAGAAGCGCTACTTCTAATGAGGCTTCTGGTCTCAGACGAGCTCTAGAAGACCCAGAATTTTTGTTTTGGCTCACATTTTTTCACAAACTTTTGCCTCATGTTGGCATTCTTTATAATCAAATCCAGTCAAGAAATAAGGATAGTATTCAACTTCAAAGTGATATTTAAATTTTGAGATTTGTGTTAAAAACCTTAGAAACGAGACTGACACTATTCAAAGCAATATTGAAGAAAATTTTCATTCAATAAAGAGGTACCACCCTCGCCGTTTAGAGCTAGAAAAAGAAATGTGTAATTCACTAGTACTCAGCTCTCAACTCTGCTTTGATGGCGACTCTTAAAATTATCTCAGGGTATCAAAAAAATGATTATTAACACAATTAACTTGAATGACTCCTAATTTTAATGAACATCTTCATTAACAAATTACAAATAACATAAAATCTTAATGATTTACAATACTGAAATTATACTTCTCATCAATTCTCATTGGAAAGTAGGTTCATAGACAGATTGAATTGCCAATAGTAATAGAGTTACAAAAGATACATGAATTAATATGAGTTTAATGTTCAACTTTGTTTACTTGTTGGTTGAATTCCGTTTGTTGGTGTTTCCTTCCCTCGGAGTCTGCGATCCTGGAGATTTGCGTTTGTCGGCGATTCGGACGATCCTGTTGTTGACACTCGTTGACACTAACACTTTAATTACTTCGGTTTCACCTTCACTACACTGCTCACACCTACTTACTGATTCAGCATGTAACTAGTGTATACTACTATTTATTTTGACACCTTAGTAAATGTGTTATTAAGCTGCCAGTAACTTGTAACGGTTTTAGTTGGTAGGTTGAGTGGTGGTGGTGTGTGGTGGAAGGGAATTGGCGCGGGGATCCGAATTATTGTTTGTTTTATGTATAATTGTGTCAAAGAGTGTGTGCGATTTATAGTGTCGTTAAGTATGCTGTTTGGTTGTGTTGTGTAGTGTTTGTATATTTCATATTGTTCTGCTGTGTTAAGTTTTCGACTTTTAGGTAAGTAGTGTAATATCTCAAGATTAGTATCTATGTTGGTGTAGCTGTGGTTTTTTGTGTGTATGTGTGTGGCGAACGCGGAATGTATGTTGTTGCTGGATAGAGCTTTTATGTGTTCAGAGTAACGTGATGAAAAAGATCTTCCCGTATGGCCTATATAGAAACTATTACAATCATTACAGTTTAATTTGTAAACACCTGTTTTGTTGTATTTGTCTATGTCCGTGTTTGTATCATTGATGTGTTTTTTGATGGTATTGTTTGTTCTGTATGCTATTTTGTACTTGTATTTCCTGAATGTGTTGGCAATTTTGTGTGTGTTGGAGTTATGGTATGTGAGTGTGATGTATTTATTTTGTTGTGTGTTGTTGGTATTTATTGTTTAGTTGTTTTTGTTTATGATGTGTTTGTGTAGTTTGTTAATTAAATTAGGATTGTAGCCGCTTTTTATTGCTATATATTTGATTGTGTTGAGTTCTTCGTTATAATCCTGTTTACATAATGGTATTTTTGTTAGTCTATGGAGCATATGGTTGAATGCCGCATGTTTGTGTTGCGTAGGATGGTTTGATGTGTTGTGTATTACCATGTCAGTTGTGGTTGGTTTTCTGTATATTTTATACGTGTGTGTATTGTTTGTTTTGTTAACTGTTAGGTCCAGAAAATTTATACTATTGTTTTGTTCTATTTCCAGTGTAAAATTTAGTTTGTGGTGTATTGTGTTTATGTATTTGTGGAAGTTTTTGACCTGTCTTGTATTGCTATTGAATAAAAGTAATATATCATCCACGTACCTGTGCCAATAAATGATTTTGTTGGTGTATTTGTTGTTGTTTATTATATGGTTTTGTTCTATGTTGTGTATGAATATTTCAGCCAGTATTCCTGATATGGGGAATTCCATAGGGAGGCGGTCTGTTTGTGTGTATACTTAACGACCAATTATACTATAAATCGCACACACTCTTTGTCACAATTATACATAAAACAAACAATAATTCGGACCCCCCGCCAATTCCCTTCCACCACACACCACCCCCACTCAACCTACCAACTAAAACTGTTACAAGTTACTGGCAGTCTGTCTCACACCGCTACGAAGGCGCACATCACGCCGAAACGCGAACGGGAGGAAACAAAGTAAGTTTCACAAGTGAAAGTTTAATAATCTATATTAATTTATTATACATTTTAATTTGTATACATTTTCTGCTTATTTGTTGACTGAATTTTGCTTTGTTTTACTTAATTATATGTAATTTTAGTTTTTTATTTATTTGTTAATTTATATACAACCAATGTTTGTTTTTATTAAAATTATATCATTGATTTTCAGTAGCTTTAAATGTTTTTGTTTTTGGTTTAGTAATACTTCAAACCAGCTTCTTTACTTGGGACTCGTACCATCATTATTACAGGGTGGGAGTTTATGTAGCCCAATTCTTTCTGTGTAATTTTAGTCAAGGATGTCACCCTACGCTCTCTTTGTATTGTTGAGGAGCCCCTTGGGATAAACATTAACTCATTTCAAGTGATCTACTACCACAAGTGTCATCCTTACTATGGTCTCTGGAGTGATGTTACGTACCTCAGCCTCTAGTCTTTGTCTTTCCACCAGAAGCTGTCTCCTGCATTCAAAGAATATATGCTTGTCACTATCCTTTGTTGAGTCACTATACTGACGTGGTGAGCTGGGTGAGATAACAATTTACCTCCGCACACTTCTCTTCCATCCAATCTGTCCTGCTGCTAATCACTTTCACTGTCCATCTGCTTCTTGTTTCTGCCAGCCAGCGTTCCTACCATTAATGCATTGTGATCTCTTTTGCATGCAACATCACCACCTCCTTGACCAATTCTGCTTTTCTTATGTGGATCTATTTCCTTCTGCCAAGAGGTCAATGGGTACCACTCCTGTGACTACCAGCACAGCTGGCTCTGCGACAGTTCTGTTTGAGCATGAGATACAGAATTCTCCTATTCTACGAACCGCTGCCATTCTTCTCCTATACTTTTCCTGCTTGAGCTCATCAGTCCAGACTTTACACCCACATAAGAGGATGGATTGTATGACACACATAAGTAGTTTACATTTACTATGTTTTTGATTTCATATATTTGACATGAATCTACTGAGATCAGAAATACCACCTCGGCTTTCCTTGATGTGGATTTGATTTGTTTCAAGTATTTCACTGACTTGTTTGTGAGTGTTATCTCTACACCACTTGAATTTCCATGATTATGGGTACTCTCTTCTTCATCAAGATGACTATATGTCTACTTCTTGTGTGACTATCTGTGGCTTGATGCAAACTATGTTCTTCCATCTAAAGACATTCAACTCATTACTTGATTCAGTTTTCTGTAGGATTTTTCAACGTCTTTAGTGATGGTGAATGTGGGTATGTCATCCACACTAACCAGAAAGGAACAATTTGTATTTCCCTGGAGAATTATGTCATAGCAACATTTTGCAAATCAGGATCCAGAATAGACCCCTGGGCTGCCCTGCTGTGATCTCTTTCTGGCGAGGCTTTGTAGATTGGTTCCCTAGCTCTGAGTTAACTCCACAAAATCTGCAGAAGATCCTGTGGTCTCTTGAAAATGTGTTGGAGGACTTTGAAATATATCTCCTGGTTTCACCTACTGGAGATTAATCCATTTTTCACATCTAACGTGACCAAAAAGACCATCTTCCTTGAATAAATATTACTCCACTGCCCTAGTGTGTGTGTGTGTGTGTGTGTGTGTGTGTGTGTGTGTGTGTGTGTGTGTGCATATACAGATACATTCATAATGTTGATAGTGTGGTTCCAGTAATGTAATAATGAATTATACTTTTTTCTTTATACACTTTATCCCAGTCACTTTCCAGATAAATACTTTATCCCATGAATCTTGGCAGAGACTCTTCAGCTGTTTGACTAAAATTGTTGTTCAGTTTCTTGTGTTTTTTTTGTAGGAGGAGTCAGTATACATTTCCTTTTTCTTTCAAAATACACTTCCTCTATTTCTACATTAAATATTTTTAATCTTCTTCTTTTCATTATTTTCTTCTTCTTTCCAACTGCTTCCAATGCTGCTTTTTGTATACAATCTTTTATGTTATTCCATTCTTCCTCAACATCATCAGCAGCAGCAGGTTTTGAGAGACATTCCTCCAATCTCCGTTCATAAAGTTTTCTGATACTTTCTTCTTATAGTAGGTAAACTATTGAATACTTCTTTTTAGTGCTGTCGATCGATCAAAATATTTAATCAGTTAATCAAGAAGGTTTAATCTATTAATCGAGTTTGGGTACTAAAAAATTATCATATTAATGGCTTACAAATTTAATTTTAATAGATGTATCTAATTGTTACTTTTTGTTTTTTTTTGTTTTTAAGTAACTTATAAAATCAGTATATTAGCATGGATTACATTCAAATAATAATAATATTATAATTATAATATGTATGAACAGATTTAATAATATGAACTATTATCAGGAGACTAAGTGACAAATATGAATTTGAAGGTAAGGATATGGTATAACATTAGACTCACCTAGTCAGTATTGCTTCAACCAGGATTTTAAGCATGTGAGTGTGTTCACATGGTCCGGATCAAGGGCTGCTCTACGTTTAGTAACAATATTGCCTGCGTCACTAAACACTCGTTCGCACGGAACCGATGTAGCTGGAACGCAGAGCAATTTTTTCGCTACAGATGAAAGAAGTGGAAGCTGAATGGAATGTGTTTTCCACCACAGTAAGGGGTCTGCAAAGTCATCATCCAGTTCTGCCAAAGATCTGTAGACAACAACTTCTGTTGCGAACGGTGTTAACGGAGCTGTTTCTTCCCTCTTGTCGTCATCGTCTTCTTCAAAAACAAGTTTTCTTTTCTTCACATTTTGTTTTATTTCTGTTTGTGCAGTGGTCACAACTTTATTGGAAATTCTGTTCCACACTAATTCTCTTGCTTCTCTTGGAAGACATTTCAAATATTGGATCTTGAGCCGTAGCTTCTTGATACATTTCTGTTTTAGGCCAGGCATTTACTCTTTCCGTTAAATCATCTAACAGAGCTGTTTTGAATCGAGTAACGTAACCAGGATCCGTGTCGATAATTTTTAGACTTACTCTTAAATGAGTTATGGCGGGTAGTACAACACTTGCCGTCACGTATTTACTTCCTCCAAGAAAATCACATATTTCCAAACATGGTTTAAAACATTTATACAATTTTTGTGTCATTTCCCATTCCACTTCAGTTAATGGAATGATGCTTGATGGATTGGTGGACATTATAGCTACAATTCCTTCCTTGGCTTCCAGAAGAGACTCGAACAAAAGGCATGTACTATTCCATCGGGTGACTATATCTTGTTTCAGTTTGCACTGCGGAATATTAAGTTCTTTCAGTTTTTGGCATAGCTGATTTTCTAAATAAGGGCTGTGCTTGAAATGACCCACCATTTTTCTACATTTGGAAAGCAGTTTATCTATAGACGCATTCTCAATTGCTGTATTCAGACTTATGAGCAGTGCACCTAACATTATCGTATTTCGAATTTTCGACACCAAGAACAATATTCCTGGCATTGTCTGTACATATTGCAACTACTTTACTTTGAAGATTCCAGTCAGACACAACTTGTTCGAATTCTTTCGTACAATTTGCTGCACTATGTTTCTCCACCACATGTTTCACTTCTAACGCAGCGCTGCAGAACGCCCAGTTAGAATCAATCCAATGAGCACTAACACCCAAATAACCTTGATTTGCTATCGATGTCCAAAAATCACCTGTTAGGCCAACAAATTCAGTTTCTTTTAGTTTGTCTAGAAGCTTGGATCGTTCGACATCATAAAGTTTCTCAATCCATCTAGTTACAACATCTCTAGATGGAAGATTATAAGAACTACTACCTACAGCTTCCCTTAAAACTTCTTTTAGCCGTTCATCCGAAATTATATTGATAGGTCGACTGTCTTTTACTATCCATTTCACAATTTTATTTGTTAGTTCAGCCTCCTTTAATGAAGAGATTGCTTTCATTATGAAATGATTCAAGTTCGACTGAGATGAACTTGCATTAACAACAGATGATTCAGCAACACTTTGTAAGGGATGGACGTGTTTTAAATGGTATTGCAAACTGCTAGTGCTACCGCTGTAGCTAAATGATTTCCCACAAAGCTTACAGAAAACGGTTTTCCTGTCCATCACTTTACCACTGTCATTCAACTTATATCCAAAACTTCCACCGAGTCTTCCTCGTAAGTCTTCGTACGCCATAACACAGATTTTACGCACGGTATCAGGAAACACACACACACAAAAAGTAGCCTCTTTGAAAAACACAAGTTTTCCTCACCTGAATAAACACACTGTAACACGCCACCTCTCCAACTGTTACTATTATAGCAAAATTGAAAGTTAAGGGCATGGAAATGCCCGAAACGCTTACGGTCAGAGGGAAAGGCTATTTGGAGGGAGTCGCTGTGAGATGTGAGAATTTACATTCTTTTATATATCAGAATGTTTTATAAACATATCTGAGTGTTGTTTGGTCTGTCATTGTGTACTGCTGAGACATAAAAAACTACAGCTTTTCTGACTGTTCTTATCGCAACGGAATTTGCAAACTGTACACTTCCACTCCTTAATTACACGCGACTATCTCTACAGTTTCTCGTTACATAAAGGAACGCATTCTTCGTATTAATTTAATTGCAAGAATCTTTTAATCCTGGACAACAACAAACTGTGTATTATAACTTACCGTGCTTGACTATGAATAACTTTCCTGTCTTTGCTAGTTGAAGGAAAAGTATCCATTTTAACAAATCTCGTTACTGGATGATAACACAAATAATTACAATAATACGTAATTGTAATTACAGAATAAAAACTACCAATAGAAATTAACTAAAAAATTAAATAACTAATGAAAATGAGTGACTGTAAAACAACGATATAATTAAAAATAAATTGAAATAATAATAACAAATGCACTACTGAGATAGTACGTTACACAATAACTAAGAATGTACGGGTAACTAAAATATCACACACAAAGTTGGCGACACCTTCACTTGCATACCAGCTGATTCTCCGGTACCCTCCCGCCATTCACAATTTCAAAGTGGAGTCGTCCATCCATAAATTGGTTTCTGCGCATATGCCCTTAACTTTCAATTTTACTATACTATAGGTCGCCCATTGTTAGGATGAGAGTACAAGCTCTTGTGGGACTCTTATTTTTAGCATAATCACCCCCTCTCTGACAATTAGTAGTAGGCACCTGACTCAGCCTTCTATTGTAGATCTTATCGTACACGGACTAAATCTGACATGCAGCTACTTGGCTTTTGAAAACCACTGCAACTACACCACCCTTTCTCTTTCAGTGTTTTTCTGGGAACTTCCAGCAGTACTAAATGATTTAAAATAACGAGACTCTCGTTCAAGAGACAAGACATAACTCAGGTATTTGGTGGACAAGCTTCAACTTCTCATAAAAGAAAATTTCAACAACCGATTAATTTTAATCGACTCTATTATTCGATTAAGTAGTTTTGATTGATTAATTGAAGTTCAAATTTTAATCGGTTAATCGGTTTGATTAACCGATTAAATCCGCAACACTACTTCTTTTTAACAAACTTTTTTCATCTGGCTATTAGTGTGATAGTTGCAACCACCAGTAAATTATATGAGTAGATATCTTTCCCTTTATACACTCTAACATCTTGTATTTGATTTCTTAGTTTTGAATTGACAATAACATAATCTATTATCGATCTTAGACCTCTAGCCATCGACATATACTTATGTATGTCTTGGTTTATAAAAAAATTTCAGATTTTCAATTGATTACATGTCACAATCTGTCTTAGCTCTTGGCCATTGTCATTAATTGTTTGTTCCCCAAAAGTGCCCACTACTTTTGGTACTGGTTGATTGGAAATTCTTGCATTCAGGTCGCCACATAGTTAATAACAGTTAAAAACGCTTTTTTTTTATAATACAAAATTATAAAAACCTGAAGTAATATTAAAAAAATACATAGTCGGGAAAATTTAAATAATAAATAATAAATGTTTAAAACAGTGTCCTATTGTATATCAGAAATCTGATTACAATATCTCACAGCGAATTATATAGGCCTATAATTATAAATATAATACGCAGGTTGTAATAAGCGAAAACTGGTTCAGGCTACAAGACAAATATTTTACATTTTTACCAATAAAAAATTAGTGTTCCTGGTCAGTAGTATTATATTTATAATTAGTTATATAACGGAGACGTCATGGACAACAAAATCCAGAATGATATATAGTTACTACTCACTGCCAAAACAGTTCAGGGGCAAGATAGTGTTACACCATTACAGAACATTCTACGTGCTTGTCGGATGTTCCGGCTGTAATGTGTGTGTACGTGATCTCAACATGTGTTAGTGAGACTTTTCTGGACTTTGCCGGGCATGCGCACTCTGTCAAGGCTGCAACCAATTACACTCTAGTGTGCGCTGATGCGTAGTGTGGACGATTCTGGGGTACAAATATAGGCATTCAGCGGCGCTTAGTTCAGTTTTAGTGGCGATTTATTCGAGTGCGGTTCATAGTATTTGGTGAAGTGTTATGTGTTTTTATAATTGTGTGGGACAACTGTAATACAATTGTGTTTTATATTAGTTGACATTTTTATTGTGCGTGAACAATTTTTATTTGATTTGTTGTAAGAGACTATCTTGTTGATTACAAACAGTTTAATTGTGATAATTAAAGCTGGTGATTAGTGACTTAATTGGTGCCTTGTATTTTGTTTTCCACTGTACTATACGACGATTACTAGACGGTTGTAACAATATAATTTTAACAAACCATGATGGCAATGAAGTTAGGGACAATAATGCATAAGGATAAACTCTTTTGAAAAATAAAATGTATACAAATTAAGAACAGCATATGCTAGATAACATTCTGTTGAAAAAATTTATAAGTTTGTTGCTTTTATATGCTAATATGTATTAAGTTGTTCAAGTTATTGTAAAAACCAAACAGAGAATCTTACAATAAAAAAGCTTACAAATATGTTTAGCAATAATAGGTTTTCCTTATACTCGTATTAATAGCAGTTTAAGTATTTATGGGGATGTCAACACTGAAATATGAAAAACAATTGAAAGATATAAAGACAGGAAATAAAAGATTTGAAGAAGTAAAAGCTTCACATTTTTTGAATTTTAATGATAATGACGGTTAAGTTAGGAGTGTGATCATGGAAAGAATACAAGCAGGGCACAAGGCCACTTTGCAAATATGAGAATGCTAAGGGGCAAACTATTAGCTAGGACTTAAAAAAAAATATATATATATATATATATTTATAGTACCCTAATATGGCTCATGGCCACCTATAAGTGTGAAACATGGAGACTGATCAAAAATGATCAACACAGGTTAAGAATACTTGAAAGAAAGATACATTTTGCAAAGGATCTCTGTACAAATTTATAAAAGTAATAATTGAGAAGTCACTATAATTTAAACTTAGATCAGTTAATAACCTGTTCTTCAGTGAGTTGAATCCTAATTTTCAAACACTGACAAGTTAAGCGCTCATGGTTTTTTCGCTTTTTGAAAACTGATCAGAAACATACACAACAAATTCTTAGAATCAGCACAAGTCCTCGGTGAGACTGAATTTTCAGAAACACATTATGCTGTAACAACACAACACAATACTTATTGTGCTGTGTACACAATTACAAAATACTGGTTCTTGTAAGTAGAGCATTTATGTTATTTGCTTGTTAATAAAAAGAAAGAAAAAAAGCCTGAGTGGTGCCGAATTAAAGAGGGAGACGAATTAGTGGGCGATGAGTTAGTGAGGTTTCACTATATGTATATGGGATTGTCGCTGAACAGGATAAATGAAAAGAATACTATTTTGAATGTTCATCACTTCTTTGTTTACACACATAATAATTATTAATATTGGTGTTACTTTCACTGTAAACATACTTGTTTTATTCACTCAGACGACGTTTCGGAGTGGTGTTCTCCTTCTTCAGTGAGTTTGGATACGGAACGTGCCAAGTTGTCGTTAATTTTATGTGTAACGGTTTTTAGTTAATAGGTTGTATGTGGGGGTGGAGGTGGAGGGGATTGGCGCAGGAGTTTGAATTGTTGTATGTGTTGTTTATTATTGTGTCAAATAGTGTGTTTGATTTAAATTGTAAATGGTCATTGAGTATGTTGTTTGGTTGTGTTTGTATATTTCAAATTGTTCTGTGGTGTTAAGTTTACGACTTTTGGGTAGGTAGTGTAAAATTTCAAGGTTGTTTTTTATATTGGTGTAACTGTGGTTTTCTGTCTGGATGTGTGTGGCAAATGTGGATTGTATGTTATTATTGGTTAGTGCTTTGGTGTGTTCAGAAAATCTGGATGAAAAAGATCTTCCTGTCTGGCCTATGTAGAACTTGTTCTAATCATTGCATTTTAATTTGTAAACACCTGTTTTGTTGTATATGTCAATGTCTTTGTTTGTGCCATTGATATACCTTTTGATTGTGTTGTTGGTTCTGTATGCTATTTTGTAGTTGTATTTTCTGAATATGTTGGCAATTCTGTGTTTGTTTGAGTTGTAGTATGTGAGTGTGATGTATTTATATTGTTGTGTGTTGTTTTTATTTTGTGGTTTGTTGTTTTTGTTTTGGATCTGTCTACACAATTTGTTTATTAAATCTGGCTTATAGCCATTTTGTAGTGCTATGTATTTTATGGTGTTGAGTTCTTCTTTATAGTCTTGTTTATTCAGTGGTATTTTAGTGAGTCTTTGTAGCATATGGTTGAAGGCTGCATGTTTATGTTGTGTGGATGATTTGATGTGTTGTGGATGACCATGTCAGTTGTGGTTGGTTTCTGTAGATTTTATATGTGTGCGTATTGTTTTTTTTTTTGGTGATAGTTAGGTCTAGAAAGTTTATACAGTTGTTTTTTTCTATTTCTATGGTAAATTTGAGTTTGGGGTGGCTCGTGTTGATGTATTTATGGAATTTTTCCACAATAAAAGACAAGTGGAAATAAAAGACACAATTTCCACAATCCCCTCCACCTCCACCCCCACATACAAGCTGTTAACTAAAAACACATAAAATTACCGACAACTTGGCACATTCCGTATCCAAACTCACTGAAGAAGGAGAACACCACTCCGAAACGTCGTCTGAGTGAATAAAACAAGTAAGTTTACAGTGAAAGTAACACCAATATTAATAATTCGAAAAGAATACAGCTAGCTTTATAAAAGCTCAAAGGCTACATTGGCTGATCATGAGGAGCCAAGAAGTAATACATTTATGCCTAAAAGAATTATGAAAGCAAAAGATTTTTATCTGAGAAAAGAGGAAAGCCACAATTATAATGGGTAAAATATTATCTTGTTGTTGCATCCTCTTCGTTCACTTATTAATTTAATAATATATATATACTTTCACTTATGAACTTACTATTGTCACTTCCCAAACGTTTCAAGATGTTGTTACTAACTAACTAAGTTAGTACTCAACCCACTGAAGAAGAGAAACAACATCTTGAAACGTTTGGGAAGTGACAATAGTAAGTTCATAAGTGAAAGTATATATATATTATTAAATTGGGTAAAATATGTATTGGAGGATTTAAAGACAATGAAACTGAAGGGATGGGGAGGGCAGAATAAGGACAGGAGTGTGTGGAGGAATGTTGTAAAGAAAGCCAAGGCTCACCAAGGGTTACTGTAGCTTTTAGGAGTGGACAGGTAGGTAGTAATATACAAACAATTTATAGTCAAATTGATACTTACCTTGACCATCTGCGTAGGAGCAGATTTGAAAATTTAAATTTTTCTTCCTTTTTTAAAATACTCATTGTATTCTTGTATGTTAAGAAACCACCAACAAAAAAGAATATATCAATTACTTGTAACAAAGCTACTAAAAGTAACGTCATGGAACTTAATTTCTGAAAGGTAAAAACATAATTAGGATAGTTAAACAAACTTATTTTTAATACATACAGTATTATTTTATAATAAAATTTTGACATATGAATAAAACTACAAAGACTATGATATAATAATCAGAGATCCTATAGCAGAGAGACTGACGACAATGTTGTGGGATCTGTGAGGACACTATGATCTTCTCTGTTTCCGAACTACTGACGACAATGTTGTGGGATCTGTGAGGACACTATGATCTTCTCTGTTTCCGAACTGTCAGACATTTGGTAATTGTAGTCTGATAATGCTCCACAGCCTTATATCCTGGAAAGTGTTAGTCCATTGACCTGACAACTTCTTTAAAAGATGGCTGTGATGGATTATACACATTTGAATTTGAATTTAACTGACTGATGTTTGCCATCACAGGAAAAATATAAATGCAGGGTTTTGGTCATCAATACAATCAGCAACAGTCTTCAGGCTAATAAAAGTGTTGAGCCTATTGCGTCTCTGTCACAGTGTTTTGTTGACCTTAGTGATGTGCAAGTGTTCGTGCTCATTGTGATTGTGTTTTGTGAGTGTTTTGTCATAGTACAGTGGAGTCGCGATTAACCGCGGTAATGTGGACCGAGACCTCCTCGAATAATCAAAAACTCGGAAAAAACGGAAGGTTCAAAGAAAAATTGCATTAGTATAAGCTCTTTTCTTATATTGAACCTATTTGCTGTAATACACGTAATTGCTTCATATTGTAAGTGATACTTTGCCGATACTTTGCCACAAAAACACTGAATAATTGGAAAAAAGGAAAAGTAAGAAACTGAGCCAATTCTATGACTTAGCCTACATAATCCTTTATTAATTACACTAAGCGGCAAAAACAGTAACAGTACAGCTCTCGTCAGATTGAAATCTTAAACAATTAACTCTTATAATTTCTTAAAAAGTCTTTAACAGTTTTTTGCTTGATAGCACTGCATCTCTTCTTTGCCGCCATATTGCGCAGACACCGCAGGACCAGAGAATCTTCATTCTCTTCATCGTCATTTGTGTTATCACTTTTTGGCGAAATGTTTTTCCAGCTTTTCAGGACAGTAGATTCTTTCACATCGTCCCATGATTCCGCCAGCCAATAAATCACATATTTTAGGTAAATTTGTTTCAGAATTTTAACAACTGTTTTACCATCTTCTAAATCATGCTTCAGTAGTCTCTTTCAAAAGTTTCATTCAAGTTTTCCAAAACCCCTTGATCTAGGGGCTGAATAAGGGACATTACATTGGGAGGTAAAAAGAGGGCCCAGATGTCATTTCCACTGACCAATTCACACTTGTCGGGATGAGTGGGAGTGTTGTACAAAATTAAGAGTGCCTTACGGGGCAGATTATTTTCATCATAAAGTTTTTCACAATTACAATATGTCGCATAGCGTCTGGTGAGAATGTAAGAACAACAGTTACAAAAATAGAGATTTCATTATTTCTTGGTTTATGTTTGGATAACACGGAAGCTCGGTTAATCAAGACTCGGTTAATCGCGACTCCACTGTAAGTATTCATTTGGATTATTATTTTAACTTTTGCGAGGGTTTGTTATTACTGTTTTGCTGACTCTCTGTCACTGGTTGAGAGAGTATTATTCATTTCTTACCATGTACTAGTATATAATAAGCGTGAAGATGGTTGCTTATTGTTTGGGTCGCCAAAACGTCGGATTTTATTTTTTGATGGCATTTTATTAGTTAAATTCAAATTCAAATGACAATTGAAGCTGGTTGTAAAAACTTGTAAAGAATAGGTTCATTAGCTTACATGAAATATTTTGATTATTTTTAAGGATTAAATTAACTAGTAAAATAGATAAAATTTATTTATTTTGTTTTATAATTTAATTTTCTGTTTATTAGTTGTACTTCTATAAAGACAGTAAAATACATTCTACAGGGTGAGTTCGCATGAAAAAGTAACATACCTCTTCCAAAAACTGTGAACTGGCTAATGGAAGACCTCCTGCATGGTAATAGTGGTGTGTATACACTATCACTAACATACCATATACTCTTATACCATCTAATATTTTTAGGTGTTTCACTCTAGAAGGCTGCACTAATAATTTTATACTCCTCCTCAAAGAAAACATTAAGAATACCCTTTCCAGAGAACCTTGAAAAAACACATTTAATTTTTTTCAAATAGACATACTTGTTTTAAAAATAAACAAAAAATGGGCACAGAATAATTATTTGCGCATAGGATTATTTTATACCTATGCTCTACAATCATGGATAACAAGATAACATATTTACCATAAATTATTTGTTTCACATTTGGGAATAAGGGACAGACTTACCTATTATATCTTGTGTAATGCCAATTGCAGCAGACTATCTGTTACCATATTAGGTTAACAGTTACATTATGTTTGATAGAGGGCTGGAAATTCTAACAAGTTTTGTAAAATAGGAAAAGCAAGTAACTCTGTACAAAAACTACTTTTAATAAATGATAATTAATCAATATATTATTATATTTTTAAAAGCTTTTATTTAACTTGCTTTTCCCATCGGTCTAAAGTGGATTTTTCAAATCGAATTTTCGCATACTACCCGATGTGATAGCGACTTGCAATTTTGCATACACACTTGATCACGTGACAATACAATATTATGAAAATATCGGTATGGAGAACCATACATGACTTCCATATTCTAAGATTTATATTTAAAATCATTTTCGAAATGAAATATTACCATAGAAACTACTTCTTTCTACTTACTGCTTCAGCTTTAACCACAGTACTGTGGTCACTAACGTATACCACCTCACGTTATCGCACTCGATTTTCACTGATGATGGAAGTCGATGGCATTGCCGAAATGTCTGGTTTTGTAGAAAACATTGGACTACGGCCAAATATCCCGGGAAGGAATTTTAACAAAAACTACTTCTTTGTTGCCGATAACGTTGTACACATATATATCAGTGGCGAAGTTACATGGAGGCAATTGAGGCAATGCCTACCCTAAAAAATTCTGTAGAATAAAAATTATAAATACGTATGAACTACATAACGTAAAGATTATACATTGTTACTGCGACTGTCAAATTTATTAAACCGAAACTTGCTTTATTGAGCGACCGCTAGATGGTGACAGGTGAGATTCGGCATAGTTCGTTTAAAGCGAATGAGGCAACCTGAACTTGCCTCAGCGTTTTTTGTATACATCGTATGTAAGCAATGTAGTGGTGTGATAGGGAAGTGTAGGGAGGGGGGGATTGTCCCGCGCTGTACACATAGAGCGTTGAGGCATGCCTCACTTCTGTGGTCCAAACAGTTAAGTTAAAGCGCCTGTGTTGTTTCTAAGTGTTTATTTTATGCGGTTATTAAAAGTGTCACTGTTATTCCGCTGAACTAACAGATGATCAAGATTGTTATTTGAATTATTTGTAACATTAAACATATATATAGAAACTAATCAAGTTTAAAAATTTGAAGTTCAATCAGTTGTATTATTGTGTATGACTAATACAAGGATTGTTCAATAGACACACGTATAGAGCTGTAAAGCATTTTTTATTCAACGATTTTAAAAGAAGTCTCCAATAACATTAAGACATGAGTTCCACTGTTGCGCTAACCTATAGATTCCCTGCTTGTAAAATTCTTACGGCTGTTTGTGGAACCATTCGGTTACAGCAAACTCTACCTCAGCGTCCGATTTGACCCACCGTCCTTTTAGTGATTCCTTAAAAAAAATTTAAGATAAGATTTTTGCCTACCCATTCATTAACTACTAGCTTCGCCAGTAAGCAAATTGATGTCCATTTTTTCGGCTTGCACGCGTTATGTTGGTGTGGGTTTCGGCACTTTCCATTTAAAAAGCGTGCAAACGTAAGAAAATAAACATGAGTGAGGCCAGAAATAACGTGAATTGTGTGTGTGTGTTTGTGTGTGTGTGTGTCTTACCTGCCTTTTTATTGCTGTATTAAATGAAAATATTATATTACATTAAAACGAAAAAATTATAATTTTATTGCCTGGCAACAAAATTATTTTATTTTAACAATTACCATTGTTTCAAAAAGTATAAATAAATTTTCAAGTACTTTACTCTTGTTAAAACGTAAAAGGTTGCAGGTAAACTACCCCTTCCCCTTAACCGATCTTTACCAAAATCGAAAGTCCTTGAGACCTCTACAATTTAGGGACGTATGCAAAAAATTATTTGATTCTGTTTGAATTTGCGGCAGTTATCGTTTGCCATAGAAAATACGCTTGATAAAAAACGTTGCAGGTAAACTACCCCTTTCCCTCAACCGATCTTCACCAAAAACAATAGGTCTTGAGTACTCTACAAATCAGGACTGTATGGAGAAAATTATTTGATTCTGTTTGAATTTGCGGCTGTTACCGTTTGCCATAGAAAATACCCTGGTTAAAAAAACGTTGTTGGTAAACTACCCCTTTCCCTTAACCGATCTTCACCAAAAACAATAGGTCTTGAGAACTCTGCAATTTAGGGCTGTATGCAAATAATCTTTTGATTCTGTTTGAATTTGCGGCTGTTATCGTTTGCCATAGGAAATACCCTTGTTAAAACATAAAACGTTACAGGTAAACTACCCCTTTCCCTTAACCGATCTTCACCAAAAGCAATAGGTCTTGAGAACTCTACAATTCAGGACTGTATGCGAAACATTATTTGATTCTGTTTGAATTTGCGGCTGTTATCGTTTGCCAAAAAAAAAAAATTTCCCTTGATAAAAAAAAAACCGTTGCCGGTAAACTACCCCTTTCCCTCAACCGATCTTCACCAAAAACAATAGGTCGTGAGTACTCTACAAATGAGGGCTGTATGCAAAAAATTATTTGATTCTGTTTGAATTTGCGGCAGTTATCGTTTGCCATAGAAAAAAATCTACACACAGACACACAGACACACAGACACACACACAGACACTTTTCGGAAAACGACTTTTTTTCATGTTTTGAGTGTAGTAGAATCAGAATCTGCAATAATCTCGAACACGATTTTTTTTGCCATCACCATACTTCCATTCCTTAAGGAATATGGAAGTAAAAGTACATACATACATTTACCAATGTACAGATTACAAGTTAAATGTGGTCACATTCATAAGCGAAGTTTTATATGTGTACTACGTTTTGACAACAAAGAAGTTGTTTCTATGGAAACTCACCGGTTCCCATTTTCGATCACACACCAGCGATCGTACGCAAATGTGACATGCATGTGACATACTTGACTTTGCAAGATGATACAACCATACGACCTTACCGCAAGGAATTAAGTCTAATACAAGCAAAGAAAGTCATTTACTTAATACCAATAGTTCAGGAAAAATATTTGTTTAAAGTTTTAGTATAGAGAGAAATTATCACATTTGCTAAGCGATTGTGCACTCTTAGAAACATTTATCAATGGACATGAGTTAATAATCTAAATAAATCTAGTTTACATTTTCCAGAAGTACTTACACTCAGATGAGTCCTCTTCAGCCTTGTAACCATATTTGCTTGTGATGGCCAACTCATAAATTGATGCAGCAATCACGGTTGCTATCAAAAAAGCCACTGAACCCCTGAAATATATATATAGTCTAACTATATAAGGATATACATAGTATATACTTTCTCAGCAAAGCAAAGCTTCAAAATCATAAGGACAAGTTAATTTAATTTTCATTATCAACACTGCTACAAACACCAAGATTTTGTTTACACTTTCATCACACTCTGTTTAGAGTTGCTAAAGAGTGTTCCCCTATAAGTGCATTTGACGTTAATAATAAATATCTAAATATAATTAATCCACTACCAACTCGGAACACAAAGTTTTTTATGGGTATAAACGTAAAAGTTTTACCTAATAGCCTGAACCAGTTTTCGCTTTTAAAAAGCTTCTTCACAGGCTGCCGTTGGGAGCACTGTCCGTCTTGTTCTTGGCGACGGTATCGACTTTTGAAAGATCGATGTTGTGTGTTATATCACACCCCACACACACAACATCGATCTTTCAAAAGTCGATACCGTCGCCAAGAACAAGAGGGACAGTGCTCTCAACGGCAGCCTGTAAAGAAGCTTTTTAAAAGCGAAAACTGGTTCGGGCTATAAGGTAAAACGTTTACGTTTTTACTCATAAAAAACTTTGTGTTCCGAGTCGGTAGTGAAGTAATTATATTTAATTAAGTAATGGACACGTCATGGACAACGAAATCCAAGAATAAATATATCTGGCCAATCCAGATAGGGGCAGAATAATGTAGTTAATAGATTTATGAAGTCCATTAAAAGTAATGCGTTCATTTATGTATATTAAAAAAACATTCCGTTTTCACAGTGTGAAATCAGAATTGACCTTACAGCAAAAGTGAAACAATGTAGGAGCCCAAAAATATATGAACTGGACAAATGGTTTTAGAGCATGGATATGAAATAATTTGTTTACCTCCCTACCACTGCCAATACAACCCCATTGAACTAATATGGGCATAAGTAAAACTCCAATCAAAATAAAACTTTTACAATGAAAGACGTACTTCATTTGGCAAATAAGGCTTTAGATAACATAACTGCACAAGACTGGGAAAGATGTGTCCATCATGTTGAGAAAGTAATGCTGGATGACTTTAATAGAGAAGTGGCCAGGGACGAAGGGACTGAAGACTTCATAATATTATCTAGAAATAATGACAGTGACAGTAATGATTGTGATACAAATTACAACGCTACTAATTCTATGCTAATTAGTGCATTAATTAAATAATCAATTAATAATTAAAATTGGGTACAGTGATCGACTAATTTTATCACTGTTGTCTACCAGAATATACCTTCCATTACCCCGCGTTGGGAAGCAATATACAATATTATATTCTGCATATACTATGTATAATTAATTAATTAACATATTTTAATTAATGTGTAAATAATTAAGCGGTGTGTTTAAGTTTTAACAAGTAATTCTATCTTGTCTGTGCTTCTCTTAACTAACAAAATTCGTTATAAGCCTCGTGTTGGCGTGCCATATATGCTAGTAGAATTATGCAAATTTAGTTGCATAAATTAATTATTCAATTAATTATTTTGATGGAGTAATTAATCAAACTTTATCTCTATTTTATGGATTTTATGTATATTTGAAGTCTAAATTAATTATGCAAATTATATTATTGAATTACCAAACTTTATCGTGTTCCACCTGTTGAGCGTGATTGACAACAACACATATTATGTATACTATACATGATAACAAGTGTAATAAACTAATTACCTTTTATCTTGCTTAAGCTCTCTGCTGATAATCCATATGTAACAGTGTTAATCTTGTACTTTGAATACATTGATTGGAAGATGTCAAGTGTAAGAATACTTAGTTGTGTCAGACAATTCGTATCAATTGGGGTGACAATGAATAACATGACTCGTACGCCCAAGGTTTACATTACGCACTAGATTTTATTCAAACTTTGCATATATTCATCATTAGTCGATGACATTAAATTAAAACATCATTTATGTGATAATCGATAATACATTACATTTGCTCGTTAATTGTTTCTCTAAGAATTCATTTCGTACTTAGTTATAGACAATTAATTTATGATTTCATTACATATTACAAATTTACTCTTACTCATGGATTCATCTTTCACTTAAACTTTCGCAATAATTATCGTTTAACTTTACTCTAACTTTTATTTAATTCTGACTCTTAATTATCTCAGAGGTGTTTATCTTTTTGAGCGGCAGGACAGTGGGTGACTTATACTAGCAATACATGAATAATTTACTTTTGGTATGTATCCGTACTGTACGGCGCGTCTACGGAGATCTCCTGTCTCCCTTGCTCCTTGGAATGGTTGATTGTTTTATGAAGGCTGTCACCTTCATCTCTGGTTTGCTGGTCACTTTTCACTATCACAAGGTTCTCACTCCGGTGTCGATTCTCTTTTAAATTACACCCGTAAAAGTTATTTGTCTGGCGTACGTTTAATTGTACGGTCACTTAGTTCCGCATTGTTCAATTCGCGATTTATTAGTTTATGATTTTGGCTTTACCACATTATTAATATTTATCGAATGTTTGTAGTTTTTAGTTTATCGTTATTTCTTATACACTCACGAACTTTTCCATTACTTTATCTTAACGTAAGTAGCTGATGTAAAGAGTACTTTAGTTCGGTACACAATCGAAATGTTTAGCTCATAGTTTTAATTGTCTTTCGCGAATTCGCACTGTCAGTATTTGAGCGTATTTATACAACTCGTTATCGTATCAACTATTAATTCAAACTAAGTCTCGTTCTTGAGTTCTATTTTGATAATAGAATCTCTTCTAATTGTTCTAAGACTGATAATAAGTCTTCTGATTTCGTACTGGTAAATCACATAGACTCCCGTTACTTATAATAGTTTGACGAAACAAGATATTACTAAGACTCCAAAGAAATTGTCGCGACTACGCAACGACGCAACGACGCCGAGTGGTTTTTTAATTCACTTTGATATTAAGAAAACTAAGACAAACTGAGAAAAAACTGAGAGAAAAACTGAGAGCTCGCCCAAGTTTGTCATCTGGTTTTATGACTCCTACTCCTACTCTTTGTTCTTCTCTAGATTCTGTCTTTTCCCACCAATTTCGTTCCTATTGGGTCTCGTCTCTGGTTTCCCCGAAGTCTCCACCCTGAGTCGGTCTCCGGGCGACTCAACTTCGTCCTTATTCGTTCTTGACCCTTGTTCCTATGTAACGTCTTTTTCGAGAACCGCCTTTACCAAACTCTTGTTTCTGATAGGTTGGCGTAGACCCCTTCTCTCATCTCTTTCGGTTCTAGTCCACCCTAGCTTTAAGACGATAGACCGGATTTCATGCTTGTCAATCATCCATTTGTTCTAGTGTCTTCCCTTTTAGCTCGTTTCCTGATAATCGTTAACTAGCTACGCATGTGTTCCATAGTCTAAGTGTAACGAATCGTAGTATTGTTTTCTAGTTTCTCTGACTCCCTTTCTCACACTTACGGTGGTCCCGTTCCTGGTAAGGCACATCTGTTGCACAGCCTGGTCTTCTGGTCCGTAAACATGTCCCCTGCTGCTTCATCCTGTCTTGTTCTATTCATGTAATGTCCGTATGAGTCCTTGCCTTTGTCAGTGATGTACACCCTAGTCTTGTTGCAAAGCTCCCATGTGTCCGGACAATATTAGCGTCGCGTTCATCTCCGCTTTCTTGGTAATTGTTCTTTGTAAGGGTCCTCCTTTTGTTTTTCTGGTACTGTAGTGTGTTTCCACGTACGCCCTTACGCTTGGACATCTGTTATTACTGAGGTATTGTCTTTCCAAGTTGAGCGCCTTCCTGTCGCCAAATGGTCGCCCCAGTTGTTGTTTGAATGGAAACTGGTACAATGCCAGCATATATCATTTGTGACAGCAGCCACTTGCCGCCGCCCCCTTCATCGCAATACTCAAAAACAATTTCTTAACAACAATTACGCTATAAAATGTTGGTGATGAATAAAATTTAAGTGAGACCAAAATGTCACAAATTATTAGTTATTTGTTATAAGAATGGACACTGTATCTTGGGCGTAATTGGAAAGTAAAATAAAAGTAAGCGGAATTGTATTGTTATTATTATAATCATCACCATCGTCATACATAATATGTATCCTTAAGGTTATGTTACTGTTGTTTGATGTCACGTAGTTTCGAAGACAATCGATATTTTAACTGGCCTTGACACCGCTGACCCATTCAAAACTTGCATGGCATTCATGTCTTTCGTTAATTTTTTAAATAAACATTAGCGTACAGAGTATGTCGTTAACTACTAAATATAGTAGCAGACCTCACTGCGTAGTAGTGCGTAGTTATTGATTAATCTGAATGACAGTGAGTCGTTGTCCGACTTTAATTAACTATCGCCATTAATTGTTTTCTCAGTTCAGCAACTTTGCGTGAGGGTTTGTAAAGAAAATCTCGGAAGTTCTGCTACTGTGTTCGATTTGTCTTTCTCTTTCTTTTCTAAGGAAGCCGTCAATTAAAATTTGCGGTCAATTAATTTTTTCAGTCGATACAAATCGATTTGATTTGTTTATCAAAAAATTCTTAATAATTCGTTATTTTTAATTAACCAAAGAGGGTGAAGTGTCAAGTTTTTCTTCCGACACCACACCACTGTAAGTCGTACAAAAACAAAATATTCTTAATTTTCTATTGTAATGTATTTATTGTTCATAGCCTAAAGGTACCATACATATGATTTGCAATAAAGTTTTAGTTACTCACATTCTTAAAAACGATCCATTTCGGTCATAGACCATCGTCAGGTCATATACCATATACAGCACGCTTGCGGTAACAATGTCGTAAAACAGCCACTATTTACAAAAACGAATTCGTAGACATTGAATAATGAACGTGATACGTACGTCATTGACCAAAGTTTCCCGAGAATTGATTTTGTTACACAGTGTTTATGTTTACATTCCGTTCTATATATTATATCAGCTGATTAATGTACGATGATTTTCATTTTGCCCCAATATCTCAAATGTGATACGATTTTTGAAGTCCGTCATGATGTTCAATAGATTTTCGTGGCCCTCTTCTTTTAAATGTTTGTATATTCGGTATTGTTCATATATGTTAGATCTTATTTAATCACTGCATGTTTTCAATACGGTTAAATGTTGTTGTATTGGACCATATTCACAAGACTGTTGTTTTATATGTTTGGCTACTGTTGAGTTCGGATTTGAGTGTTGAGAATGTTTGGTGTGTTCAATATATCTGTGTTTAAAGGATCCTGAAGTGAATCCTATGTACTTTTGAATCATATGTATGCTGATACATGTATGTTTGAATACAGTTTACAATAAGCACAAATTACAAAACCTTTTGAAGGTTGAATAAACGAGATATTCACGATTCCTCAGTTCTCCATTTTGAAGGAGTTTTTTGAAAAACCCTTCATTACAATATCTTTTAACACCCCCGTACCCGTAGCCACGCTCAGACCCAGAAAAGCCTCCCTTTAAGAAAAGTAGTCTCGCTTTAAGAAAAGCCACTTTCAGTGTTTTGTTTAAAACCACTTTGTGCAATGTGCTCACGTGTGAACTCATCTTTTCTCCAAAAGGCTGGATCATTTGAGACACTTTGCTGGTCTTCTTTCCTTGGTGAATTTTCAAGTTCAGAGGTCGCTGAGGGTTCATTTTCGACGTGAACTGAAACATCAGAAGTATCTGTAGGCCTATCATGGTCTTTGTTTACACATTGGTCCACGCTCTTCACTTCACTAACATTCCCTTTAATTCCACTTGTGCTGGGTTGAAAAAAGTTACTTATTTTAGGGACTTTTGCTAAAACCTTTTCCTCCTTCTCATCTTTTTCTTTTGCCCTTTTCTTGAATTCAGCTCCACTTGGTTTTTTAAACATGATAATTATTACCTCTTGAGCTCACTTCATTAAACATAAAATAAAATTTATTTCACTATAGTTATTTACGTTACAAGGCCGGGAAAACAAACATTTCGCGGTAGGCGAGAGATGAGCAACTCTGATGGGGTTTTGGGGCACGAATGAAGTAAAATATATTTACGATACTCTATTTCACTTTCACTTGCACAGACAAATAACTACTCGTTCAGCAATAACAGCACCTTTGCGTCGCGCCAACTGTAACTAATAGGTTATCTTACTGTTTACGTCTCGCTCTAGTCTTGACGTCACTCATCAGGAGACTGGACGAGTCCATATTGGTCATAATGTGAAGAGGGCAAGTCGCAAGTGCTATTACAGAGGCGCGTAGTGGCGTTGCGTCGGTTCGCAGACCAGGCGCTTTTGCTGAAAGAAAGACAGCGTCTCTGGGTTTTCGTTCTAGCATTTTCTTAAATGCAACTAGAAACTTTATAAAACAGCGTTTTATACCTACCGTATTTGTCTTTAAAATTGTGATTTAATTTTTTCGATTAATTTTCTGATTTTTTTATACAGTTCTCAAAACTTAGCTTCTCTCAATATTTGTCCTCTTTCAAAATTTTGCGCTCTAGGCACGTGCCTAGTCTGCCTATTGGTAAATTCGGCACTGATTACATAGCCAATTTAATTAAAGATGATCAAAATGTGTAGATTTAGTGTAAAAAGCCCGAAAGTGTTTAGCACAAACTATTCTAATTTTCATGTCTGCTATGTCTACACTAATTTTTACATTATAGCAGCCCTAGGCACTCATTCTGTACTCACAGTTAAAACTCTGCTACTCATTCATACATTCGTTTGAGGATATGTGACTGCATAGTAATGTGTTTTGATGTCTAGTGTCTCTGCAATAAATTCAACCCTGGTTGTATTTGCCTAATATGAAAATACTCAGGTTGGAAAGTTTTACTACTCTGAGTGCCACGATCAAAACAACAAATCATGTGTGTGCACCGCGAGCGCAACATGCGCGCGGGCGTGCCAGAGTGCGTGCTGGAGTCAATGGAAGCCGCGCGCGCTCGCACTGAACCCCAGCACGCAGACTGCAACGCGGGACATGTCGGCTCAAGCGGTGCGGCGTGAGTCTGTACGCGTGGGCGACACATGCTTGCGTGTACCAGAGTACGTGTTGGAGTCGATGCAAGCCGCGCTCGCTCGCACTGACCCCCATCACGCAGACTGCAACACATGCCCTGTGTCCGCCAAACGGGTGTGTCTGAGTGTAATGTCCGTGTCCTAATAGTAGCAATCAAAACAGCAAGGACCCCATATACCTCGTGTGTTTCACAATGGGTAAACATTCCACGAGATGGATTTATTTGCAGAGACACCAACGGAATACGTTTGTAATCGTTGAAAATTTGAATTAAAATAAATAAGTTCAGTACTTTCGTTCAATTGCTTAGAAACAGACAATTTATTGTTAAAAATTACAACAATAAAAATTTAATAGTAATTTTTGGAAGTACGTTAAAGTAAAAAATTCCGATTAAATACTCTCATTTTGAAGAAAACAAGAGAAAAATTTATTTTATCTAAAATTCATTAGATTTCAGAATTTACCTTAACTAAAAGAATTTAGATCCTAAAATTCAACTTTCTGTTAGATAATCTAAAATATTAGAACGTCTTTGCCTGCACAATGTCAAATGCGCCTCAGTTGTATCTTCAGTTCCCAATTATTTTTTCACGTCAACTTGTAATTATAAAAGTAAGTTAATCAATAGAGTAGTCTAATTATTGTCTGTTCTATTAAGTCATTTAATACTACATCGCTCTGCAGACACCATACAATATCAGTAGTCAGTACTGTGAACTGAAAAATGCAATAGATAAACAATATTTAATTACCTGCTGCAATTAAAAATAATATTGATATAATTTAATGAATTAAATAAAATCATCTATGATTTTTAATTATTAAATTATTAATGATTGAGTTTTTTAGTGTTAATATTTTTCCTGCAATGGAAATATTAATTAATTTTTTTTTAAGTTTAATTTGTGGATTTTTTTAACATGATTTTAATTATTTCAACGGCCAAAGCAGCTTGCTCAATAAAACAAAAAGAAAAAACATAAATTTTTAACTTTTAACTTTTATTCAGTTAATTTGATTTTAACTTTAACTTTAATCAGTTACTTTGTGCACGCATTAACTTTAACTGTAACTCAGTTAATTTTTGAGGGCATTAACTTTAACTTTAATCAGTTAAACATTTTTATTAACTTTCCCAAGTCTGCCAGTTCTGGTCAGCAAGTTCAACCCATTTCTTCCTCAATCTTCCAGAAGGTTACAAAAGAGTGCTTTCCTGGGCAATCTGTCAGTTGCCATTTTTTCACATGACGCACCGTCTATTTTGATATTCGTCAATCTTTTAGTTTATGAAGAAAAATTTTAGTTCCCTTAGTACAATCTCATTATGCATTGCGTTCTCTTGTAACGCGTCAGTCCCTTTACATAACGGAGGTTTTTCATTTTAGGAGCTTGGATATTACTTAAATCTCTTTGCATTGTTACCTAATTCTCAGATCTATACTGTATAATAGAAGCTGTCATCTTCTTCTTCTTCAGCGGCGCAACAACCCGTTACTGAGTCAAGGCCTCCTTTAACAGCCTCCGCCAGTTGTCCCGGTCAAGTGCAGTTTCTCTCCAGTTCCGGGTCCCAACTGAAAGAAACTGACAGGTTTCTGCACATAAAAGTTTTACAGATGGGCTATGTGAATTCTCCGATCCAACCCCCAACCTGAAGGACCAGGAACTTTGATTTCGGGGTGCTCTTCTATAGAGAGTTGCTTTCACCTCAGCTGACGAGGTCTCTCTGCCCGGTCGCAGTAGGCTAACTGACTCAGCCCATCTGTGCAGCCGTTGGGCTACTATAGCCTCCTCTGCCTCCACACTAGATGGAGACCCTGCTGCCGATGTGCACCATCCTGCCCGGCCAGGATCCAGGATACCCCCAGGCTGTCCTGACAGAACCCCCATCTCTCGCTGGCTTACCGATCCACTCAGCCGAAGGGATTGGTTACCATGACCTTGGAGTGGATTGCTCGGCGTAACAGGGTCCACCGACGTGTAGGTGAGAGTGGAGATGGGGTGGAGAGGCTGGTGGATTTCTCTTCTATGAAAGGATATGTTCGCATCACACCCCCTTTGAGAAGCTGTCATGACTCATTAAAATTTCACCTGTGCCTCTTTTCTTGTTTTTCTGCCTATATTGCATCATGTGGCATGACAGATCGAGTTAAATTTGTGTGTCACTACTGTTGACTTAGGTGAGCCATATGCCAGATATTGCAAATGGGAGCCTCATTCAATTGTTATTTCTTTCATTATTATTTCGAATGTGACATGGTGCTTTCCTTTAAAGGTCAAATCACATACTGAAAAATAAACTTAAAATTCAACATCTCTTTTGTACTAAAAGTACCTGTTGATGAAACGGAACTGTTGACCTTTTAACATGCACATATTACGCTCTTTATATGAAAACTACTGTCTCCATCTCATACACACTGTTATTTTCACAGTTTTCTTAAAATACATAATCTAATTCTGTCATACGTACATATTTTATTCGAACGCCAGTTTCTGTACCCTATACGTTCCTGTACATTTCTGTTTGAGTATAGACATTGTTTAGATTAGTCTTATTATAGTATTTATGCTTGTTATTACAATAACTTTACAACAAACATTTTCTTATGTTTAGAAATTATAAATACAGGAAAGCACAATGTCTAACATCCGGTCTTAGTGCGAGTTCTAAACATTTTACAGTAGCCTCTGGAGACCATCCCAAATGATAGCGCGGGCGCGCGCGCACGCACGCACACACACACACAGAATAAAGGAGAGAGAGAGAGAGAGAGAGAGAGAGAGAGAGAGAGAGAGAGAGAGAGAGAGAGAGAGAGAGAGAGTGAGAGAGAGAGGTTGGGAGGGAGATATGGAGATTTATCAGGGGTATAACTGTAGGATGGAACTACGGTGTACAGGTTCAGGGGGTCCACAAGGTAAAGAACCTTCTTCTTTTTTTAATTTGTATATTTATAAATTCAATCATTTTGTAAGGAAGCTGTCTTTGTTCCATTATCTCGGCTCTAGGTTGAGGTTTTTTCCCTGATTCGGCTTTTCGTTTTGTCATAGATTCAGATAGATTTATAATGGTATTGATATTATTGGGATGTCATATGACGTGTAAGGATGACAGTGTATAGAAACCGAAGGGGGCTCATCTTTAAACATGCCAGGGCCTCTAAATTTCTAGTTACGTCACTGGGAATTACTACTTTTTTCAAAATTAAAAATATTATAATAACGTAAAAATTTATCATAAAAATAGAAATTCGCAACGAATTTCTGTAAGTCTCGTTCTCTTCCTGCTTTTATATTTTAGGTAACTCTTATAGGACAAAAGGACACATTACCGCTACAAATCGTTCGGATACTTACAAGTAGATGATGGTGGTTTCAGTCAAGGGCACCCAACCGGCTACATCACACAAATCTTCATCCATTGTGATAGTAACAGACATCTCATAACGCTTGAAAACAGGACTCAACTTGGAATTCAGTGACCTTCTGATGTCGACTGTGTTACAGGAAGCAGGCACACACACTGCCCAGTGAATCGTGTCTCGACGGATTCTATTTTTGTTCAGTGTTACCTGGAAAAATAGTATTCAAATAGTGGTTTTCTCTCATTCAAGCAGTGGCGGCTTGTGGTTGAAAAATTTGGGTGTTGCAGATGTGTTGGATGGAATAAAACTGTTTTATTCTCTGAATAGAAAATGTCCTTAATTAAAATTAAAATTAAATGAACGTCAAGAGATACTGCCAAAAAGAATTGAATACCTCAGGAAAATAAAACAATTCAGGACGGAAAAGCGGCCAATACTAGTAATTATTTATTATTTACATTATGTAACAAATAACATTGTTCATTATTACATTGTACATTATGTATTGTTACGTATTACAAATACATATTTGATACAATTTCGAGTAATAGTGAGTAAAATTACAAATAGTAGTTTGTTGAATCCAATCCGGAAATGTCAACAATGTGTAAAACCCGAGTTGTAATAATTAAATAGTTAAGGACACCCATAAAGCCGGCTGTAGCAACAGTAAGACGGACGTTTTCGAAACGTAGTCTCACAACTGAGTACGCTTAGTCTCCCCACTACCCTCACTTTCGCGCAGCTATGAAGCAGCCACCGTAACGTAACGCGATTGTAAGTAAAGATTTACACTGCGAGGGGGAGTAATATCTGACAACATGCTAGGCCTACAAAGATGACCACCGACTTCCTGTAAGGGAGACTACTGATTATTCTTCGAATTCATGCCTTGACGGTGTGTATATGCTTTGTCATAATGTTAATACGGTGGAGCATTAAAGCGACAACTACAGCCTAGATTTGTTTTGTTGTATTAATGGCAGTGTATGTGCCAGCAGCATAGATCCGAACACAAACTCAGTATGAATGCACGGAATATATATGGCACAGATAACCTTCATGCAGATGCTGGATCAAATCATAAAAATGCAGTAATTGTTGAACTCGAAACCAAGAACTGGTGCAAAATTATTTTCAGTTTTATAACCAATAGTAGTAGTATTATCAAGAATATCACTAATTGACAAAACTTAATTTTTATTTACAAATTGTGTCCGGAATGTTTCTGTCTCTTCATCGTTGCTAAGTACCATTAAAGTGTTTTTTTATGATAAAACGTTTTTAACTTCTGAGTTTTTTCTACACAGTGCCGACTTCATTCGTCTGTTCATTAAAAAAAATCTTTTAATTTTTCTGTTTATGTTTTTTTGATAGAATTATTTAAATTGTTTTTATATTGTTGCGTTAACTGTTCTGCTAATTCTGCGCTTATTCCAGTAGAAGAAATAATGTTTATAAAATATTAGCTGTTACCCGCGGCTTCGCACGCGAATATTTGACTTATAATAAGTATTTTAAAATAATTTTTGTTGCCTATGTCTATATGGCGTTCTGTCAGGTCGTATAACAATTTTGTACTCATTAGTCAAATTCTCTCCAAAACTGTTTTCAACACTTGTACTATTTTAACTTGTACTAAATTATTATGTTGGTGCAACAGCCTTTGGAGATTTAAAAGTACCCGTTGATAAATCCTTTGGAGATATTTATGAAGTAGGCCTACCCGTTAAATTAAAAATGCTAAATTCTTTATTTTAAGTGTTACTGTGTTAGAAGCATTGTATAACACAGTATACGTTATGTTTTCCTCAACCATGGCTTTTATTTATTTCAGCAGTAAACTAAAAACCCAAAAACCGTTGTCACCTAACCTCACAAATGAAAACAACACGTACATATTTTCACATATTATCACATATTTTCGCTTTACATTATGTAATAGGACAATTTACAATTAGTACACTTTCCACATCGTAATATATCGATACAATCGCATATTATATAAAACACCGATAATGTACTCCAGGAGTGGATAAATGTACAGATCCGATGACGCTAAATAGTTTTTGTTTATTTATTTGTTACTATGGTAATTAATTCTGGTCTCTATGGTATTGTGTTGACATCTTTAGTAGTAGTATATTTAATGTATTTCATTACTTATTCATTCCATC
The DNA here is from genome assembly GCA_034769895.1 of Magicicada septendecula. Taxonomy (NCBI): domain Eukaryota; kingdom Metazoa; phylum Arthropoda; class Insecta; order Hemiptera; family Cicadidae; genus Magicicada; species Magicicada septendecula. Next base: position 114,893,848 of record CM068369.1, read on the forward strand.
ATCAGAAATACGTATAAACATCAATTTTATAATCGTGTAAAACAATTACAAAATATATAGACGTATCTGTATACAAAATTACATAATATATCGATACAATCGCAAATTAAAAACTGCAGAAACGGATAAAGGTCCCCGTCAATATCATTTGTTTATTTACTTGTTACTATGGTAATTAATTCTGTTTTCCATGGTGTTGTTGACATCTTTATACGCCTCAACGAAAATGCATAATTAAAATTCACCAGCGTTGCCGGCCACCATAAAATACACAAGTAGTAACTTCCTTCCAAACACGTGTTACTTTCATTTCCGTCAAAAGTCAAATAATGTACAAGGGTCATCTGTTCGGTTTCATAAATAGGGCGGTGGGTCTCGGCAAATTTACAGTTGTGCGTTTGGCGTCAGCAACAATTGTAAGTGGCTCACTGATCATATTATTTAGTATTAGCTAGGTAAACATATAGAAATTATTATAGACACATATTCGATCAGTTTTAAACTCAGTACAGTGGTCATCGGCGTTGTGCATAATATACACTTAGGTGACAAAAAGAAGAGAATAAAATAGTGTTATACTTAAGTAGTGATGCTCGAGTGTGAAGTGTGCTTGTGCGTGCGTGCGTGTGTGTGTGTTTGTGTGTGTTTGTGTGTGTTGTGCTAGCGTGTGTGTGCGTACACGTCTGCGTGTTAGATTGAGGGTATATATCTGTTTAGATTGTGAGTGAGAGGGAGAGCGCCCGAGTGGGTAATGTGAGTGAGAAGGTGTTGTGTGAGTCTAGAAAGAGACAAAGACACAGAGAGAGAGAGAGAGAGAGAGAGAGAGAGAGAGAGAGAGAGAGAGAGAGAGAGAGAGAGAGAGAGAGAGATTATGGCCGACATGTATATGAACTAAATGAGACTATGGTACTCTGTATAGACCAAGTTCTAGGTAAATAACATTGTACAAAATGTAAATATTAAGTAACAACCATTTTCATATAATAGATCTGTTATCTATAATGTTGCGTTATAATAGTTTGTAACCCTTCAATGCAAGTTGTAAATCTATACTGTTATCGAATACATAATTCTCTAATTTATGTGATAATTCTCTAATTTATGTGAGGACGATAGTGTAATAAAAATGGTGAGTGTTTTAGACTGTCAATTGTGGACAAAGACAAGTGAGTGAGTAAGTGAGTGAGTGAGTGAGAGAGAGAGAGAGAGAGAGAGAGAGAGAGAGAGAGAGAGAGAGAGAGAGAATATGAGAGAGAGATAATGAGAGGGAGGGAGAGGGACAGAGAGAGAGAGAGGGAGAGAGGAAGGGAGACAGTGAGTGAGAGGTAGTGTGAAAGAGAGCAATAGAGAGTGAGAGAGCGATTTCAGGTTAGAGTGAGAGGCCTAGAGAAGGAGTGGTAGGGGGTAGAATGGGTGAGAGAGAAGGTGTGATTGTGGACATATACATAAATTTACAATATTCTATAGTACTCTTGACTATAATTTACAACAATATGATTACAATTATTATCCAAGTTTACTTGTTAGATAAATTTACCATAAACTTTTGTTTGTAACCTTATGTCAGCTATCTGATGTAAGGTCGTAAAGTTCTACAGTTATTGTGTAATTTGTATGTTTCTAAATTATGATTGTTTTTTAATACAAGTAGCGAGTGAAACATGTTAAAAATAACTTTTAATAATTACTTAGTTGAACATCCCCTAATCTGTTTTTAGTTATAGGTAATATATTTTACTATGCTATATGTTGACTGCTGTATGTACAAACGTTTTGTGTACCAATCTAATATCCAATTGTTGAATACCGTTTGTTTAATTAATTAAAATATCATTACATATAGTAATTTAAATTGTAATAGTGTAAAAATTAAGTTCTGTGATACTATAATTTTCTCGTTTTCTTAAAAAAAAATTTGAAGATGTAAACAAACAATCTCAACTCCTTCACATATACAATGATACATTGTAACTATATTTTGTTATGCCCCACTAGTTGAGGCGTCAAATGTAATGCTAATAGCCCCTAGTTGTGGTGCCAATGTAACTTTATTTGTATTGCTTACGATCTCACGGTTTTTTATTGGTAATAATTTATATATTAGCAGTTATGCAATCAAATGTTATGAGACTCTAGTATTCAATATTTACTTGGAAGGTGTTGAAAACTAATTTTAATAATTAATTTAATAGGGTTTATCTTCAATAAACAAACAAGACGTGTTTATGTCTACCATTAAATTTATTATGTTTAACGATTACTGTCATTAGTATCATTTTTGTATTCTGTGTAACAAATGATTATCAATAATTATTTTAGTACATGATTTCTATCAATAAACAATTATAAAAAACTAAAATATCTCTTCATATCTCAGTATCTCTTAATATCTCAATATTCTTTTTTTGAGTGTTATTAAAACATGAATTAATTCTTACACCTAATTACTTATTTCATTATGACATATAATTTTAAATGGATTCATTTAAATATGAAATGTACTTAATTCTCTTTATATTCTAACACTTTGACTTTAAAATTTATACGTAAATTTTGAATGAGGACATCCTATCTTATAAAATTCTCTACGTGAATTCTTTTAGTGACAGACAGGTGATTTCGAAACTAAAATTAATACATAAAATTTTTTTACTCTTGGTACGTTATCCACAAACTACGGCGCGTTGTCATTATGTGCTCTCCTTTTTGGTTCCTTAAATCAGATATGGAGATGTAGATGCTCCGTCAACTGCGTTGAACACAGGCTCATTTGCGTGCATAACAATGTGACTCTTTCTTGAAGTATTTGGCACATATACACTTTCACTATTCACTCCTTCTATTGATAACCGGTAATTCCCAATTTTAAATTTAGTGGAATTATTGGTTACTATTTACTTTGGTTACGTTCACTGATATCTCGTAACGACTCATTCCGTTTCAACAGCTATATCGTTCGTGATACATGATAAGATACGGTCTTTTGTTTTGACGAGTTATTAACTAATAAACTCCAGTTATCACTTCACAGACTGTTATCCATGATAATTTTACGTGATTTTAAGTAAACTCTCCGAAATTTTGACATCGAATTTCCGTAACACTTAAGCTCGACTCCATGAAGTTTAAGTTAGACTTCTTCTCGATTCGACTCTAGACTCTAAAATTTGTAAAAGACTCCTAAGTGTTTAAGTCACTACTCCGTAACCATTATAACGGACTCTACCGACTCTCCGAAACTTTAGTCATCGACTTCCGAAATTTTAGCAAAGACTCCCCGATCTCACCTTCGTTCTGTGTATTTATTACCTACTCTTCTTTTTCCCACTACTTCCTTACATTTTCCCCACTTAAGTCCTTTTTCGTCCTCTTGCTTCGTTTCCATTGGTTCTTCTCTATATTTCTTGAGAAAATTCCCTCCTAGTACTCTCACAAGTTACTCTGTTCCGTGTTCATTGGTTTTACGTTCTGGATTTCCAAGAACTTCCCTTCAGGAAACCCGCCTATACTCCAAGCTGTTTTCTGATAGGCGATTTCTGTTCCCACTAATTTCTTACTCTGGCATCAGCTACCCTTTGCTTCAGTATGTCCGATCCCAAGATCATAACTCTCTTTGGTATTGTTCTACGCCTTTTGACAGTGACATCCTTCCTTCTGTCCAGCTTGCAGCTGCATCTGTTAATTAGTTCCACCCCTGCTGTAGTCTTTTCAATATGTTATAGTCATAATTCTTGTTGGCGTTTTTCATGCCTCTTAGCAAGACACCCTTTGTTTCTTACTTCGTCCAGATGCGCATGTTACGTAAGTTTCTCACGTGTGGCACTCTTTGTATTCCTTATTGTACTACTCGCCAGGATGTCTTTCAGTGACATTCAGTTGTTCCGTTGATTTAGTACGTTAGCCTTTGTCGTATAATTTTCTTAGCAAATTCTCGTTGTATTTCGTTCTGGCGATTGTTTGCCTTTCTTTTAGAACAATTCCTTAATATCAACATGCTTCTGGCTGCACATGTTAATTTGTTTCACACGCCTCTGTAGTCTTTCCTGGTAAATTTTCTCTCTGCCGAACATCTCCTTTTGTTTAGATTTATGATACTTTTAGACATCTGTACGTCGACGTTGAAGGCTGTACATCCATTGTATTTATCTCCTTTCATTGTTTTTCTCATTCGTCAATGTCATTTCACACGCTGCCAGATGGTCCCTGTCTTTCTTTAAAAAAAAAAATTATTTTTTGACGTTTTGGCGTTACAACATACATACGCACGCACACACACTCACATACACGAACACGTTCAACCAAATAATTGTAATGTTGTGTTTGAAATTTCTTCTGTATTTCATACACAGGTCCTGATGATGACAATAAACATTGTAGAAACGTCGACACAAATAAGTTAAAAATTTGTGTTATTTTTGACCTATCCTCACTAACCCTTCATTGAAAAATTATGACAAAGATTTCCCGTTACACTTATGTAGAGTTCTGCCGAATATTTGTTCCAGTGCTGATACATCTCAGTACGATAAACGTACTGATATCTGGCATTTACTGATAGCTTTTAATGTCTCGTTAATAACAACTTTACATTTTCGTTACAATGCACATATTTTTTTTCTCAGCAGCAAACGCTTCGTCCTTTCAGACTGAGACTGCTAAATTTCATCTTGCTGTGTCGCACGCTACTCGTCCTAGCATGAAAATCTTGAACCCGTTGTTTTATTTCTTTAAATAGTATTACATTTTTATTTTTTTACAGTATATTACTAGTTTTATATGATCTCTCTGTTATACGCTGCGACACGTTAGTGTGTTCGACACGTTAGTATAATTCATCGTATTATATTAAGTAAAATTTGTGTTGTCTGTATATTCAAATAAACGGTAGTCAGAAAGCTACAAACTGGTGAGCAGTAGACGATACATTTACTTTCTCAATTAAACGGTCCTCAGACTAGAATATTAAGTATTCACACTACGCCATATACTGTGCGGAAGCTGAAAATGGTCCCGCACGTATGGAATATAAATGAAATAAAATTGTACTTACTCTGTACAGCCCATAACGTGAAATTGGAAAGGTGTGTCCGATACAGCTGGCCGTGAAGATTACATAGGTGGTTCGTATCGGACGTAGGAACGTAACCCACCAGTGATTCGGAAAGTGCCTGCGACACCCAGCGCAGTGTTGTATTACGCTTCTCATAATCTCCTCCACTCGAGTTATAGGCTCCTTCTGCGGATAAATGGGTTCATGCTTTAACATAACGATTTCTACAATTTTATGAACATTATTTTAGGTAAGTAGGGTGTATCAAGTAGACTATGGCTGAAATTTGTGTTAATAAAACAATCGATAAACGTTTTATAATTTAAAATACAAATTTTTAATATCCTTTTCCTAGTGGAATATGGACTGTGAAATGGAATGGAATGTTACTGCACCTTTTGATGTCTATCGTCCTACTTTCTATAAATGTTCTAAGCATTGTTATGTAATGGAAATATAAAAGAAATGTAACAGCGCAACGTAATGTCATTTAAAGAATGTCATTTAATTAAAAGAAAAGTAACGTAAAATGTAAGACAAGGGCATCTTTTTGAAAATGATGATCACTGGGAAGATAACTAAGCAGTGCAGTAAGAGCATAAGGAATCCACTTTTAACTTAGGAGTGTAATTTTTTATTATAATCTTATTTTCCCAGTGACCCGAAGCAAAGCTATGAAACAGTTTTGAAGGAAGCCTTGTGTGAATTTACTAAAAAGTATGTGTAATTAGAATCATGGCTCTGCCAATCACACGTATTAGACCTACTTATAATGAGAAATTTAAATACAAGACAAACTATTTAATCTGGCTGAAAAAAAACTGAGTGAATTTGGTTTTCCTCCATTTAACTGTTTAAAAAATAATCGTTTGGAAGCAAGGTTGAGGTCAAACATATTAAAATTTACTACTAATACTACTAATGGTGTTGCTGCTGCCAGAGGTTTCTCTTGCACGCACGCACGCTTTCATATTCTTGTATCTTGCCAAGCATTCTCTTCCAAGTATCTATCTTGCATTACTTGCTTCACTCCATCATACTGATGGAGTCTTCTTTTCTTTCCCTTCTTCATAGAGTCTGTCCTCAATGTCATATTTTAAATAAAATTCTGTTATTTGGCATCCTTTTTAGGTGTCCATACCAGTGTAAACGCCTATTTTCAATTTGTCTAAAATATTTATAGTTACCCCTCTAGCTCAATAATTGTTTCATTTCTAACAATGTCTGTGATTTTCCTCCTCCAGGAGAATATCTTTACTGATTTTACTTTTCCCCTATTTTTCCTTGAGATCTCCCACAACTCTGGTACATACAGTGTACCACTTTCTGCTATCATTTTACATAATTCGTAACATTTTTATTTCATAGAATAGACCACTATAGTTAGCATAAATGGGGTTTATTTATTATGCTAATCGTGATATAAATGATTTACATTTAGTAAATGGGACTAGTGGTATTTTATGTGAGTTTATCACTTTCTCATATGTATCTCGCCCTAAAGCTGGATGCCATTTACATTTAATGCCAAGCGTTGTGCAGCCATTTACATTTAGTGGTGTAAATATAATTTACATCTGTGGTAATTAATTGTGTAAACCATTTACATCTAGTGAATATTAATCTGTGCTAATTATCTGCGCGGATTAATTACTCAACAATTATGAATCATATTAATTAAAGATTTATGTAATACGTTAAAATTGATATATCTAAAATTATTTCTATTCGTCAGATTTGACTCAACACAGTGTCTGATTAAATACGATTTTATGAGTCTATTAATCAGACGTTTCAATGGTCGAGTTTATTGTATCCATTGATGTTTAGCATAAGTTATGAGATTTTTAGTGTAATACTTAGAATGAAAATACATCAATAACAAAGGTGAAATTTCAATAATGAACGCATGAATACTGTAAATTAACTACTTATTTATTACACATCTTACTGAAGTAAGTAACTATATCCTGCAAATTACATACATATTAAAGCACATGATATAAATACAATTATTCAATTTATACGATGTTTCCTGAAACATAAACACATGGTACATTCAAATGCAGTAAATAATGCACATATATAAAACATACACGAATAATAAACAATCAACAATTATACTTATTCCTACCTAAAATGCGTTCATTATTTCTCAGATAACGAATTACGTTAGTGTTATTTTATAGATTTTATGATTCATATGACTCATATGTAATTATTCTCTTGGGGTTAGTTCTTTGAAAAGAGGCAACAGAACAGTAGTGTAGTATATACTACTAAGATTAAGTAGACATAAAGCTTATCTTTGAGAGTGTTTATCCAATTCCGTCGTCGTGAGAAGACACTTTCTAGATGATTCGTCGAAGATCATAATCACTGTTACGCAGAGCACTGATAATTTCACTTCACTCCACTAAATCTCCACTCCCGTCATGTGTATGGTATTGTGGTAACCCGCTGATGTCGAGTGTCCGGAGTTCAAATAGTAAGGTGTTAATGTTGTCATTAACTTGAATTGTTCTGAAAGTTTGCCATATTTGTGTACATGGTTAACTGTGCCGTCTATTTTGGGTGTATCGCGTACTGCGTGCTTAATTGTTTGGTATAGTTTATTCAACTAATTGTTCAACATGGTGATACGTTATGATGTGAGAATGTTTGAGGTGACACTCACTGTTCAACTTTAAATGTTAATTAGTATATTATTATGTGCGCGTCAGTTGAGATTTCAAGTCCCGTACGCACTCATAGTTTATATTTCCGCACAGAATTGTGTATAAGTGTGACTATACCGATGTCTTTGTTCACTTATGAATTTACAAATTAGTGAATCCGGTCGGTCGACATAATCAATCGTCTGTCTATCGTACGCACTAACTTCTGACTATTAATTGCGACTACCAACTGCTACTATTAACTACATACTCTTGACTACCGACTGACTGTTAACTGCGACTAACTGTTCGATTGAACGACTTGACTACTCGATTGAATACTTGACTATCCGATTGAAAATTACTGACTCTCGATTAACTACTTGACTGCCTGATTGAAAATTACTGACTCTCGATTAACTACTTGACTGCCCGCTCCGCGTCTTTGCCAAACAGTTTTATTGGAACATCTTACCCATAAGTCTAAGTTTCGATCTCTACGCCTTCTAGGGCTCTTGATTGGTCGTACAAATTCCTACCCTTCTGTAGATCTCATCCACTCTTTCACGATTCGTCGGCCGAACCCTTCCTACTCTCTCCACGAGCTCTCTTAGAAGATGCTTGATGCTGGTTGGTCGTCGTCATCCCCGGAGTGTTTCATGTGACGAGCGTAGCACAGATTCTAAGAAATTAGGGCAATTTCATGGCCTTCTGTTATCCTTTGTTTAGACTTTCCCTAGGGTTCTGACTGAGCTTTTGTTAACAGACTCCAGGTCTTGGTTAATTGTCTAAGTTCCACGACGTTCGTTCCGCCGATTATCAACCCTTCGTCGTCTTCATTTCGGTGAAATTCTACTTTTCAGTCGTAAATTTCAGTAAACTGTCAAGAATGTGTTTTCACGCTGTGCAGGGTACACTGGCAGTATTCACTGAGTTACGTCTATTGTCTATCTCTCCGTTAAAATTGCTCTGTACTTCCTTTGTAACATAGTAAAGCCTTTCATAATTGAGCAGTTACACTTTGCTTCCACAGCAGGCGTTCCATCTCGATTCCGTGTAACTCGGCAGCTGGACGAAGTCTTTGTTTCAGATTGTTGGGTGCTGTAAATTTTGACAAACGGCTAGCTGTCAGTGACGCCTTGAAATACTCATTGTGTGCAGTGCTCAGACATTTTTTCTTTGTCTTCGCTCTGTCGTCGGGTTTGACGTGCCCTCGATTCGTCATTATTTACGACCTGGGCTTGTGTCCGTCGACTTGAGTGTGGGAACGTGTCACTTGATCGAGGAAATAAAATTTTTTTTAAAATTTCGATCATTACATTGTCCCCAAATTGGATTGGATGTTGGACTTCGGGAGACATCTGATCCAATTTCTGCGCTCTGTCCCAGTCGTGGATGTCTGCTTCGGAATGGACATGGTTGACTGACATCTATCTCTCATAGGAAGCAAATAATTGTTATTCCCCATCTTAATGTTTTATATGGTCATATGAATTTATTGCCGCACATCTGAGTGAATGAACGCATTTTTACACTTTGTCTGTCCATATGCGGACTGTACAATACGATTTCGAGTAAATAATTGAATTTAAGACATGGACGTTTGTCCATTTGACAGTTTGTCTCGTTATTCTTTATACACAATGTATTAGATAAGCTGTAGATTAGCTACCCATTATATTAATCGATCTTATGTCGATGACCTATATAGCAATAAAATACTTTTAAACTTGTCATTACTGTCTCTAGAATACAGTTGATACTAACAAATATATACATATGGTCAATTCGTAACATGTTATAAATGATTACATTGGTAAAAGAAACATACATATTAATTAAATAGTTAAGGAATCAGCATACTTCGTGATGCATACTCTTAAAGTTATAAAACAATCGTCCATTTTGAATTATTATTTACATAAACAAATTATTCGAGTCTCTACATTTTAACAAGTTATTATTCATAATTATTAACGTCTTTGGTGTCCTGTGTCATAGTATTACACTGTCCTTCTGACACATGGTACATTTCACAAATCACTTTCTGTATATGTTGATATTTATACGTCTAATTAACATAACGAATGACAATTATGTGCTGATCACAAACACAGTTAGCATTGAAATACAGACTAAACACAACAAGTAAAATGCATATCATTATTTGGTTAGCTGGACTGGCCGCGCGAGCAAATTACCTAAACTATGTCTTCTGCTGGTCGCCGGGAGTCGTCGCTACCACTCATGTTATCTATACTTCCGTTCGCTGGCTCATGATACCTTTTAATGCACTTTGATTTGCCGTATGTTCTACAAGCTCATACGTGGCTTTGTTTTAATTTCATTCATTAATCTTCTACTCTTCATTCATCAATATTCATCTTTAATTACTTTATTTGGTTTATGTATTCCCATACAACCAATGTATTTAATGTATTTTATTCAGTACTATCTAATTTCATCATTACATTTTCAAACATTCTTAAAATCGTCTTCTTAATACGTTTTCATTTATTCATTCTTAATTTACATTTGTGATGACATACTTTTATGTCCCGTCACTATCGTGCTGTTACTAACGCACGCGTTTTGTTTGTAAACATTAAGGTGTTTGACCTTGGGTTTTGTGTAACATATTTTTTCCAATGGCTGGTTGGCCGTCCCCGTTATTCCGCTACAATGTGCTGCACTTGCGCGCCTAAGATTTATGACCATTCTCCGTCTCGTTCTATGTGAGTGAGTGAGAGGTGTGTCCCACTTTCCTTTTTGTCGGTCTGCCTCAGGCCAGCACGCTTTAAACTGCCTCCCTTGGCTTATACAACCCTTCGCAACCGTACTTCCATTGCTCACATATACAGTGCGTAGTTTTTGCCGCTTTTTCCAGTAGCTTTCACTAAGTAAACACGCGCCGTTCTGCTTTTGCCGCCGTTTCCAAGCCTGTATACAATTCCGTTGTTCGACAGTCAGTTTACTACTCGTGTGTTTACATAATAAAATTTTGTTTCTTAGGTTCCTAAGAGATCTTACCCCGAGTGCTTGGACTCTTCCTCCAGTACTATCACGATCCTTTACAACATTTTTAAGTCGTCTAGTAGAGATTTTTCTTCTCCTCTTCCTCATGACGTTTCTTGTCCATGATGAACATGCATACGGATCTTGTAGGTCCTTCCGTTTCATGTCATCCATGGCTTGTGTAAATTTGCTTTTAGCCTTATAACATGCGGTATTTGTTTCAACTTTAAACTTTCCCTTCATGCTTCTTATTGATGCAGCTCGACTACTTCGCCGATCTATGCTTATTTCACAAGCTGGATACTTCATCATAGAATTCACTGATGCCGTATCTATTCTCGCGTTTCTTAATTTGTACCTTTTATGCGTTCTACCTGGTGGTAGTAAAATTTTACTATCTTTATCCACGTCTGGATACTCCTCTTCCCACTTCCTCATATACAAAGGAACAAAGTCATTTTTCTTCTTAATCCATTTGTTTCTTGAACTTACGTTAGATCGAATAGTTGATAATTTCTTAGTAGCTGATACATCCGTAAAATCAACAGTGTTATCAGTGTCTTGTACTTTCCGTACGTCTTCGTAATTCTCATTCATCACTTCTTCTTGCTTCTTCTGGACTTCGTTTCCATCCACTTTCCAGGTATCCTTGTATTCACGTATTTCTGTACGAAACAGCTTGAACTGCTCATTCATATGTTGCGTAATTTCTTCTTTATAATTATTAAAATTTTCATTAATTTGATTGAATTTCTGGTTGATTTCTTCTTTAATTTCTTCTTTATGTTGATCGAATTTCTGATCGAATTTCTGATTCATCATCTTGAAGCTTTCATTATTCGTGCGCATGAAGTCCATCAACAATGAACGTAGCGATGCCTCTTCATGTGATTGCTGGGACTCTTGTGGTTGCTGTGACTCCTGTCCCCGCGCTCTGACCTCTGACGTCTCCTCCGTCATATTTGGTTCGGTGACTGATGAGTTTTCTTCGTTGGTGTCGGGTGCGCCTAACTGGTTGTTAACGTCAAAGTCCATGCTATCAGAACTACCGCTAGCCATTTTCGCCTTGCTTCGCGTTATCATTTACCAGTCAAGCTAACCTTACACTTATTTAATAATGTCTTACGTACTATATTATTGTAATTAGTCTAAATACTACTGTCTGCTCTCTTTTGCCCCACGTTGGGCGCCATTTATAGTTAGCATAAATGGGGTTTATTTATTATGCTAATCGTGATATAAATGATTTACATTTAGTAAATGGGACTAGTGGTATTTTATGTGAGTTTATCACTTTCTCATATGTATCTCGCCCTAAAGCTGGATGCCATTTACATTGAATGCCAAGCGTTGTGCAGCCATTTACATTTAGTGGTGTAAATATAATTTACATCTGTGGTAATTAATTGTGTAAACCATTTACATCTAGTGAATATTAATCTGTGCTAATTATCTGCGCGGATTAATTACTCAACAATTATGAATCATATTAATTAAAGATTTATGTAATACGTTAAAATTGATATATCTAAAATTATTTCTATTCGTCAGATTTGACTCAACACAGTGTCTGATTAAATACGATTTTATGAGTCTATTAATCAGACGTTTCAATGGTCGAGTTTATTGTATCCATTGATGTTTAGCATAAGTTATGAGATTTTTAGTGTAATACTTAGAATGAAAATACATCAATAACAAAGGTGAAATTTCAATAATGAACGCATGAATACTGTAAATTAACTACTTATTTATTACACATCTTACTGAAGTAAGTAACTATATCCTGCAAATTACATACATATTAAAGCACATGATATAAATACAATTATTCAATTTATACGATGTTTCCTGAAACATAAACACATGGTACATTCAAATGCAGTAAATAATGCACATATATAAAACATACACGAATAATAAACAATCAACAATTATACTTATTCCTACCTAAAATGCGTTCATTATTTCTCAGATAACGAATTACGTTAGTGTTATTTTATAGATTTTATGATTCATATGACTCATATGTAATTATTCTCTTGGGGTTAGTTCTTTGAAAAGAGGCAACAGAACAGTAGTGTAGTATATACTACTAAGATTAAGTAGACATAAAGCTTATCTTTGAGAGTGTTTATCCAATTCCGTCGTCGTGAGAAGACACTTTCTAGATGATTCGTCGAAGATCATAATCACTGTTACGCAGAGCACTGATAATTTCACTTCACTCCACTAAATCTCCACTCCCGTCATGTGTATGGTATTGTGGTAACCCGCTGATGTCGAGTGTCCGGAGTTCAAATAGTAAGGTGTTAATGTTGTCATTAACTTGAATTGTTCTGAAAGTTTGCCATATTTGTGTACATGGTTAACTGTGCCGTCTATTTTGGGTGTATCGCGTACTGCGTGCTTAATTGTTTGGTATAGTTTATTCAACTAATTGTTCAACATGGTGATACGTTATGATGTGAGAATGTTTGAGGTGACACTCACTGTTCAACTTTAAATGTTAATTAGTATATTATTATGTGCGCGTCAGTTGAGATTTCAAGTCCCGTACGCACTCATAGTTTATATTTCCGCACAGAATTGTGTATAAGTGTGACTATACCGATGTCTTTGTTCACTTATGAATTTACAAATTAGTGAATCCGGTCGGTCGACATAATCAATCGTCTGTCTATCGTACGCACTAACTTCTGACTATTAATTGCGACTACCAACTGCTACTATTAACTACATACTCTTGACTACCGACTGACTGTTAACTGCGACTAACTGTTCGATTGAACGACTTGACTACTCGATTGAATACTTGACTATCCGATTGAAAATTACTGACTCTCGATTAACTACTTGACTGCCTGATTGAAAATTACTGACTCTCGATTAACTACTTGACTGCCCGCTCCGCGTCTTTGCCAAACAGTTTTATTGGAACATCTTACCCATAAGTCTAAGTTTCGATCTCTACGCCTTCTAGGGCTCTTGATTGGTCGTACAAATTCCTACCCTTCTGTAGATCTCATCCACTCTTTCACGATTCGTCGGCCGAACCCTTCCTACTCTCTCCACGAGCTCTCTTAGAAGATGCTTGATGCTGGTTGGTCGTCGTCATCCCCGGAGTGTTTCATGTGACGAGCGTAGCACAGATTCTAAGAAATTAGGGCAATTTCATGGCCTTCTGTTATCCTTTGTTTAGACTTTCCCTAGGGTTCTGACTGAGCTTTTGTTAACAGACTCCAGGTCTTGGTTAATTGTCTAAGTTCCACGACGTTCGTTCCGCCGATTATCAACCCTTCGTCGTCTTCATTTCGGTGAAATTCTACTTTTCAGTCGTAAATTTCAGTAAACTGTCAAGAATGTGTTTTCACGCTGTGCAGGGTACACTGGCAGTATTCACTGAGTTACGTCTATTGTCTATCTCTCCGTTAAAATTGCTCTGTACTTCCTTTGTAACATAGTAAAGCCTTTCATAATTGAGCAGTTACACTTTGCTTCCACAGCAGGCGTTCCATCTCGATTCCGTGTAACTCGGCAGCTGGACGAAGTCTTTGTTTCAGATTGTTGGGTGCTGTAAATTTTGACAAACGGCTAGCTGTCAGTGACGCCTTGAAATACTCATTGTGTGCAGTGCTCAGACATTTTTTCTTTGTCTTCGCTCTGTCGTCGGGTTTGACGTGCCCTCGATTCGTCATTATTTACGACCTGGGCTTGTGTCCGTCGACTTGAGTGTGGGAACGTGTCACTTGATCGAGGAAATAAAATTTTTTTTAAAATTTCGATCATTACACCACTTTATTTTTGCCTATTAGATGTTTAATTTCATCATTACTTTTATCGTTGATGAGATGTTGTTGGCCCTCAATACTTGTAAGATGACAGCACACAACTAAGGATCAGTCTGTCATCTGCAAATTTCTTTCTATTCCTCCGAACCTCATATACTCCCTCTTGTTGAAGTTTGACTTACAGGCCTCGCATTTTAAACTCATCTTTCAGTTTTCCTAACGTCATCCTCGTCTTTTAAAAATATGATTTGGCCATCGGCAATGTCTCATAATTAATACTTATTTCCTTTTTTTTCACGTCTTTCCTTAGTTTTCAAGTGTCCCACTCAAGAATATTTTGAAGTATATAATTGCTATTTATATTTGGCTTTCCACCACCACGCACAATGTAGAAAGAAACTATCGTCAGCTTATGCAAATTGATGTAAATCGTATGGGTCTCCAGATATTTGCCAGTCTTTTACATGTTACATGTTTGAAGCTAAAGATACGGAAGATCTCGTGCTTTGTACTTCAGGTCCTTGAACCACCGCTCCACTCTAATTTTACGAAATTCACAATAAATTCTACCAACAGAACTAAAGACTGTTAGGCACCCACCTAATAGTGGGTGCATTCATCCTTGCTACTCTTCTTAAGTGGAGAATAGTTTCCAATTACCATTTTCTCAGACACCACTTGAGATAACACATTCATATTTTCACCGCTCTATTAACAAAACCCTTTAACAAAGACCACATTTTTCCTCATTTTCAAGAGTATACATTGATCTAAAATTTTTAAAACAATCCTTGTAATCCTTGTAAAAACCACAATTTTTAAATTGATTTTTTGTAATAATATTTTTATCGTGCTTTCGAAGTACACAGAAAGTGGTTAACGTTACTCAGAGTAATGTAAGATATGTGTGGACGAAGTTTCGAGTTTCTATAGTGAATGGTTTTGGAGAAACGTGTACGTAAATATGGAAAAAGTCAATTCGGAAAAAAACGGTATTTAAGTCCAGTCACCACTTACTATAGACAAACTCATTAATTCCTGGCCCATAAACTTCCTTTTTCTCCTCTAATTTTTTCAACTTTTTCCAGCTTCTTTTTTCTCTTTCTTTGAACCATTCTGGCATTTTTTGAGTAATTCTTGAGCTTGTCTATCTGCTCTTTGGAGCCGTTGCTTGTCGAGTACTTATAGTCTAACGTCAAAGTTAGGACCTGCTTCATCAGCAACATCCTGTGATACTTTGACTTTTCCTAAGTGATCAGAGTTATAAGTTACCACTGCATCCCAAACATCTATTGTTAATGTGTCTATACCTACAAAAGCAAGTTTTGGAATACATGGCCAGAATAAATTGTTGAAGGACTTATTAGGATTCTGTGTCTTACCATGAGGACACCCCGGCAACAACACTGGATTAGACAGGTTCCTAAATAATGGTTTTATATTATTCATGGCGGTTGATTATGGGTTTTTATGGAAGAGTTTTTCTTTAGTAATTAGTGAACGTTTATATTTGCACCAGGAGTCAACACCATCAGGGTAAAGGAATGGTGATGATCTAAGTACGGCTCCAAGGGCACCGCACTGACAGGCAAAGCGGGAATGCAGTGTTAATTAAAACAATTAATTTCATAGTCAAAACTAATTTCGTTTTATACGTATTAATATTGTAACAAATTAAAATAATTCTGTAAATTTGTTAATTTGTTTTTGTTTGTAAAAAAATTTTGTTTTATTGTTTATTTTCTTTTTCTTTTATTAAAATTAATTAATTTAAAATGTCTTGTGGTGTTCCGACTTCTTATTATTGGTTTTAAAAGAATTAAATCCTTTTTAGTATTTATAATTCCTTTCATCAGTTAATAGATTGTCTCCAATAAAAATCGATTGGTGAACTTTCCTATTTGGAGGTTATCTTCCTTCGTCTTAGTGAAATTCTGGTAATTATTTCTCAATTGAAGTTATATATTGTGCTAATTATTATGTAGGAATAAACAATATTCAATTTTATAATCTTTAAGAAATTTTATTAACAAATATACATATAATCGATTTTCTATGGATTGATTAATCGACTCTCTCAGGGTGTATCTACAGATTGTATAGTTATTTAGTATCGGGTTCTTTTAACAGTTATTTTATAGATAGTCAGAGAAAAAGGGCAAAGTATGGAAAGTATAACATTACAATATATCAACTTAAAAATTAAAATACATATGTGACATTCAATATATAATAGTGAGTAAAGAAATGTTCCAACCGTTCAGCTTCACAGGCAGTGTCGCGTTGGATTGTGGGAAGAAAAAGATGGCCGCTTCGAGTTCAGATGTCAGACGAATGCACATCGCTATTTCTCCTTCCAATAAAGGCTGCTTTCCCTATGATTTCTCGTTCCTGCAGCTGCGATTCTTCCTCCTGGTTATTGTGGAGTGTTTCTGGTTAAGTGTTAGTGGTCCACTTCGATAAAATGTGTTGTTAAAGTTATGTTTCACTTTTGTCTATTATGTCGATAATTGCGCTGTTTGTTTCGTGATGTGGAATTAATGTTTAAATCATTTAAATTGGGTATTCACTTGTGTTCTGTTCTGGTTTAAGTTAATTTAATGTTTGTTGGTGTTATTTCCACTGAATGTACGGTTTAGATGTAATTTTACAAAACTCGCGTTTTTCGCATCAGGCTAGGCTTATTGAATATGCGCCATTTATGTCTTAGCTATCGGTTAATAATTGCTTAAAAACTCGTATCAAGTGTACTTCACAACGTCTAATAATGAACTAACTCACGTCCTTCGTCTTCTCCTAAAGTCTAAGCCAAATTAATATTAGCAATCCATTGTTTCCAAATTATTTTACATCCTGTACATTTGAAAATTTTACATTATATAATTGAATATATTTTTGCTATTATTTAAATTTATTAATTACTAAATACATAATCTTCTTCTTCAGTTCATTCTGTTTGATTTGATACCAAATAAGATAGTTTTACTAAGTTTTTGATCTAAAATGCTATATTTACTTCATTTTGAAAATTGTAAGTTTTAAAATTCACTTCCTATCCTTTTCAAAAATGTTGCCATTTTACATGTTATATTAATGATTGTATTTAATTTCAGATTGACGTAAAAGGTTTATCTTTCCATAATTTCTTGCAATTTGATTAATAGGATATCTTTTAAAATATTATACATTAATTTGTGACTCCTCTCTTTGAATTTTCAGTTTTTACATTTTCATTTTTAACAATAATTCTTACTATCTTTTTACAAAATTTTTCTTAATTATAGTTCCAGTTACATGACTCTATGACTGATTTACCTTATACAAATTCCATCAGTTTAATTGTTTTTCTGTACTTAATTCCTTAATTTTAATGCTGTTTAGTTTTACCATTTGCCTAGATTTTTAACAGTTTTTACATACAAAGTTCTTAAATAACACATTTTGTTTATACCTTCTCTGACTTTCTATTTTAATATAATATTGATTAACATTTAGTATATAATTTATACTCTTCATTCATAACACCTGATTGAAATTAACAATAGTCTTTCAAAACTCAGACATTTTAATCTGGATTAACTATTTTTAAAACATAATAAACATTTTCATTATAAAAGGTTTATACTAAAAGGATTGTACTCGCAGACATTTTATCCTTGAGCTATTTAAACTTATTCTAAATAAACAAAACATATCTGTCCTTCCATCATCTACACTATTTCTTACACCTAGTTTTATTTTCAGTTATATTTGTTTTTCGTTTGATTTTGGGGTAATAAATCTTTGTCACTTCACTTTTTATATGGCCTGCTCTTGTTTTATCTACTGTCATTCTAATGAATGTTGTATATAAAGAGTGGCAGTTATTATTTAGAAACACTTGTATTATCTGTCATGATAATACTTAAGATTATTCATGGACACAATATAAACACTTCAAAGTTGTATTATTTCACAATTTACTCAGTTTATGAACGTCAATATTGACACATCAGGTTTATTTAATATAACACAAAAACTTGCACTGATCCCCTTTTTATTCTTTGATTTTATTTCCAATTATTTTTATAGTCTTTTTAAAATCAAGAAATCTACTTATAGAAGATAATGAAGGTTTGTTTCTTGCATTATATAATTATTTCACATTGGTTCACTTTCAATTCTACTTTATACACTTTTGGCTTACATTTATTTTACATGGTTTCTAAATTTGAAATTTTGTTATACTTTCATTTGTTATTATTTTTATCACTTTCTTTTGGGGTTTGGGTTTTTTATAAGAGCACTCCTTCTTCTTGTGGGTGTTGTCTTGTTCTGGTTTCTTCTTTAATTTCTCCTATTCTCCTTGTTTCTTATAAAAGTATTTCCTTTTCTTGTTGTGGATGTTGTCTTGTTCTGGTTTCTTCTTTAATTACTCCTATTCTTCTTGTTCCTTATAAAAGTATCACCTTTTATGGTGGATGTTGTCTTGTTCTGGGTTTCTTCCTTACTTACTCCTATCCTACCTGGGTATTACCTTTTTTTTATTTTTAGTTTTGAAGTTTATTTTGATTACTCATCACTCTTTGTAATATTGTTTTTAATGAAACTCTTTCTTCAATCTATGATTGTGCTTTACGGTGGTTCTTAATTAATTTTTTATATTGCTTTCTTGGATTTAAATGTTTTTATTTTATTTTATGATCATTCTCTCCATTCAGAACTATGGGCATTATCTGTCATGCTACATTATTTCAGACTTGATTATGGATGAAATAATTGCTTATGATAACTTTTTATTTATTATTCTTCGTTTCCCCCCCCCCATTTCTATATCGACTTTCCCATACTTGAGCTTAATAAACTTTGTAGTCATTTATCTGACTTTGATTCTTCTTGGATAGTTAGTGTTTTCTGAGATTTATTATTATTATTATTATTATTATATTCTTCTTTTCTTAACTTCGTGTTTTATCCCTGGGATATTAATTCCCTAACATTCCCTAACATGTGAGCTGGGGCAGTCCAGAGAGGCACTTGTGGCTACATATACTCTGCTGGCCATGCTTCACTTCTAATTGAGTACAGTGGCAATTCATCTCTGCTCAAAAACACAATGCTGCTGGAATTATCTACAGACAGTCATCAAATAAAAATTACATATAGAATAGTCTCATTTTCGACTAACAAAATATCTTTGGATACTTCACTTCGTTGTTTCTCAGATTATCTCACATTTTCTATATCATTTATTCTTCTTAGTATTTATTATTCTCATTATATATTCTTCTAACTTTTTATCTCGGCTGATATATTCATTTTTATCGTGTATGGAAACTTTGTTAATATGTTTGTTACTAGTTATGGTGTAACTTTCTCCTTTTCATCTGAATTCTCATCATATCTTCTTCTGGTTATTGATATTGATAGCATATTTAATATTTTATATTTTTTTCTTTAGTTCTTATTAATTATTTGAATGGTATTATTTTATGACAGTTAGTTTTTCAATTGGTTTCTTTATAATTGACATCTAAGTTGTTATTATGATCATATTATATAAACATATTTTCCTTTCTTTTCTCTCTCTCAGAAAGTTATTAATCCGCTTTTGTATTCATTAAAATTAATTTATTAATATTATATTTTTCATGTGGTCTTTATTTCTCTTTGCCTTTCATTAATGTTTTATTATTTTCTTGTCAAAACTATTTTCTTCATATGATTGGTATGAGTTGTCCTTCTTTGTTTTTTAGAACTGAGTAATATCATAATCATCCTTCTTGATTGTCTGTTTCCATAACCGTTTCATAAATAGTTAGTCGTAGGTCGTTCTCATTATATTATTATTTTTGTCTTTTTTAGATTTTGATAGTTTTATTATAATAACGAATTCTTCTCTTTTAATTATTTTAAATTATTTTTGTAGGTTGGTCTTACTTATATTTTTTAGAATTTTGGTGATTTTATTACAAAATTCAAATTCTATTTCTTAATTATTCTCAAATTATTCTCTTCAAATTTATTTGTATAAGTTGATCTTATTACTTTTTAGAATTTTGTCAATTTTATAGTCACAAATTCTTTTCTTTTTAATTAATTCTAATTCAATCTTCGTAATATTTCTTTATGGAGGCTTGGTTGTATACTCCTTTGATTTTTCCGTAAACTATTTCTTTCAGTTCGTATGTGTTGTTATTATTTTTGGCAACGTGATATGGTCCAGTATAGAGTAATAATAGTTTCTTCGTTATCCCTTCTAGGGTGCTGGGTAGTTCTCGGTTTTTTAATAGTACTTTTTCTCCCTCTTTATACGTGATTACTCGTCCAATTGCCTTTTGATTTTTGGCTTGCCGTTTCTCTTGGTCTTCGGCCACCTTATTATAAAATTTCACCTTGTCAAACTTACGACCATCATTCATCGGGAACTCTATTATCTCTTCAATATCTCGGGGGGTTGGTTTCTCGTATATGGCGGAGTAAGGGGTAATTCCTATAGCTGGATGGTGAGCAAAATTTAGGAATTTCTCCGTGGCTGCTAAGTACTCTTGCCACTTTTTCTGTTGGTGGTGACAGTACGTTCTCAAGATTCTCCCCACTTCTCTCAATACCCTCTCTGCCGGTTTACTACTTGGGTGGTAGACTGAGGTCTTGTATGTTTTAATCCCAAGTGATAATAATGTGTCCCGCCATCTTCTCCCTTTGAACTGTGTACCATGGTCAGTGATGATTGAAGCTGGTTTTCCTATTTCTGGCACATATAATTCCGTTATGACTCCAAGAACTTTTATAGTGGTTGCCCGATTAACCGGATATAGCTTTACGTACTTTGTAAAATGGTCCATAATTATGATGAGATATTTGTATATGTGTCGACCGCCACTACGGGGAAATGGTCCGCAGATGTCTAGGAACACCTTCTCCAGTTTTGCCTTAGATGTTATGGGTATCATTATACCTTCCTTCTTCTCGTTATTAACCTTAACACGCTGGCAAATATTACAAGATTTTAGGTAATTTCTCACCTTTCGGTTAATGTTTTTTATTTAACAATTCTCCTCTAAGGCCTGTATCACTTTCAGGGCTCCCATATGGCTATACCTTATATGGTAATCGATTATGATTTCTTTTCCAATGTGGTTCGGAATAATCACTTTCAATGTTTCTTTATTTAAGGCTGTTTTAACAAATAATATACCTTTGCTAATATGGTAATATTTAGAAACTGTGTCATCGTCTGCTTCCAATTGAGTAATAATATTTTTTAGTTTAGGGTCAGATTGTTGGTGGATGCGGATGTTTACCAATAAAACTTATAAATCGGATCTTGTTTTAATAAGGTTGTAGATTTTGACTAAGCTCTCCTTCTCTCCCTCAAAGGTCTGGTCTTCCAAATTAATGCATGATAACACATCGGCTACAACATTCTTTTTCGCCGGGATGTACTCCCATTGTAGGTTGTACTCTTGCAGGGCGAGTACCCATCTAGCCAGTCGGCCGTGACTCAACTTGCACCTACGTAGAAACGAGATGGATTTATGATCAGTGCGGATGGTAACTGGATACCCTAAAATATATGTCCGGAATTTGCTACATGCGAATACTACACTGAGCAATTCTTTCTCGGTCACATTGTAGTTCTTCTCGCATTGATTCAGGGTTCGACTAGCGAAGCTAATCACCAGATGGTGACCCTCCTCATCTTCCTGATATAAAGTTGTTCCTAAGCTGATGTTGCTAGCATCACAATTCAAGAAGAAAGGTTTCTTAAAATTCGGGTGACGAAGTATAACAATCTCTAAGAACTTGTCTTTGATGAGTTGGAAAGTAACATCCTGTTCTTGACTCCAGATCTATTTGTTCTTTGAAGACAATTGCGGTTGAAACTTGGCTGTCAGCTCGGAATATTGATGCTGAAACTTTCTGTAATAGTTACAGAGTCCGAGAAAAGATTGTAACTGTTTCCTGTTCTTCGGTTTAGGGAACTTCTGAATCGCCTCCACTTTTTCTGATGATGGGGTTATACCTTTATCATCTAGATTAAAACCTAAGAACTGTACTTCTCGAGCAATGAATTTGGATTTCTCCAATTTAAGAGTTATATTATTCTTTGCTAACTTCTCGAGTACATGTTCTACTCTGTAACAGTGTTCCTCCCAGGTTTCCGAAGTAATCAGCAGATCGTCTACATATACTGTGGTAAATTGGAGTGCTTCCTGTCCTAGTATCTGGTCCATACAGGCCACAAAGATGGCTACTGAATTCACAAGTCCGAAGGGCAATCTCTTGAACTGGTAATTGCGCCCTTCGAAAATGAACGCCACATACTGACGACTCTGTGGGTGCAACTCCACTTGCCAGTAACCACACGCAGTGTCCCATGTACTAATAAACTCGGTACCGTGAAATCGTTTCAAGATCTCCTCTATCTCACCGGGTGATGTTCGGTCATTAACGATCGTTTTATTTATTTCGTGCGCATCCAAACAAAGCCGGACTTGTCCGTTTTTCTTGGGAACAGCAATGATTGGACTCGTGTATGGAGATTGAGTAATCTCAATTATGTCACTGCTGATCATCTTATTAATTTCCGCTCTCACGGCCTCCTTCAGTGAATGCGCAATGGAATATGACCTCCGGTTAAATTCCACGTTTTCCTTAAATTCAAGTTTACACTGATAATTCTTTACCTTACCAAGTTCATCGGAAAATACTGACCTATATTTTTCATATACACTTATCAGACGATTTGCTTGGTGCATGGGTATTTTCTCGTTGGTGGTTCCGCACTGGAAGTCCCGTATTTCCTGTATCTTCACTGACCATAAATCCTCTTCCACGTTATTATATATTATCTGTTTATTCAGGGAGCTGTTCTCTACAAAGTTTATTTTCCGAAGTTGTTGGTGTATACTGCTGGGAAGTATATTCTCGCCTCCTACTAAATCTGCTGTCCATATTATTCCGTCTGAAAACAGTGATACCTTTTCTTGGTTCAGATCTATAATAGCGGAGTTTCTCCTTAATACATCGCAACCTACCAATATATTAAATGGCAGTCCGGTGGCGATTAAAAATACCATATTCAAAGCTATACCACGGCTAACGACATTTACAGAAACTTGTTTTCTATTAGTTTTGTTCTGGCGGCCAGTTGCACCTACTATGACAATATTATTTACTGGCAACATTGGCAAAGTTTTACCACATTCTTTCTGGATTCTTTCCAGTTCAATTACATTTATTATTGATATATTAGCACCGGTATCAATCATGATTTTGGCGGGGATTCCTTCTACTTCCGCTTTTATATATAATATTTCATTATTCTGACTATCGAGGCTAGTTTCGTTTTCCTCCAATAGTTCAGTTCTTATGTTTTTCAAATAGTTGTTGCTAATGATGGTAATGTTTTTCGATTCGGTTGCCTCTTGTAACTCTTGTTTATACCCAGGAGATAGGAGCAGTGAAGGGTCGTGATGGTTCATCACTGCCTCCTCCCGTTTAAATTATCGTGTTCGTCGCGACCGAGGCGTCGTTCTGGTAACCTTGCGTCGGTTCCTGCCGCTCTGAACTCTGTTCAAACGTTTGTTCACGGTTTTGTTGTCGGCCAGGATCATCTAGACTGGTACTTCTTCTATGTTGTTCGTACCTCGGACCATCACGTTCTTAGCTTCTTCGCCGACGATCTCCATCGTGGAAACTGTTCCTTCGCTGACGGTTGTACCTTCTTGGCCCACGATCTTCAGCTCTTATAAAATTTACTCGTGGTCGGGAAACTCTGTTGTTATTGTTATAGTTATTTGATTTTTAATTTCTATTATTTTGATAATACCGTTCAGTATTACCGTGGTGGGGGTTTCTCTGACTATAGGAATTATGAGGGGGTTGATAATAATTATTTTGGTTATTTGGGTAGTAGTTGTTGTTCCTATTATTATTTGTATTATTGTTAAAGTTATTCCTATTATTGTTCGGCGGGTTATTATTGCCGTTGTAATTATTCTGATGGTTACGGTTCCCTTGGTAGTTGTTCGCGTTCTGGTTGTTACCGTTACTGGGGTACTGGTTATTTCTTATTTCTGGTCTATCGTTCCTCCTTCTACTCTGACGGTAGTATTCCTCATTTTCATAACTTTCCAGTAACTCGGTCATGGCTTGCACTGTCTTAATCTGGCTACCCCTTCTTGCCCTGATTATATCTTCGTCGTAGTGATAGGACAACTTGTTCACCAGGCATTCCTCGGGTATCGCCGGTTATAAATGTTTTGCCAGACACACCTTCCCTAAGAAATAGGCCGTCATGGTGTTACCTAGTTGGGCCCTATATCGTCCATGGCAAATATTGTCTCGTATCAGGTTCTGAGTGGTTTCTGACCAGTACTTAGCTTTGAACAGGTTCCTGAACTGTTGGTAGTCCACAATCTCGCTTCGATTCGCCATCCACCAGTTGTCGGTCATTTCCCTGAACGACTCGTCCAATACCTCCCGGTTGTTATTCCACCTGCTCTCTCTATGTTTGGCGAAGTATTCCTCAATCCGGGCCAGGAACTCCATCGGTTTTCTTTTGTACTGCCGGAAATTCAGCCATTCCCGATTTTCATTGATTGGTATCCCAGTAAAGTTAGTGGGTCGATTTCTCAAGACTTCCATTTCTTCTTGGCTCTGCCGTACTTGACCCGTGATATTTGTCATACCCTCTTCCATTCCGTCACACCTTTCCGCGACTTGGCTCCGTACCTTCCCGAATTCTTCCTGAGTTTCCTTCCGGTGTTCTTCCACTTTCCTGCGACTGTGCTCTTCGATATTAGTGAACTTGGTGTTTACCACTTCCTTGAATTCCTGTACTTCCCTCTCGGTTTGGTTACATTTTTCGTCAACTTCCATGATCTGTTGTTTTATTACCATGGTTTCTTCTTCTATTTTCTTGTTGGTGTACTCCTTATTATCGTTGAGTTCCTTGCTCATTTCTTCTCTTAACAACTCCATCCTTTCGTCTAACTTGTCTAAATTTTCCTGGTTAACCTCCCTTAATTCTTCTCTTAATAGTTGGTTATCCTCTCTCAATTCTTCCAACTTCTCCCCCATCTTCTCTTCCATTTTCTTGTTATTTTCTCTCAATTCTTCCTTCAATTGTTGGTTGTCGCTTTCCATCTTCTTACTGTTTTCCTCCATCTTCTCTTCCATCTTCTTACTATTTTCTTCAATTCTCTTATTAGTATTTTCTATTTTGTCAATCAATTCCTCCTTGGTTGATTTGAATTCTTCCTTGGTTGATTTGAATTCTTCCTTTAAAGACTGGTTATCACTTCCCATCTTCTTACTAGTTTCTCCTATTCCTTCCTTAATTCTTCTTTTGTAGAATCCATTTTCTTCTCCATCTTCTTGCGATTTTCTTCCATTTGCTTACTCAATTTCTTACTGTTCTCGTCCATTTTCTCCATCATTATCCTGAGCATCTCTTGTATGTTCCCATTCTCCGTTCGTGTGGGCTTTTCTAACTGTTCCTCCCGGACATTGACTTCCCCCGTTTGTGTGGGCATCTCAGGTTGTTCCTCTGGTGGTGCGGGTTGTTTAGGTTACACTGGGGGTAATAACCTTTCCACGTCTTCCACTGGCGTCGCCTCTTTGTCTTCCATATTGATTTCAATTTCCTTTTCGGCCTCCGTCGCCTGTTTCTTCGAGGTTGCTCGCCGTTGCATTTTCCCTTTTTTCTAACTTTATAACTGCTGCCAAGTTCTAATTAGGGATTGGGCAAATTATAGTGGCCTATCCATCACTAATTAAAGCCCCTCAGTTGGTCGCCAATTTGTAACAAATTAAAATAATTCTGTAAATTTGTTAATTTGTTTTTGTTTGTAAAAAAATTTTGTTTTATTGTTCATTTTATTTTTTTTTCTTTTATTAAAATTAATTAATTTAAAATGTCTTGTGGTGTTCCGAACTTCTTATTATTGGTTTTAAAAGAATTAAATCCTTTTTGGTATTTAAAATTCCTTTCACCAGTTAGTAGGATTGTCTCCAATAACAATCGATTGGTGAACTTTCCTATTTGGAGGTTATCTTCCTTCGACTTAGTGAAATTCTGGTAGTTATTTCTCAATTAAAATTATATATTATGCTAATTATTATGTAAGAATAAACAATATTCAATTTTATAATCTTTAAGAAATTTTATTAACAAATATTGATATAATCGATTTTCTATGGATTGATTAATCGACTCTCTCAAGGTGTATCTACAGGTTGTACAGTTATTTAGTATCGGGTTCTTTTAACAGTTATTTTATAGATAGTCAGAGAAAAAGGGCAAAGTATGGAAAGTATAACATTACAATATATCAACTTAAAAATTAAAATACATATGTGACATTCAATATACAACAGTGAGTAAAGAAATGTTCGAACCGTTCAGCTTCACAGGCAGTGTCGCGTTGGAATGTGGGAAGAAAAAGATGGCCGCTTCGAGTTCAGATGTCAGACGAATGCACTTCGCTATTTCTCCTTCCAATAAAGGCTGCTTTCCCTATGATTTCTCGTTCCTGCAGCTGCGATTCTTCCTTCTGGTTATTGTGGAGTGTTTCTGGTTAAGTGTTAGTGGTCCACTCCGATAAAATGTGTTGTTAAAGTTATGTTTCACTTTTGTCTATTATGTCGATAATTGCGCTGTTTGTTTCGTGATGTGGAATTAATGTTTAAATCGTTTAAATTGGGTATTCACTTGTGTTCTAGTTAATTTAATGTTTGTTGGTGTTATTTCCACTGAATGTACGGTTTAGATGTAATTTTACAAAACTCGCGTTTTTCGCATCAGGCTAGGCTTATTGAATATGCGCCATTTATGTCTTAGCTATCGGTTAATAATTGCTTAAAAGCTCGTATCAAGTGTACTTCACAACGTCTAATAATGAACTAACTCACTTCCTTCGTCTTCTCCTAAAGTCTTAGTCAAATTAATATTAGCAATCCATTGTTTCCAAATTATTTTACATCCTGTACATTTGAAAATTTTACATTATATAATTGAATATATTTTTGCTATTATTTAAATTTATTAATTACTAAATACATAATCTTCTTCTTCAGTTCATTCTGTTTGATTTGATACCAAATAAGATAGTTTTACTAAGTTTTTGATCTAAAATACTATATTTACTTCATTTTGAAAATTGTAAGTTTTAAAATTCACTTCCTGTCCTTTTCAAAAATGTTGCCATTTTACATGTTATATTAATGATTATATTTAATTTCAGATTGACATAAAAGGTTTATCTTTCCGTAATTTCTTGCAATTTGATTAATTGGTTATCTTTTAAAATATTATACATTAATTTGTCATTCCCCTCTTTGAATTTTCAGTTTTTACATTTGCATTTTTAACAATAATTCTTACTATCTTTTTACAAAATCTTTCTTAATTATAGTTCCAGTTACATGACTCTATGACTGATTTATCTTATATAAATTCCATCAGTTTAATTGTTTTTCTGTACTTAATTCCTTAATTTTAATGCTGTTTAGCTTTACCATTTGCCTAGATTTTTAACAGTTTTTACATACAAAGTTTTTAAATAATACATTTTGTTTATACCCTCTCTGACTTTCTATTTTAATATAATATTGATTAACATTTAGTATATAATTTATACTCTTCATTCAACTTATTTCTGAAAGTATTTTCACTTGAACAAACACGGTTATACAAAATCAGAGCAATCGAGCAGGCGAGTACAATGTACATTGTGTTTCTTCCTACGATTGGCCGACTACTAGTGGAGTGTAGGCTAAAATATTCTGTATTGTACTGTTCAGGCTGAACACTGTGATGGCGGCCTTGTCAGGCTTGTGATTACACCTGATTGAAATTAACAATAGTCTTTCAAAACTCAGACATTTTAATCTGGATTAACTATTTTTAAAACATAATAAACATTTTCATTATAAAAGTTTTATAGTAAAAGATTGTATTCGCAGGCATTTTATCCTTGAGGTATTTAAACTTATTCTAAATAAACAAAACATATCTGTCCTTCCAACATCTACTCTATTTCTTACACCTAGTTTTATTTTCAGTTATATTTGTTTTTCGTTTGATTTTGGGGTAATAAATCTTTGTCACTTCACTTTTTACATGGCCTGCTCTTGTTTTATCTACTGTCATTCTAATGAATGTTGTATATAAAGAGTGGTAGTTGTTATTTAGAAACACTTGTATTATCTGTCATGATAATACTTTACTTAAGATTATTCATGGATACAATATAAACACTTCAAAGTTGTATTATTTCACAATTTACTCAGTTTATGAACTTCAATATTGACACATCAGGTTTATTTAATATAACACAAAAACTTGCACTGATCCCCTTTTTATTCTTTGATTTTATTTCTAATTATTTTTATAGTCTTTTTAAAATCAAGAAATCTACTTATAGAAGATAATGAAGGTTTGTTTCTTGCATTATATAATTATTTCACATTGGTTCACTTTCAATTCTACTTTATACACTTTTGGCTTACATTTATTTTACATGGTTTCTAAATTTGAAATTTTGTTATACTTTCATTTGTTATTATTTTTATCACTTTCTTTTGGGGTTTGGGTTTTTTATAAGAGCACTCCTTCTTCTTGTGGGTGTTGTCTTGTTCTGGTTTCTTCTTTAATTTCTCCTATTCTCCTTGTTTCTTATAAAAGTATTTCCTTTTCTTGTTGTGGATGTTGTCTTGTTCTGGTTTCTTCTTTAATTACTCCTATTCTTCTTGTTCCTTATAAAAGTATCACCTTTTATGGTGGATGTTGTCTTGTTCTGGGTTTCTTCCTTACTTACTCCTATCCTACCTGGGTATTACCTTTTTTTTATTTTTAGTTTTGAAGTTTATTTTGATTACTCATCACTCTTTGTAATATCGTTTTTAATGAAACTCTTTCTTCAATCTATGATTGTGCTTTACGGTGGTTCTTAATTAATTTTTTATATTGCTTTCTTGGATTTAAATGTTTTTATTTTATTTTATGATCCTTCTCTCCATTCAGAACTATGGGCATTATCTGTCATGCTACAATATATCAAAATGTTCACAATATAACGTAGAATAGTTTAAGAAAAAAAAACAACAGAAAATGGTAATTTTGTCAAAAAGCCGACGTCAGACTTCCCATAAAAATCTTACTCATAATACTAGTTTAAAGAAAAAGTGATAGGTGATGACCGGAAAGACATAAATTAACAGTTTAGCAAGATGGAATTCCTTAGGCTTTCACGGCCGGCGTCAGCATTGTTGGAATTGCTATTTGCCGGACAGTTAGGCCGTGGTCGACTGGTTCTATTCAAAACAGACGTTTCGGCCTCACCATGATTAACAAACTGGCACGGTGTTCCCCAATTATACTGTACTCATAGTATTAGAAGATAGTCTGTAAATGAGTAATGGGGTGAATTGGCGAACACCGTGCCAATTTGCCGTGCCAATTTGTTAATCGTTTTTACACCGAAGATGGCCTCCGATGGTGGAGCCGAAACGTCTGTTTTGAATAGAAGCAGTAAGACTACGACCTAACAGCCTGGCAGACAGCAATTCCAACAAAGTTTGGCAAGCTGTTCAAAAAGTATAGGTGGCGCTTTTTTTATGAGTTCCATATTATTACTAGCTCTCAAAATGTTACTTCAAAATGTTTCCAGTTTCCAGTGTAAATACGTTTTACATTAAAAACCATACATTAATAATCACAGTGACAGAATTTCAAATTCATTAGATAAATTATCATATAAGAAAAAAATGTTTTTTACATGGCCAAGTTAACACTGCTTCTATATAGAGCAGTAAGCTCTGTAAGTAAATACAGTTGCGGTTTTAAACCACAAGGAAATAAAACAAAAGAAAAATTCAAGTACCGTCTGCCTAGTGGCAAAAGCTAAAGAGCATGATAATGTCTTTCGGCCGCCAGCTAAACGCAACATTTGCAGAAAGGAAACAATCAGTCAGTCAGTAACCATAACCATTCTCGAGCTTCTTTCGTTCCCGATACTTTCTTGCTCGCTCGGCATTTTGTCGTTTCTTGATCTGAGCCTTCTCGTCGCTGCTATCCATTGTCGAACGCTGTTTTAATCAGTCGCCACGTTATGGTTACTATATACCAGCAGCAGTGTATTTCACCACAACACAAAACAAACCTTTATTTACAACAATCCCAATGACATTATGTATCTGTGTTATACTTCACATTTCTGCGGTGAGTAATTAAATATAAAGAACAGTAGATTTGCATTTACGATGACAAATATTTTAATGAATAGATCGTTAGCTGAATCACATACGAAGACAACCATTAACTAGAGACAATAACCCCAATAACCTATCTACAGCTATGCAGTGTTGTTCGCTTGTTAGGTCTTTAATCTGCGACGACGTTAGCATGTTAGCGGTCGCGGTTTTAGTTAACGATTCCCGGCTGGTAAATTGTGCTAACACTTGATTTTAAACTTTCAGGACGCTTTATAAATCTGGTTTAATTGTTTGCAGTGATATTATTTTTAACAAATTATATATATTGCGACGTATCAAAACAAACGTTTATTTACAACAATCCCAATGACGTCACGCAAGAATGACGTCATGCAGCGTGATGCGTTACAGTTTACAGCGTTACAGAAATTTTCAAATGATGGCCAGCCAAAAGACATTATCATGTCAAAATATGCAAGTCTGTCTGAGGTCATACAGGACGCCAAACACATTCGATTTCAAAACATAATAGAAAACAATTATAGAAGAAGAACAAAACAATGGTAAGCATACATTCTTATCATGGATGGTAAGTAAAGAAATTCATTTATATAAATTTAACAAAATCATAAAATATAACTGATTTAATTTTGATATTATGTTTCAGTTTCACAAAAAAAATTAAACGAATCTTAATAATAGAAGTGTAAACTTCTACACAAGCAAAGCTGCGGAATTGACTAATGCACCACAAACACGAATAACACACACACACACACACACACACACACACACACACAAAGTATGTGCAAACACGTGATAACCTTGTTTCAGTCGACAGGTAAAGAATAAATTTTTTATATTGCTTACAAATAGACCCAGAATAATTAAAAAAACATAATTAAAAAAAAAATTTGTATAGAAATAATTAAGGCTATGCGTATGTATGTAAAGATTTGTGACAAGACTGTGTACACAATAGATAAGGCCATAAACAATGTTTACTTTTTATAGAATTGACTACGACAGACGTATTGCATCAAACAAACATGTAAGTCAACACGGTTAAATGGTTACTTGTTAACGACCAAACGCCTTAGTGAAAATGTTATTTGTAATAAACTCGTGTGTTTATAATACATCATTAACGTACAAAAGCATACAATGTCATGTGTACATTGTAACAGTAATTTGTATAACTCTATTTGTACAATGTGTACTCTAATTTGTTTGCTTAAAAATACTTCATTGACTGTGTAAACACAACAAGCATATCATGTAGAAGCAACAGCCGCTAAAGTTAAAATAAAAAGAAACAGACGGTTATGCTCTACTTAATGTGATTTTAATATTTAAAATATTGCATGACAGCATTCTTAACAGAATAACTTTTGACATGATAATGTCTTTTGGCTGGCCATCATTTGAAAATTTCTGTAACGCTGTAAACTGTAACGCATCACGCTGCATGACGTCATTCTTGCGTGACGTCATTGGGATTGTTGTAAATAAACGTTTGTTTTGATACGTCGCAATATATATAATGTGTTAAAAATAATATCACTGCAAACAATTAAACCAGATTTATAAAGCGTCCTGAAAGTTTAAAATCAAGTGTTAGCACAATTTACCAGCCGGGAATCGTTAACTAAAACCGCGACCGCTAACATGCTAACGTCGTCGCAGATTAAAGACCTAACAAGCGAACAACACTGCATAGCTGTAGATAGGTTATTGGGGTTATTGTCTCTAGTTAATGGTTGTCTTCGTATGTGATTCAGCTAACGATCTATTCATTAAAATATTTGTCATCGTAAATGCAAATCTACTGTTCTTTATATTTAATTACTCACCGCAGAAATGTGAAGTATAACACAGATACATAATGTCATTGGGATTGTTATAAATAAAGGTTTGTTTTGTGTTGTGGTGAAATACACTGCTGCTGGTATATAGTAACCATAACGTGGCGACTGATTAAAACAGCGTTCGACAATGGATAGCAGCGACGAGAAGGCTCAGATCAAGAAACGACAAAATGCCGAGCGAGCAAGAAAGTATCGGGAACGAAAGAAGCTCGAGAAGGAACAGCAACGAGCGGTTGCTGTCGGCGGTGAAGCTTCAATACCAGCGGCCCCATCGCAACAAAAACGAAAACAAGATGACTTGTTGAGCGAAGAATTGAACGAGTACTTAATAAATACACCGTTCGCGTCGATGATGACTGAGCAGGAGAAAATCGATGCATTCTACAACATGAAACTATCAGAGAAGCGAAGGAAAACCAACGAACGAGTAAAACGTTGTAGATTGAATAAGAAACAAGATGACTTGATGCACGAAGAATTGAACGAGTACTTAATAAATACACCGTTCGCGTCGACGATGACTGAGCAGGAGAAAATCGATTCATTCTACAACATAAAACTGGCAGACAAGCGAAGGAAGGCCAACGAACGAGTAAAACGTTGTAGATTGAATAAGAAAACTGAGATGGCAACGAAACGAGCGAACGAAGCAGCTGAATTCGAACAGGAAATCGCTGCGGTATCGCCAAAACGCTTAAAAACTGAAGAGATAGCAGCAGATGCGGAATTTACGAAACGATTCGACGACAACGAGTTCGGTTACGCCTGCTCCGTCTGCGATCGCTTATGGTTTCAGAGAGATTTGCGAGCACCGCCGCAAAAGAGTCAACACATACTGGCCGCTGAGTTCCCCAACGAAGATGTAACTAGCTACAAAGTATGCGGAACGTGTTACACTTCCCTAGCACTCGAGAAGGTACCCAACTTTTCGCGATCCAATGGGTTCGTGTACCCTGAGTATCCCGATCATTTGCCACCAATCGACTGTATAACTGAACGTCTGGTCTCGCCGCGTCTACCATTCATGCAGATACGTCGCCTGCGGTTAGTCCACGGCAGTCAAAGTATTATAGGGCAAGTAATAAACGTGCCGGTCGATATAAACACGATGGTTCAAGCGTTGCCTCGTAGCTTGGACGACGATAGAGCATTCAACGTAAACATTAAACGACATCTCATACATAAGTCGACGTACTTGCAAGGCTACGTCAATAAGGGTACCGTAAAGAAATGGCTGCAATACTTGTTAACGAAACCGCTATACAAAATGAATAATATATGGGTAGATGATGGATTCTTCAACAGTAGCAGTAGTGACACGACGGCGAAAATCACAGAGACAGAGCCGACGGACGAGGAGCCGTTGATAGAAAGCATCGCAGAACAGCCAGAGAATGCGAATGAATTGTTGCTCGCACAACAAAAGACGATGATGTGGGATGAGAAAATGTACTTGGCCATAGCACCAGGCATGAACTCGAAGCCACAGAATATAATCTACGATGAGAATGCCGAGGAACTGTCGTTTCCAAGCATCTACTTGGGTGAGCCACGCATCTACAAGACGAACAACGTTACTCCGTTTATGATGGCAAAAAAATTCAAGTACCGTCTGCCTAGTGGCAAAAGCTAAAGAGCATGATAATGTCTTTCGGCCGCCAGCTAAACGCAACATTATTATGGTTACTGACTGACTGATTGTTTCCTTTCTGCAAATGTTGCGTTTAGCTGGCGGCCGAAAGACATTATCATGCTCTTTAGCTTTTGCCACTAGGCAGACGGTTTTCTAGTGCCTAATCTTTTTTAAACTTCTTTTTTGTAAAATATAAAGTATGTATGCAGTCACGTCAGACTCTGTATTATTGCTCTATTAGTACGTGGTGTGTGTGTGTGTGTGTGTGAGCGCGCGCGCGTGTGGTTATGATTGTCTATATGTTTTGTCAGGGTAGAAACGTGATAAGTATGAAAAGTTAATTACTTTTAAGAAAAAAAAAATGATCTTTTGGCGGCACGAAGATTTAATTTGTAGATTCCTTGATTCAGAAAATAAACCGTTTTATCAACCGAATAAGAAAATTCAAAATTACACGTTGCTTAAAGCGATAATACTGGTAAAATCAGGACTTTGTTGTTTTTATGTGAATCAAAAGTAAAAAAAAAATTGAAATTTTTAAGTTTTCATAATTTTGTTGAATACTGTTTCACATTTTCCAGTTTGTTTACAGTTTCATTAACTACTTACATATAATTGAAACTAAACATTACCGTTTGTACTTTGTCTGTCTGTCGCTCTCCACACACACACACACACACACACACACACACACACACACACACACACACACACACACACACACACACACACACACACACACACACACACACACACACACACACACACACACACACACACACACACACACACACACACACACACACACACACACACACACACACACACACACACACACACACACACACACACACACACACACACACACACACACACACACACACACACACACAAAATATATTTAATATTTATAACTTTACCTCAATATGTTTTTTGTATCACGCGCGCACACACAAATATTTGTATTCGTTTACATTGTATATTACATTTCAATCACTTTCTGCTACAGTCCGTTTCTTGATGTATATAATACATTTAATATTTATACATAAATTTACATGGGTACATAAAAAGTACCCGAAACATGTTCCAAATAGAAAAATAACATCTTGAGGTAAATTTATGTATAAATATTAAATGTATATTACATTTGTATAAAATGTTCTTAATTTTGTGCAATAGGCATTTCATTCAGTTTTTCCCAACTTTTAAACGTGGTTAACGTTTAGAATGGAGACAATTATTATACTAAATTATTACCAATTATTTTGCTTTTTATATGAATATGAAATATGGAATATCTTTGACAGAATGTTATAAAGTCAGGAGATGGAAATGTACCGTGACATGATGTAAAAATATATACGGGAATATTGCTTATAAAAGAGGACGCTTATACGTTTAAATCCCTGAAAGAGAACTGTGAATGTCCAGAGCATGGTACAAATGCAGAAAGACGAATTAATTGAAGAAGCCTTACTAGGTCAATCCGAAGAGAAAAGAGGCATTGGGAAAACATAAAACATTACTAGACTTGGAAGTGGCGACGACTAAAATCTTTTAACCTTAGTCACAACGAGTAAGAGCAAAGAACTATCGTTGTGCCCACACGTTAGTAAGGTGCCTAATGTACATAACAAAACAGGAAACTGAAGTAATTATATAAATAAATAGTAATGGCGTACTCAGATTCTACTTACCCAAATAGTATGGAGGGTAGGAAATGTCGATTGTTTTGAGTTCTTCAGACTTATTTCTGAAAGTATTTTCACTTGAACAAACACGGTTATAAAAAATCAGAGCAATCGAGCAGGCGAGTACAATGTACATTGTGTTTCTTCCTACGATTGGCCGACTACTAGTGGAGTGCCTAGGCTAAAATATTCTGTATTGTACTGTTCAGGCTGAACACTGTGATGGCGGCCTTGTCAGGCTTGTTTGTGAAACTGGTCTATTTCTTGGAATCGGCCTTGGATATTTTTTCTATCCATGTCGATGGCAGCTAATTCGTGAAAGTTCGAAGGAATAAAAAAAAGTGCTGTTTGGTACACTTTATATAGTTCGCACTCTTCTATGAAACCTATCCCGAATGCTACACGCCTATTAGTAAACCCAACGATGACGACATGAAATTGGATGAGCTTAGTATTTATTTAAATTCTGTGTGTTTTGTTGTGTAGTTTCAGTGTTAGATTCGTCTGTATTGGGTAACATATATCTCATACAAACAAGAGAAAGCGAAATGAAGAGCAAACAAAATCATCAAAAAGGAGACATTACGACGAGACCTGCCATAACTGAATAATTATATTTAGAGTGAAGCTTACAAGGGTCTAACCCAGAGTTTATGTTGTACGGTACCAGCTCAACTGGCAAGCTAAAAGAAAGAGGAAACTAGTAAGCTCTTGATCCCCCAAAATAAGGAAACGAAACGAATTTATAAAGGAATTTATCACGATACAAGTTATATAGCTATTTACAGAGAAAGTGAGAGGAAGAGTATGATGAGTAGAGGGAGAGAGAGAGAGAGAGAGAGAGAGAGAGAGAGAGAGAGAGAGAGAGAGAGAGAGAGAGAGAGAACTATTACACATGGAAATTAAAGGGAGAGGTATTAACAAAGTAAAGGTTCCATAATCCGATGACATTCCAGAAGAGGTAAAATGGTAAAGGTAGCCCCAGGGTGAATATTAAACTGCTAAAAGGTCTGATGGACGTTAAATATTCTGGTAAGAAATCAAAGAGTTCATAAATCACAAGACAGAAATAAATCTATCGATGACTTGAGTGTTTTAAAATCGTTAAAGACTTTGAATAAACTATGTGGAGGACTAATTCGCAATGTTTCAGAAGGGGGGATAAATAAAGTTGGAAGTTCTGTGGAACAAACATGATTTCAAATTTCAAAAACGGCGTCTCAACCGTTCAGACAGGAAACTTAGTCAAGAGAGAGAGAGAGAGAGAGAGAGAGAGAGAGAGAGAGAGAGAGAGAGACAGAGAGAGAGAGAGAGAGAGAAAGAGAGAGAGTGAGAGAGTGAGAGAGAGAGAGACCCTCTCGAGCAAATAAATAAGTAGGTCTGATTACCCTTTTAATCTATAAAACGCGTTTTATACTGCTGCATGGGAATTTAATATAGACCGGCTCTGAGAGAGACAGATTCCACTGTATACTGTATCAAGTTAATTTTAACACTTTTTGTTACAGTCCTTCCCTAGATGTGAAGTCGAATTAATTTAATTTAATTTATTTCGGAGAAAGCAAAATAATAATCGAAAGGAAAGAGGAAATGAATATAACGGCAGTAGTACTCGACGATCTATAATGAAGCATATATATTCTGTAATATCCCGTATGACGGAGTCCTGAGAATGTAGCTCCTAGAAGGAGCGAAGGAAACTTGTTTTTGTCGACGATCTGGCTGTTACTGTTGCGGGATACGAAAGGTATGAAAACACCCAGAAGGCAGCTGAAGTGCTACGAAAGAAATACGTATGAATTATAAACCGTCGTCGCCAAATCTAGCAATGCCCGGAAACGTCAGAAGCAATAATTCTTAAAGGATTAAGAAAGAAGAAAACTAGATAGGAAGTTAAGTTCGTGAGAGAAGCAACAATGAAACCCAGAAGAGCGGTTAAGTAATCGGCCATAATTTTTTACGACAATACACGTCACACGGATAACTAAGAAGCTGAAAGAACTGCAGCTAGTTTTTCGAGGATGATGCTAAATGTACGTGAACCCCAAAGGAGGAAGACAGATTTGCTTCGAGGTGTAGAACAGTCTGAACTTTTGTACGGAGCATCACTATGGGCAGAGGCATTGGTGATAAAGCACAGAGGCGTAAGAAATTTGATGAAGGCGCACTTCTTCTTCTTAGTCATCCTCTTCTACCCGTCGGGTGTCGAGGTTTTCGAGAGAGCCAAAAATTTGGCACGGCCTAAACTGCTCCTCTGTCTTCTACACTCTTCTTGATGTTATCCTCCAATTTGGTTCTGGGCCGTCCTCTTCCTCTTCTACGTTCTGGTTTTGTCTCCCATGCTCGTCTCGGGTACTTTCCTCATTCATCCTACAGACGTGGCCAAACCAACGCAGTTGCAAGCTTTCAATTTTATTTTTTAAAGAGAATGTCTTCAAATTTTTCCGGATGTTAACGTTTCTCACCCTATCTCTACGAGTTTTTTTGTCAGTTCTCCTCAGGCTTGTATTCTCTTTTTATGTCAATCATTCAGAGTCCATGACTCGCAACTGTACGTCAGTGTTGGAGCATATAGTAATTTGTATAATGCCAGATTGGTTTTCTGTGACACTTCGCTTTTTCCCAGAAACTTCCTCTTGATAGCACCGTAAAGCTTGGTTGTAGCTGAGATCCTCATGTCTAACTCTGACTCAATTCTGCCATCCTCACTGAAAACTGCACCTAAATATTTGAATGTCGCCACTTGTTCAATTTCCTTATTGTTGATTACTATTATGTGTTGTCTTGCTTGCCTATTAATTATCATTGTCTTTGTCTTGTGGGGCTAATAATCATATTCTTCCTCCTCATCTTTTCTTCCCACACATTTATGTTATGCTGCAGATTCTGTTCTGTGCTCGCAATCAGAACGAGGTCGTCGGCAAAAGCAAGGTCTGTGAAATACACAGGTTGCAGCCTCCAGTTACCTACCTTAAACTTCCTACTTCTTTGTTGACTCTCCTCGATAATAGCATCCATCAATACAACAAAAAGGTAAAGTGAAAGAATACACACTTGTCTCACTCCAGCTTAGGTGCTAAACTCGCTTGATGTTTCGTTTTAAGTTCAAGTTGCTGCAGTTCTTGTAAAAACTTTGATAAGCTCTGATAAGCCCAGCTCCAACGTTATAAGTTTCTAGTGTTTCCCATATTTTCTTCCAGAACACTCAGTGGAATACTTCTACCAAATCAAGGAAAGCAAAATGAACTTCCTTCCCGATTTACTAAGCCGCACTTAATAATGTTTAGTGCTTTACTAGTCAGTGCGTACAGGACGACCTCAACAAAAGGCCAATAATGGCAGAAGAGAAAATGACATTGTTCTCCAGAGTGGATGGGAGTGAGGAAAGGAGAGTCACAAAGGGCGATGAGAAAATGTAATGAAGAGTACAGTGAAAAGAAGAGAATATGGTGCAACAGACGAAGCAGCTAATATCATGTACTGTAAAATGGACAGAAATAATTTTTTTTTGCCCCAGGTACTAAAAGGACATGCATCGTTAAGTGATTATACAAAGGAAAGGTGGGAACAATTGTTTGTGCTGCACTCCAGCACACATCCTATTTAAGTGTAAGAGATGAGGTACACAGATGGAACTGGAGATATGCGATTTTATGCGTTTAAGAAAATATAGTAGGTATTATATAATCGAAAAACAGTACACGAAGAATCCAACATAAGCCTACATGGATTCCGCTCCATCATACGGAATGGTCACGAAAGAAAAAAGGAAAAGAAAATTATGAAGAGAGATTATGAAAATATGAAGTGAGGCCGTAGTAGATGCATGCTAGATGAAGTTGTAGCAGTAGTAGTAGGAGTAGTAGTAGTAGTAGTGGTAGTAGTGATGGTGGTGGTGGTGGAGGTGGTGGTGGTAGTAATAGTATTAGTAGTAGTAATCTAATAATAGTACTGGTTGAAGCATCAGCAGTAACGGTAATCATAAAAATTATCACCAAAAAGCGTATCGGACACTATATCTAGGTAATTATTACTTGAATTTGCTTAAAATATCACAGTCAACATAAACCGTTTTTGTCCAAGTAATATTTTAAATGCCACCTCCATCACGTTTCAGATACTCTTTTCACCATACTGGGAAGGTATAAGAAAAGTACAAGGTTATATTTACACTGAAAACTGAAAATTATTATAATATTTATTATGTGTTATTAAATATACATTCAGCAAGAAAATATATGTAACATGTCTTAAATTAAAAAAAGAATTATCTTTAACTTGTATACAGATTCTGGTATATATATTAATTTTTTTACTTGTAGTGTATTAATTTTGATAGAAATTTTAAAATATTTTTGAAAACCCAAAACTCGTTTCTAGCCCCGTGAACCCGTCTAGTTTACTGATTGGTAATCAAACCTGAACAAAGAAAAGTACCGCTTCTTTGGCGCTATTGTAATCTCGCATTAGTACGTTTTACCTACATCTCACATTTTTTTAACCTTCATCTTCCTTTGTCGAATTCTTGTACAAAGGTTCCCGTAACCGTATTTACTTTGATTAGAAAAGTCAATGCTGCTTTCTGCGCTGACGTAATATCACGTACAAAGAAATTATTACAGTAATATGAAATGATGGATTGCATAGTAGTTTTTTGTTTAAATACTATTTTCACTTGCTAATCTGTTTCTATGTACCAAAGATGACGAGCATTTCGAATATTCGTTTTATTGAAGGGAAATTATAGTCTACTTTCCAGAGACTAATGAAGAGATTGCGTCTTTCAGTATTTGAAGTTCGAGGATCTAAAGTAGCGCCAATCAAGCAGTGACTTTCACCACTGTAATCTCTGAGCAGACACTATGTTTTGTCTCCTCATTGTCATTGACATTTATGTATTATTACCGTATTGTAGACACTAATACTGTAACGTTGCGAACTACCCTTCAATTGTGATCATTTTCATGGTAACCGTACCAGTAATTTCAACAAATTTCACTACTTAAAAATAGTGCGTTCTGTTAAAATAATCTGTCCCCTCTGAATATAATAAACTGGTAAATAAATAATTCAGCACGTTTATATTATACTGCGTTCTCCATGTGCTTCGACTTGAAGTTTTTTCCGGCTCGTTTAACGTGTCTTAAGTGTTAGCTGGATTACACTCTTCATTCTAGTTCTTTACTATATTATATAAATTTAATCAATGTTATTGCATAAGGTGATAAATAGGTGTGTCTATTACGTAAAAAGATAGTAACTTGTGTTACTTTACCACATTATCTTTTACCACAACCCAATACAACCGTGTTTCAAAATTGTGGAAAATGTCTGTGTTGCACTATTAACGAATTATTATTATTATTTCTCTAAATTAATTATGACTATGCTGTAATATTATTATAATTTATATTTATATGTGTAACGGCTACTTAAGCCGTTACGCAGAATTTAAGAACTAGACTACTTGGCCTAGAGGAAGCGAAAAGTGTGCTGGAGCCCACTCCACACAGACAGGACAGGAGTGACAGGACTTGCAATGAACACTCTTGTAACCAGTAGCAAATTTTTATTAGTGCTAACATGTGACACACTGTTATGATCTTTTTGACACACAGTTACAAGTTTTTGTTTGTTAAACAGCTGGATTCTAGTACCATTTTATTTAAGAACATTAATTTAAGTTATCACAAAATATTCAGTTAAAAGTCTTAAACACCTGGAGTTCTTGATCTAAGTTATTATGAGTTCTCAACAAGATGTTGAACGTGATCACCCGACGGCCAGTTTATTGAATAGACGTTGACTGAAT
The DNA here is from genome assembly GCA_034769895.1 of Magicicada septendecula. Lineage (NCBI taxonomy): Eukaryota > Metazoa > Arthropoda > Insecta > Hemiptera > Cicadidae > Magicicada > Magicicada septendecula. The sequence continues at coordinate 114,935,571 of CM068369.1, forward strand.
GGTAATAATTAGAACGCTTCCACCTGTACTTTTGTTGAAGAACTCAACCGGTAAGATGCTGACCAGTGTGCCATGAGTACTGCAGACTGTCCTTGGAGTGTGTTGAATCTCCAGCGAGTTTCATTCCGGGCAGATGTGGGTCCTTAAGTTTTTTGCTGGAGGAGTATTCCTGGGTCTGAGGGCTTCGGGGAGCATCCTGGTGCACTGCTCTGCGGATAGTGACAGATGTCGATGTTACTACCTCTGCTTCCCCTTTCTCCCGGCTGATACGGGAACCCTGAAAGCCCTTTACTGTTTTACGAACTCAAGGAAAGATTTACTTAACCCTGAGCCGTCAGACCGTTGAAACACTCTCCCGGAAGGTTGGCGAAGGAATGAGAATGAAGCTTGGGTTCGTCCCACTATGCTGCATAAAAGTAACCTGTTCCGTTTTGCCGATCATAACCTTTGGTAACTTACTTAACAAGGAACAGCTGATACAGTTGACTAGATTGTTTCGCCGTAGCGCAGCTACCACGGCCTTGGCAATCACTACTTAATTATCTAGTTAGCTGTGGCGAGCACAGCTGCCACGCGCGTTGGCAGCTCTGATCGCATTCTTTCCGCGCCGGAAATAATCAAACCCCGGCGGCACATATGTATATATTTTTTTGCGTATGAACTACTGTGGATTACATTTGGTTCAACCGGTTCCTCCCTTCTTCACCTCTCTCTTCCTCCTCTTCCTCCTCTCCCACATCTCCTTCATTCTTGATCAATATCTCTCCCTCTTTTCGTCAGTCCAGATGGCACCTGTCCTCTTCTTGGGGTTTTCCTGATAACTTTGTGCATTTTTAAATTTCTTTTTGAGTGGCAAACAGTCTTTAATGTCTTACTGAGTAAGCTGGAGCTCTTTATGCCTTTTTCTGTTTCTTTGAATCACTCATTTTTTTGTAAATATAATATTTCTTGAAATTTATATTTATATTATTATTATTTTTAGTTTTAGTCAGTGGGTCCTACTAGAAAAGAGAAGACAAGGCCAACTTGCACCCAACGCGCAGTAGAAGATAAGGGCGCAGGAGGCTCCATCCTGAAGTAATACGCTAAGTGGTTCCAGGATGGGTATGAACACCTCAATTAGAGGTAGGCTTTTTAGTGGGCGAGAGTCCCACACATCAGGGGACACACGGTTTCCTCTGACGGTGCATGAAGCATTTCCCCCTCTTAAAAAAAGTATAATAAAAGTATTATTGTTATTATTATTATTATTACTTTTGTTATTAATTCTATTAATTAATTTTAGGAGAATAACTTATATTTTTTGTAAAAATGTTTCAAATATTACTATCATAGTACTATTCTTGTATCCGAGAAAAAAGGGCTGAAAGTGTATTAAAAAATGTACTAAACATTTTGCATTTCTATGAAACGTACAACGGATTGTCGTACAATGTAAATTATTATAGGAAAAGCCATGTACAACGGATTGACTACAACGTGAATTATTAAATTGTCTTTATTTTGTAGTTTTGAAAACTAAACCCGGTAGAAAATAGATTTTAAGCGAACCTATTTTAGTTATGATAGCAATAAATGTCTGTGAAAAATTATCTGTCTTCAGTAAATGTTTTTAGATCGTTAAAATATGCACACCTTTTATCCATAACACTTTCTTGACTTTTAACACATCAGAAAAGCAGTCAAAAAGTCGGCAGATGTTACCTTTTTACTTTTGTCTTCAGTTTGTTTTCCCACCGTTATTATCACTTTCTTAAGATTGCAGAATATCATTTTCTAATTTGTAGTAGAAAAATATTAGATGATTAAAACACAGTTTCTTTACGTTTATGTTTGGTCTATTGTTACATTAGATTTAATTTCAATATCAGTCAGAGTAAATGAAACATCGACTGTAAAATCAGCAGTTTTTTCGGAAAACTCTAGTTGCATGGTTTCAGAAAAGATGTCACTAGATCAAGCATTAAATATTTGTGCTTTACAGTTAAAACAAGTGTTACTATTAACAGCTGTAATAATTTTAAAATGCATTTTTTGAGCTAATGTGTTTTTAAGTTCTCTTTTATTTCTCGATTCATCAGTCGAATCTCAAGTTAGGGAGTCATTTTTATACAAGTGCGCCTCAAATATTTCCTACTTAAAAATTTCACTGTTTTTAATTAAAACCTTAAATATCTTCTAATATCGAGTTTTAACATCTCGATTTTGTAGCACTGTTGACAGAGTACTTGCTGGTATGCTATATCAAAAAGCAATGTTCTTTTCCCCGTCTTCATCAATGCGGCAAAAATTAATAAATTATTTTAGGGAGCCTGACAAATATTTTTAAAATTATTATTGCCCTAGTATTTTTATTTTCATCTTATGTATGTTGATAAAAAAACGTACTTATTCTGTTTTACTAATTCCATTGATGTAAAGAAAAAGTCTTAAACCATTAGAAATAGGCGAAGAAATTTAAAACCATAAATGCTTAACGAAATCTTACGAGGTCACAACAAATAAACTGATGGAAAATATTATTTCTATCTTAACGTTTTATTCTGAATATTGCCGGACACAAATTCAACATTAATATGATTCATTTTCTTTTGGGAAACAATGCAGTATCGTAAGAGTAACACGCAACCGAGCTTATGATGGCCAATTTACTTTATTAAGGAGATCGATGCAGATTTGGCTGTATTATAATCAAGGATGCCTACAGGGAGGATCGTGTCGCCATTGGTGACATTTAGAAAATTTTTGGGGAGATTTTTTTTGTTACTATTGCATGAAAAATCTTCCCTAATTTTACAAAACTGTAAAAAATTTATAACGGACACGTATCAAACGCACAATAAATCTACCCTGTTGACTTTTTCGAGCGGGCTGTACGCGCGGTGTGCACGGAAAAAAGGATCTAGTCCTTTGTTATGATTTTAAGTTGAATTGTATAATTGGTATTGTTGACTATAAACGTAGAGTCACACCACCCATATTCACAAAAATTAGCTAGTTTCCATAGCTTTATACATAGATTAATCAATATACCACTGGAAACGGATGATTTTTAAGATGAATTAAATACCATCAAGTACGTAGCCACAAGAAACGGATTCAGTAGCACATTAATAGATACGCTATTGAAGAAACATTTAAAAACAAACATAATAATAAAAATAAACTTAAAATTAATAGAAACACTAATAATATGAAATATATATCAGCAGAGTATACAAATAGTGCCGCTTATTGTAAAAAACAATTTAAACAAATTTGACTTCCAAGTGATTTTCCGTACCAATAATAACTTACAAAAAATGCTTAAATCAACAGACAAAATACCTATAGAGAAACAAACAGGTGTATACAAGCTATCATGTAATGACTGCAACAAGATATATATATATACCGTCGGCCAAACTGGCAGACGGTTTCGAGAGCGGTTTAAGGAACATTTGCCTAAGAGCAAAATTACAAAGTTAGAACGTATTAAATCCAACTACGCTCGTCACCTCATGGAGTCCAACTATGGGTATACAGATTTTGACACTAATTTCAAGCCCTTACATTATTGTGCCAAGGGACGTCGTATGGACACACTCAATGAATACAAGATTTACAAGGCATTTAAAACCAATCCTGGAAATGTTATAAATGATTAGTTATCTTTCAAATCACATTATTTATTTGATACAGCTCTTAAGTTCGAGACACAAGAGAATACTAGATAACATTAATAAATATACACCTTGGACTTGAGTTCTGATAAGTTTGACATTATGAACTGGACCTCCATACAGTGCGCACTGTGCAATGTGAAAAGGCCCAAGTTTGTAGTGTAAATTATGTGTATGTGTGTCATTGTGTCATTAATTTTGAACGTTTGACGACGGAAGAGTGATTATCCTCTGAAGATGAAACCTTAGGTTTTGAAACGCGTCAGGACAAAATAAGGAGAAGTCGCAAGACGTTTAATAAGGTAATGTTTAATTATTTTTTTAGTTTATAACTACCTACAATAAATATATCGTTTAGGTAAAAGGTAATATTTTTGTAATAGTTTTCAGTTAGAAAGCCGATTAGGCCTTTGCTCGATTAGGTAAGAAATTTTACTGTAAAAGAGAGAAAAGGTCTTGTCAGAAAAAGAAGGGATTTTTTTTATAAAATTGGGGAAAAGCGTCGTAGGGGTTGGGGGGGTCGGCACCCCTGATTATAATAGTAGTTATTATAACTCCACTTTTGCAGGTTGCGTGTTGTACACTGAGTAAACGATGTATTGAAATTTCAAGTGAGTAACGGAATGCTTGTTTTGAGACAAAGCGTCTGCCGCAATAAATCTAACAACAAATGTCTGTGGAATTGGTAAAGTTTTTCGCTCTGATTAACATGCTAAGACGACTTCCGTAAACTTCAACCAGTAGTATTATGTAATAAATCTCAAATATATCATTTAAACGCTGATTAGAAATTATACGTCCCGTGAGTAACGTGCCGCTGTCTCGTGTAATAAGAAGAAGGAACACATTGTCGGATTAGGAATCCGTCGGGGGCCGTTATTAATTAACGCTGGCTGGAAACAACCTCGAAAGTCACAACACATGAAGTCGTTTACAGCTAAATATTTAGGAATGACATTAGATGCAAAACTTAAATGGAAGGAGGACGTCAAAAAGAAAAAGCAGGAGTTGAATCTAAAGTTCAGGAAAATGTATTGGCTCTTGGGAAGACAATCCCAACTGTCAATCCATAAAAAATTGCTGTTGTATAAGCAAATGCTAAAGCCTATCTGGACCTATAGGATACAACTCTGGGGCTGTGCAAAGAAATCAAACATAAATATAATTCAAACATTTCAAAACAAGGTGCTTCGGTGCATTGTTGATTGAGACGAACTAAACCACTTGATCTGATGGATATTAGTTAAATGGGGAGATTATAGCCAATGGGTTATATCTCTTGATTAGTGTCATTAATTATGAAATGTAAATTACTAGATGGGTAGTAAAAAAAAACGAAGTCGTTTGCATCGTAAACATATAATTATGCCTTGCACACGCGCCGTCCTAAATATTCTAACATCAATTAACTCTTTTTTTATGATCCATCCGATGCGGAAGTATTATTGTGACGTCATTAAATCGGATAAAGGAACATATTGCTGAGATTCAGGAGGCCGTGATGAAGGTAAAGGAATAATTTGACAGCTTTTTGTTTATTTAAACTTACAATCTGCATAAACTATACAATAATCGCGTGTAAAAAGTGTACAATTACTAACATAAGTTACACAGAACTGAAATACTAAATAAACGTTATTGCTAAAATGTGTTTGTTTAGTGGCATTTTTTCACCAGTGACATGTTTAGTGGGATAAGTTACTAGTATTGTGCTACAGTTTATTAACAGTATTAAGCAAGTCAATATTATCAACTCATTTGGATAAGTCTGTCATTGGTGAAGATAAGTATCCGGTATGGTAACCGGGGCTGTGTTAATTTTCTAAACGGTTTCTGGAAATTCAAGAGACGGAAGGGATGAGGACTTGGTGGGATATCAACTGAAGGAGAAATATCTGTCCACCCCACTACCCTATGCCCGCACACCAACCATGACTTCAGCTCGCCGTTCTGTGCGACCTGTAACTCCTCCTCAGACCATTTCACGGGCCAAACTAAATGCCCGAAATATCGTAAACAGACTCCGGTCCCCGCCTCGCAAGCCCCCGTCGTCCCGATAATACCCGCAACACCACCTAAGGCAAACCCGTGGAAACCACAACCCACAGACTTCCCCTCTCTCAATACCGCTATCGCCACCGCCTCCGCACCTACACAAACCGCCCCCACCTTACCTCAAACGGTCGATGGCCCACCCGCCGAAACCGAAACTACTCCAGAAACCTGCAACGCTCCTTCTACTCCTACAACAATCGACACAACGACTATCCTCGGCCTCTTTCAGTCGATGATGACCGACGTACAGAAAATGATTACCGACATGACTCGATCAGTCTTTGACGCCCTCATCGCAGTCATTTATAATGTAACAGAACCCGTTTCTCACAACAAACTCCGTACTAGCGTAAACCAGATCACTAAGCGACTTTTTGACACTATGACGCTTTTTAACCGGACCCCTGAAGGCCTTACAATCCTTCACTCCAAATCCAAGCGATAAGCTTCGATGGGAGAAGACGGCAGCGTAATCCGCAAGAACCATCTCACCCTTCTTCATCTCAACGTTCGTAGCCTCCGGGCTCGACGAGATGAACTCCTCCTCTTTCTACAGGAATCCCATAAAGACGTCGCCACCCTTAATGAAACTTATCTAACTGCCAGGCATCGCCTGTTCTTCCCGGGCTATACCCTCTTCAGGCAGGGCAACTGATCTCACTCGGGCGGAGTTGCGATACTTGTTCGTAACTCTCTCCGAGCGAAAGTAGTACCCCTATCAAACAGCCCGACTGACTCACTTCTAGTCAAACTCAGCTTCGCAAACTCCCCTTAGCAACATACTACTGCCCCCCACGTGCCGACCTAGACGTCAACTACCTCCATCATTTGGCCATGACCTACCCCCGTTTACTTCTCTTCGGAGATCTAAACGCCCACCACCGACAACTCGGAGACTGTTATAACACCGCCCGAGGTACGAGTGTGCTTCAGGCGGTCAATAACTTCGGTCTCAGGCACCATCGTACCCCGTTTACCCGCCAGCCGGTAACTCCGGCCCAACGACCTACCTGTCCCGATAAGCTGTTTACCTCAGCCGACATCTCCCGTAAAATAAGCGGGATCTCCCAAGGCCCGGATGTTGGCTCTGACCACATCCCTATTCTACTAGTAATTTCCTACGGCCACGTAAAATACCCCACCCTGGAACCCCGCACGACGGCCGTAACAGACTTTCACGCTGCCGACTGGCCTCTTTTTTCTCAAGCTTTAGCTTCCCTTATATCCCCTCTTCCAGCCCCACCCACCACCCCCACACAAACGGACGCTTACAATGACCTAATCACGACATCGATTCAGACGGCGATAGCACAAGCCATAACGACGAAACATGTCCGCTACTCCCAGCTCAGGGTCCCTCCCCCGGTCCTTACACTGATACGCCGGAAACGCTGGATCCGCCGCCTCTTAAACAGAGATCGGCGGAACGAGCATCTCTGCTTGGAATACAGGAGACTTTCAAATGCCGTCAAGATCGCCATAAAAAACTTTCGATCTTCCCGCATTGAGAGCCTCTGTACTTCAGTACAGGATTCCTTTCACAACGACACACCCAGATTCTGGAAACAGGTCAAACGTCTACACAACCCGCCCAAAGCCGATACCCCTCTCCAGTTAAGCGACCGCCTTCTCATCAGCGATGAGGAGAAGGCCGCTGCCTTTCGGGACTCTCTCCAGACCATCCATAGCCACCCCGTTAGCCCGGACTTTGACGCCATCGCCGAAAATACTATAGACACTTTTTTAACCACCCACTCAGACCTCTTCACCCCACACGACGTCCTGACCGCAGACCACGACCATCCGCTGGAGCGGCCCATCGACCCAGACGACATCAAAGACCGACTTAGTAAATGCAGAAATACAGCCCCCGGCCCTGACGGAATACCCAACCGGATTTTAAAAGCGCTCCCCGCCACTGCTATCGAAGCCCTAGCCCATCTGTACACAGCTAGTCTCCTCCTCGGGTACGTCCCGCGGGCCTGGAAACACGCCCATGTCTTCATGTTCCCCAAACCTAACAAAAGCGCCAGCCTCCCGTCGAACTATCGCCCGATTTCTCTCACCCCTGCAATCTCCAGGCTTTTCGAGAAAATCCTCGTCGCCAGGATACATCCCCACCTACAAACTCATAGCGTCCTCCCCAGTACCCAGGGCGGATTCCGCCCTGGTTACAACATATATGATCAACTTGTTCGGGTTATCAGCGCCATCCAGGACAACTCGGCCCGCAAACGCCCGACCATCTTAGCCCTACTCGACATCCGCATAGCCTTCGACTCTGTCTGGCACAATGGCCTCCGTTTTAAGATCCTCGGATGTCACTTTCCCCCAACCATCATCAAATGGCTCTCCCAGTTCCTGGATGGCCGCACGGCACAAGTCCGAGTCCGTCAGCATCTCTCGGCACCCTTCCGCCTTAATGCCGGTGTCCCCCAAGGCTCCGCCATTAGCCCGCTACTGTATATCATCTTTACGAAAGACACCCCTCCCCCCGCCTACTCTACCCTACCCATCTGCAGGCCTAGCCCAGTACGCCGACGATACTGCCTACTGGGTCTCAGCAGGCGCACACCGGCAGATCCCAATCAAATTGCAACAAATCCTAGAACCTTTCTTCGCCTACTGCAATACTTGGCGAATAACTGTAAACGCGGACAAAACCCAACTCTGTGTTTTCAACTCCACTGGACGCAACATGTCGCATTTCTATACAACGCCCGTCTGCGTTGGCCCATCATCAGTACGCCCGAAGCGTGATTGCCAATATTTGGGCGTCACGCTTTACTCCAAACTTACCTGGCGACCACACATCAAACGCACAACTACCATCGCCCGTACCCGCCTCCGTTCTCTCAGAACCCTCAACCGACTAAACCATTGCTCCAGCGACTTACTAGGCCGCATCTATACTACATGTATCCGACCCATCCTCACATATGCCCACCCAGTTCTCCTTACTGCCTCTCCAGCCTACCTCGATCTCCACCGTATCACAGAACGACGGGCCCTACGACTCATATACCGCCGACCACGCCTGACGAAGACTTCCAATGCCGCCCTGTATGCGCTTAACACCCGCTTCCCCTGACCTTGATTCCTTCCTTGTTAAACTCAACTGGAAGTATTCCCGCACAGCCTCCCGCCGCACTTCCATACAAACGATAGTCCCGTCAATTAACAGAAACACCCGCAATACAAGCCGACCTTCCTACTTACTAAATCGCCTCCTCGCAATAGCCAATGGACCTCCCCCTCGCCTCCAACCACGCCGGCGTCAACGACACAGTCCTGCTTAAGCAGGAATACATACTATTACCCCGCCAAAGACTTATCTCTCCCCGGCAGTAGCGACCTGTCTTCCTAAAGCAACCTCAATAATCAACACACGATAAAACTCCCTCACACTCTCTTCACTTCACCACAGTAAACACACGCTCTAGTTCCCCACACTTACGTACCCGCATATAATCCGAATCTGTTCCTTCCGCCTCCCTTGACGGCTCCCTGTCGCCACCTAACAGCTTTGGCGACCAGCGTCACACGTCCCAGTCTTGGCCACCCCCCCTGCAAGAACGTCGCAGAAAAATATGAAGAAATGAACAAAACAAAGCAACATGAATAAATAATGATGCCCCAGAACAACTATAACGGCCACATCCATCTACCTCTCCCGCTCGTGTATGGCTACACACTACACCTCACACAATATAACCAACATACAGTACTCTCCCAACTAAGTGCCTCCACCTTCTCCGCGCTCCGGTCGACTGGCGTACGTCCCCCCAAAACCCCTTACCCACACGGCTGAAGGGAGCTCGTCTCCAAAACAGCCCGAGTCCGACCATACCGGTCGGTCTCAAAAAAAAAAAAAAAAAAAAAAATCTGTCCATCGGGGGATAGGACTCTTCAGATACTTCGAGCTTTAATGGCTATGGTCTTTGTGGCGCCGATATGCAACTTGATGGGTCTTCAGTCTCATAGTCTTTTATTAAAGTCTTCCTAGATACTGTTACGATGGTTGCAAAGATCGTCGCGTTTGAGCATATACAGTAATTCACAATAATCAATTTACGGTAAACTGCAAGTCACATTAACAAGAGCTTCGACAATCCTCCGCTTCTAATGTCAGAGTGACTGGCTGGCAGTTGGCCACATATTTATACCCTGCCAAGGTTCGAGGTGAATCTACCGCTTTATGGATCACGCGTCGAGAATAATTGCGTAGTTTAAGGCACCTAGAATATATTGGAAGATTCTATTTCGCCATTATCAACCTTGTACACATCTCGCATACTGTATCACGCTCACGCCATACAGGTTGACTCTCTCATGGGCATAAGACTGCCCCCCCCTTAACCCTGTTCGTCCCGAACTCGAAAAAACTTTTGTGTTCTTTGCCGTAAGTTTGAATAAGGAAATTCCTCTTTCCACTTCCTAGTCCTTTTTTCGTCACTTGCAAATACCTTTTCTTTGAGTCTATTTTGCTTTTCTAGTTTGCTTTCAATCTCATGTTTAACATCTTCTTCAGAAAGCTTTGCCTTTCCTGAAACCAGTGTCTTTGCGTCTTAGAACTCTGTTATGTCCTGAACTTCTGGTATGCTTTTTATTTCCACTCATACATATTGTTAACTTGCAGCCATTCCCTCAGTTGTAGAGGTGTCTCATGTGGGTGGTCCTTCAACATTGGAGCTAGCACGGGCCTCTCCGCAACGACCACAGTTGGTATACCTCGATCATCTCTCCAGTCGTCACACAAATTGGTACTCCATCGTTCTGTTGTTAAATTGCGATACCGGGCTGTTTGGTCCAGTACTAAAATCTGTAGCTACATTGTTGTAGTGTTACAGATTTTAGTACTGGCCCAAGGCCAAACAGCCCGGTATCGTAATTTAACAACATCGATTCCGACCGTGAAAGCCTTTGAAGTAATTTCCTCCGTCGTTCTGTACGGACAAAGCCGCTTCCGTGTTTTTATTGGTACTCAGGGTTCAACAATTTGTTTTGAAAAAGCGGCAGCATTTTCATTAAAACTTCAGCCGTAACTTGTTCCCTTATTTTTCCAATTTGAGACAATTTTGTTGACGTTATTTCTTTTATGTTTGAGACGGTCTTTCGTAGTTGACACAGATTATTAACGTTTGCGTATTGAAAGTGCGCAACTGTGCATGTAGTCACGGCCTAGAGCTACAACTGATACACTGTATTACACCAAAAGTTAGAAATGTTTGTGCCGAATGATTATACCAATTTACGTAGTAGGATTGTTACTATCTCCCACAAAAAAATTAAATATAGGCTATAATTACAATAAATAATACTCCGTACATTCCATGTCGCCAATTTCAATCTTTCACTTATGGCAAATCGCTTGTCCTTTTTGGATTGCAATCGTTCACCATTGACCGTTAAGTTTACCATTGATGTTAGGTTAGGTAAGTTTCAAACGATCTGTGGGACAATGAACCGTATTTTTAGGAACAAGGTACGTGGCGATACAAAATTAAAGTTCTACAAATTTATGGCAGTCCTTGGACTGTCCAATGGGTGTGAATTATGGACAACAACCAAGAAACAAAGCAGTAAAATACAGGCCTCGGAAATGGTGTTCTTAAGAGTAGTTAAAAGGTGTTCTAAACTTTACCTTATAAAGAACGAGGACATAAGAGAAGAGTTACAAGTTTTTAACTTGAATGAGAAATTAAAAGATTACAAACAACGGTGGGAAGAACAATTTTAAAGAATGTCAGATTCCAGAGACTGGCCAAAGAAGTCTGTAAATACAAACCTAACGGACGCAGGTGTGTGGGTAGACCCAGGAAGGGTAGAGGATCTTTGAAGGAGGAACATTATATATAAATAATATACTTACATGGGAAGAACAGATTATTCTGGCAGCCGGAAAAATGTAATTACTGAGCTTATGGTTTTCAGTAAATCTGGTTGTAGGTAACTAGAAATACAGAAGGAAGAAGAAATATTTCTTCACGATAAATCCAGAAAGCGACTAGTACATCAAAAACAGATCGTTGGAAGGTTCACGGTGCCAATGTGATCTCTGAACAGAGAGTGATCTAATTAGTTGTTCTCCTGATTCCAGCCTGGACAGTGCTAATTAGTCTCATGATAAGGAAGACTCCAATTATTTGTTGAACGTCAACTCAAATAATTGTATATCATCGTAGGTGAATATGCCATACAAATCATAAAAAAGAAACGACCAACGGTTAATCCTGTTCTAAGACAGGATCACAATGATACACTAGGTTCGGAAAGTGAATAACCACAACTATCCCAGGACAGTCATCAGCATTTAGAGGCGAACTAGGATCGATCGACGACTGAAAAAAGCACCTTAAGAAAGCAAAATTATTTTCTTATTTTATTTTTGTTTCAATTACAGAACAATTTTGAGAGACATTCATGAATTTTATAAACGGATATTTATACACGAAAATTGTTATTGTTAACAAATAAATGTTATGTTTCAAAAATTTGTAATAATTTTACACAATAATTAAACATACAAAAGACTATTTTATATCAAAGAAAAAAAAAAGTAAGTTTTTTGCACAATTTGTTACATGAGCAAGTGTTTTGTGGGAATAAAAACATTAATCAGAATCTATAAAAGTTAAGTTCCTTTATGCGCGAAACAAGCGTCACACACACACACACACACACACACACACACACACACACACACACACACACACACACACACACACACACACACACACACACACACACACACACACACACACACACACACACACACACACACACACACACACACACACACACACACACACACACACACACACACACACACACACACACACACACACACACACACACACACACACACACACACACACACACACACACACACACACACACACACACACACACACACACACACACACACACGCACGCACGCACGCACGCACGCACGCACGCACGCACGCACGCACACACACACAGAGACTAGAAAGAGGAGAGAGTGAGAGAGAGAGAAAAAGCTGTTTATATTTTTATATGGATTTAAAATGAATTTAAGCTGTAATTAACATATATTTTAGTTAAAAAAAAATCATAGTTAGCCCATGGTTCTTTTATAACCTGCTTTAACTGACACGTAATGCTGAAAGTATTTAGGCCTATTTCAGGACCATAATTACCTCTGGTAGTTTTCCTTCCCCTATCTCGGCCTTCTCCCTAATCGGCCGTTATTGAATATAAAAAGGTGTTTGGGATGCTCTTTAACATTCATTATTTCATCGTTGTTCATTCCAGTCAGAATTCAAACTTTCGTTTTTACGTATGTATATTCACTTATTATTTTTGCTTGGTAGTATTTGTGTTTCTCTCATTTATACAGTCGAGTATCTAGAATTTGGTGGCTGAAATTAGTCACATCAAGGTAAACAGTAATAGCACAGTAAAAATACGCGTTACTGAAACATTGTTACAAGATACTTATTGACTGAATTGATTTTTTTATATTTCATATTTCAAACGTATACGCTAATTCTGTGTAATAAACATGTTTGTATATTTAAAAAAGAGTTATTTCTATATTAGCGTACACAGATGGAAAAGTAAGTAATAGAACAGTCGAAAAATTAAAAGATTAACAAAATTCGTCAACTTTTTTGACCCTATGGGGGGGTTCGGTCCCCCCGTAAATACGCCTCTTTATTTATGTCTTTAGTTTCCGCCGTTACATTTTGCGTGACTTCCAGTTATTGTCTTTCGTCGGAACAGTTTTAACGTTTATGCACATAACGTGAATACGATTATGTTCTTTACTCTTATGCAAAATTTTTCGCATAAGTGTGAATATTTAATTATCATAATGGATTTTATAATTATTCTAATTTCATAACAAAGCAAGTGGTTCCAGAATCACACAATAGCCGATTCACCTTGATGTGTTTACCAGCGTTTCACATATTTTCAGTGCAATGTAAAGTTTGTTATAAAATTTATAACGCGATAAAAGATATGTACGTTACATGTAAAACAGATGAATAGGAAACGGAAATAGACGACATGACCTATGTACACAGTTTCATAATATATTCTCCAGCCGTAGTTTGCGTGCGAGTAGGGATCAGTGTGAATATATACGCCGATTGAAGGGGACATATAACCAAGAGAAATAGCGTAAATATATATTGGTGAAAATGTTGAATCCGGTTCTTTGGGTATTACTGTATGCTTCGTTCGGTTCGTGCGATCCGCTGATTCCACCTACGGAAGACGGACGGTTATATAATACAGTAAGTTGTGATCTCTAAATCAGTTATCCCCAGTCACTGAACAAACGTTAAAGAAATATGTTGCTATCACAGAAAAAACTACATGAACTAATTATGCATTATCCTTATTTTTTTAAGCCGTTAAAAATTTCTAACTGTTGTAAATTTTCCACAGTTTTTAGGTATAGTTATGAAACTAAATTATTAATTTTGATGTTGTTTTTATGCATACTAGAGACGATTATGAAAAAAGTTCTTTAAGGGTTCAAAGTTCTTCAAGTGTATAGTGACAACATTCTCTACTATATTTTTGTTAATATACTTTTATTTAATGAATAACTGGAACCCTGTGCAGCGAACTATATTATTGCCATTAAAGGCTTACTAAACCTGTCTCTAATTTAATACGTATGCCTATGTTATTAGTATTAATGGAGGTTACAACTATCGGTTTATTTTGTACATCCAAGTATTCGTGAGCAGTGACGTATCTAGAATTTGTCCTTGGTGGGGGGGGGGGTCCACGGTCGAATCGGCTTCATACAAAAGAAAAAACAAGAGTAATCAACATTACTGTCTTTGGAGTAGCTGAAAAACGTGTGAAAACATCTCGAAATCAGACCCATTAAAGTAAACGGTAATAACACAATAAAAATACGCGTTATTGAAACATTGTTTATAAGATATTTATTGACTTAATTGATTTTCCTACATTTCACATTTCAAACGTATAAGCTAATGCTGTGTAACAGTCCTCTTTGTATATTTAAAAAAGAGTTACTACTATATTACCGTACACAGCTGAAAATACAGTAAAACAGCCTAAAAATTAACAGGTTAACAAAATTCGTTAACTTTTCTCGGACCTCTGGGGAGGGAGGGAGTCCGGCCCCGTTCGTCCACCCCGTAAATACGCCTCTGTTCATGAAGAAAAATATTCATTTTCTCCTTCATAGGTCTATAAGGAGGAAACTATGACCACCTCGTTTACAACATTGTTGAATAGGTATATCTTCTTCAGCGGCGCAACAACCCATTACTGAGACAAGGCCTCCTTTAATAGCCTCCGCCAGTTGTCTCGGTCAAGTGCAGCTGTTCTCCAGTTCCGGGTCCCAAGGATCATAGTTCACACCGTCTTCCCAACGTAGTTTGGGTCTACCAACTCTCCTGGTGCCATACATCTGTTCTGTGAGTGCCTTTCTGGGTATTTCATTCTCCCCCATTCTGATCACATGTCCAGCCCACCTGAGTGTACCAAGTTTTATAATTTTCACTCTATATTCAGAAGAGTGTTCAGTTCTGTGTTGGTTCTTTTCCTCCATTCACCTCCCACACATATTCGACAAAAAATGCTGCGGAGGATTTTGCGTTCATGAACCAGCAGGCTTGACTCAGACTTTCTAGAAATTGTCCAGGTCTCAGAACCATAGGTGAGAACTGGGCGGATCAGTGCTTTATACAGAAGCAGCTTGATGCTACTGTCAATTGTTGTGCTATGGAACAATTGGTCTGAGACCAAAGAAGCACTATTAGCTGAGGCGATTCTTCGCTTTATTTCTTCTGTTGTGTCCCCATCGGAGTTAACTTGGCATCCTAAATAAACAAATTTGTTGATTTTTCGAAGGAATAGATGCCAATTTGGATGCGCTCTCCTTCTCTAGCTTCCTGCCCTGTGTCTGGCTTTTGTTTATTATGAGACCCAGCCTCCTTGCGGGACCTTCAAGAGCAAGAAAGGCTTCAGTGGCTGCTCGAAGGGACCTCCCGATTATATCTAGTTCATCGGCGTATCGTAGGACCTGCACCAACCTGTTCAATACAGTCCCGGAGGAATCTATTCCAGCATCTCTCATAGCTTTTTCTGAATATGCAGATACATCCAGTTTATTCCGCGATAGTTCTAAAGTTTCTTTTTTTTTGTTTCCATTCGAAGTAGAGATACTGATTATTTTTTTACTAGTTTGCCTGAATGTTTTTTTTCAAATCATTTTAGTTCAATTTATTTCTACCTTCAGTGTTACTGCAAACTCTAAAAAATCTCATGTTAGACTTCACTCCTGACTCTATTTCCTGAGGATAATAGAGTCAGGAGTGAATAAAATTTAGTGTCGAATAAAAATTTATGTAGGCCTACACTTCAAGAAAATAATGTTTATTTTTTCTGAGAACATTAGAGCTACTGCCGGGTAGCCACTGCATTTCAAAGAGCTCGATTACAAACCCAAATGAACTGTTCTAAAGAATGAGTAGTGAAACCACGCAGGGAGTGATGCACACACACACACACACACACACACACACACACACACACACACACACACACACACACACACACACACACACACACACACACACACACACACACACACACACACACACACACACACACACACACACACACACACACACACACACACACACACACACACACACACACACACACACACACACACACACACACACACACACACACACACACACACACACACACACACACACACACACACACACACACACACACACACACACGCACGCACGCACGCACGCACGCACGCACGCACACACACACACACACACACACACACAGAGACTAGAAAGAGGAGAGAGTGAGAGAGAGAGAAAAAGCTGTTTATATTTTTATATGGATTTAAAATGAATTTAAGCTGTAATTAACATATATTTTAGTTAAAAAAAAATCATAGTTAGCCCATGGTTCTTTTATAACCTGCTTTAACTGACACGTAATGCTGAAAGTATTTAGGCCTATTTCAGGACCATAATTACCTCTGGTAGTTTTCCTTCCCCTATCTCGGCCTTCTCCCTAATCGGCCGTTATTGAATATAAAAAGGTGTTTGGGATGCTCTTTAACATTCATTATTTCATCGTTGTTCATTCCAGTCAGAATTCAAACTTTCGTTTTTACGTATGTATATTCACTTATTATTTTTGCTTGGTAGTATTTGTGTTTCTCTCATTTATACAGTCGAGTATCTAGAATTTGGTGGCTGAAATTAGTCACATCAAGGTAAACAGTAATAGCACAGTAAAAATACGCGTTACTGAAACATTGTTACAAGATACTTATTGACTGAATTGATTTTTTTATATTTCATATTTCAAACGTATACGCTAATTCTGTGTAATAAACATGTTTGTATATTTAAAAAAGAGTTATTTCTATATTAGCGTACACAGATGGAAAAGTAAGTAATAGAACAGTCGAAAAATTAAAAGATTAACAAAATTCGTCAACTTTTTTGACCCTATGGGGGGGTTCGGTCCCCCCGTAAATACGCCTCTTTATTTATGTCTTTAGTTTCCGCCGTTACATTTTGCGTGACTTCCAGTTATTGTCTTTCGTCGGAACAGTTTTAACGTTTATGCACATAACGTGAATACGATTATGTTCTTTACTCTTATGCAAAATTTTTCGCATAAGTGTGAATATTTAATTATCATAATGGATTTTATAATTATTCTAATTTCATAACAAAGCAAGTGGTTCCAGAATCACAGAATTCACCTTGATGTGTTTACCAGCGTTTCACATATTTTCAGTGCAATGTAAAGTTTGTTATAAAATTTATAACGCGATAAAAGATATGTACGTTACATGTAAAACAGATGAATAGGAAACGGAAATAGACGACATGACCTATGTACACAGTTTCATAATATATTCTCCAGCCGTAGTTTGCGTGCGAGTAGGGATCAGTGTGAATATATACGCCGATTGAAGGGGACATATAACCAAGAGAAATAGCGTAAATATATATTGGTGAAAATGTTGAATCCGGTTCTTTGGGTATTACTGTATGCTTCGTTCGGTTCGTGCGATCCGCTGATTCCACCTACGGAAGACGGACGGTTATATAATACAGTAAGTTGTGATCTCTAAATCAGTTATCCCCAGTCACTGAACAAACGTTAAAGAAATATGTTGCTATCACAGAAAAAACTACATGAACTAATTATGCATTATCCTTATTTTTTTAAGCCGTTAAAAATTTCTAACTGTTGTAAATTTTCCACAGTTTTTAGGTATAGTTATGAAACTAAATTATTAATTTTGATGTTGTTTTTATGCATACTAGAGACGATTATGAAAAAAGTTCTTTAAGGGTTCAAAGTTCTTCAAGTGTATAGTGACAACATTCTCTACTATATTTTTGTTAATATACTTTTATTTAATGAATAACTGGAACCCTGTGCAGCGAACTATATTATTGCCATTAAAGGCTTACTAAACCTGTCTCTAATTTAATACGTATGCCTATGTTATTAGTATTAATGGAGGTTACAACTATCGGTTTATTTTGTACATCCAAGTATTCGTGAGCAGTGACGTATCTAGAATTTGTCCTTGGTGGGGGGGGGGGGGTCCACGGTCGAATCGGCTTCATACAAAAGAAAAAACAAGAGTAATCAACATTACTGTCTTTGGAGTAGCTGAAAAACGTGTGAAAACATCTCGAAATCAGACCCATTAAAGTAAACGGTAATAACACAATAAAAATACGCGTTATTGAAACATTGTTTATAAGATATTTATTGACTTAATTGATTTTCCTACATTTCACATTTCAAACGTATAAGCTAATGCTGTGTAACAGTCCTCTTTGTATATTTAAAAAAGAGTTACTACTATATTACCGTACACAGCTGAAAATACAGTAAAACAGCCTAAAAATTAACAGGTTAACAAAATTCGTTAACTTTTCTCGGACCTCTGGGGAGGGAGGGAGTCCGGCCCCGTTCGTCCACCCCGTAAATACGCCTCTGTTCATGAAGAAAAATATTCATTTTCTCCTTCATAGGTCTATAAGGAGGAAACTATGACCACCTCGTTTACAACATTGTTGAATAGGTATATCTTCTTCAGCGGCGCAACAACCCATTACTGAGACAAGGCCTCCTTTAATAGCCTCCGCCAGTTGTCTCGGTCAAGTGCAGCTGTTCTCCAGTTCCGGGTCCCAAGGATCATAGTTCACACCGTCTTCCCAACGTAGTTTGGGTCTACCAACTCTCCTGGTGCCATACATCTGTTCTGTGAGTGCCTTTCTGGGTATTTCATTCTCCCCCATTCTGATCACATGTCCAGCCCACCTGAGTGTACCAAGTTTTATAATTTTCACTCTATATTCAGAAGAGTGTTCAGTTCTGTGTTGGTTCTTTTCCTCCATTCACCTCCCACACATATTCGACAAAAAATGCTGCGGAGGATTTTGCGTTCATGAACCAGCAGGCTTGACTCAGACTTTCTAGAAATTGTCCAGGTCTCAGAACCATAGGTGAGAACTGGGCGGATCAGTGCTTTATACAGAAGCAGCTTGATGCTACTGTCAATTGTTGTGCTATGGAACAATTGGTCTGAGACCAAAGAAGCACTATTAGCTGAGGCGATTCTTCGCTTTATTTCTTCTGTTGTGTCCCCATCGGAGTTAACTTGGCATCCTAAATAAACAAATTTGTTGATTTTTCGAAGGAATAGATGCCAATTTGGATGCGCTCTCCTTCTCTAGCTTCCTGCCCTGTGTCTGGCTTTTGTTTATTATGAGACCCAGCCTCCTTGCGGGACCTTCAAGAGCAAGAAAGGCTTCAGTGGCTGCTCGAAGGGACCTCCCGATTATATCTAGTTCATCGGCGTATCGTAGGACCTGCACCAACCTGTTCAATACAGTCCCGGAGGAATCTATTCCAGCATCTCTCATAGCTTTTTCTGAATATGCAGATACATCCAGTTTATTCCGCGATAGTTCTAAAGTTTCTTTTTTTTTGTTTCCATTCGAAGTAGAGATACTGATTATTTTTTTACTAGTTTGCCTGAATGTTTTTTTTCAAATCATTTTAGTTCAATTTATTTCTACCTTCAGTGTTACTGCAAACTCTAAAAAATCTCATGTTAGACTTCACTCCTGACTCTATTTCCTGAGGATAATAGAGTCAGGAGTGAATAAAATTTAGTGTCGAATAAAAATTTATGTAGGCCTACACTTCAAGAAAATAATGTTTATTTTTTCTGAGAACATTAGAGCTACTGCCGGGTAGCCACTGCATTTCAAAGAGCTCGATTACAAACCCAAATGAACTGTTCTAAAGAATGAGTAGTGAAACCACGCAGGGAGTGATGCACACACACACACACACACACACACACACACACACACACACACACACACACACACACACACACACACACACACACACACACACACACACACACACACACACACACACACACACACACACACACACACACACACACACACACACACACACACACACACACACACACACACACACACACACACACACACACACACACACACACACACACGCACGCACGCACGCACGCACGCACGCACGCACGCACACACACACAGAGACTAGAAAGAGGAGAGAGTGAGAGAGAGAGAAAAAGCTGTTTATATTTTTATATGGATTTAAAATGAATTTAAGCTGTAATTAACATATATTTTAGTTAAAAAAAAATCATAGTTAGCCCATGGTTCTTTTATAACCTGCTTTAACTGACACGTAATGCTGAAAGTATTTAGGCCTATTTCAGGACCATAATTACCTCTGGTAGTTTTCCTTCCCCTATCTCGGCCTTCTCCCTAATCGGCCGTTATTGAATATAAAAAGGTGTTTGGGATGCTCTTTAACATTCATTATTTCATCGTTGTTCATTCCAGTCAGAATTCAAACTTTCGTTTTTACGTATGTATATTCACTTATTATTTTTGCTTGGTAGTATTTGTGTTTCTCTCATTTATACAGTCGAGTATCTAGAATTTGGTGGCTGAAATTAGTCACATCAAGGTAAACAGTAATAGCACAGTAAAAATACGCGTTACTGAAACATTGTTACAAGATACTTATTGACTGAATTGATTTTTTTATATTTCATATTTCAAACGTATACGCTAATTCTGTGTAATAAACATGTTTGTATATTTAAAAAAGAGTTATTTCTATATTAGCGTACACAGATGGAAAAGTAAGTAATAGAACAGTCGAAAAATTAAAAGATTAACAAAATTCGTCAACTTTTTTGACCCTATGGGGGGGTTCGGTCCCCCCGTAAATACGCCTCTTTATTTATGTCTTTAGTTTCCGCCGTTACATTTTGCGTGACTTCCAGTTATTGTCTTTCGTCGGAACAGTTTTAACGTTTATGCACATAACGTGAATACGATTATGTTCTTTACTCTTATGCAAAATTTTTCGCATAAGTGTGAATATTTAATTATCATAATGGATTTTATAATTATTCTAATTTCATAACAAAGCAAGTGGTTCCAGAATCACACAATAGCCGATTCACCTTGATGTGTTTACCAGCGTTTCACATATTTTCAGTGCAATGTAAAGTTTGTTATAAAATTTATAACGCGATAAAAGATATGTACGTTACATGTAAAACAGATGAATAGGAAACGGAAATAGACGACATGACCTATGTACACAGTTTCATAATATATTCTCCAGCCGTAGTTTGCGTGCGAGTAGGGATCAGTGTGAATATATACGCCGATTGAAGGGGACATATAACCAAGAGAAATAGCGTAAATATATATTGGTGAAAATGTTGAATCCGGTTCTTTGGGTATTACTGTATGCTTCGTTCGGTTCGTGCGATCCGCTGATTCCACCTACGGAAGACGGACGGTTATATAATACAGTAAGTTGTGATCTCTAAATCAGTTATCCCCAGTCACTGAACAAACGTTAAAGAAATATGTTGCTATCACAGAAAAAACTACATGAACTAATTATGCATTATCCTTATTTTTTTAAGCCGTTAAAAATTTCTAACTGTTGTAAATTTTCCACAGTTTTTAGGTATAGTTATGAAACTAAATTATTAATTTTGATGTTGTTTTTATGCATACTAGAGACGATTATGAAAAAAGTTCTTTAAGGGTTCAAAGTTCTTCAAGTGTATAGTGACAACATTCTCTACTATATTTTTGTTAATATACTTTTATTTAATGAATAACTGGAACCCTGTGCAGCGAACTATATTATTGCCATTAAAGGCTTACTAAACCTGTCTCTAATTTAATACGTATGCCTATGTTATTAGTATTAATGGAGGTTACAACTATCGGTTTATTTTGTACATCCAAGTATTCGTGAGCAGTGACGTATCTAGAATTTGTCCTTGGTGGGGGGGGGGGGGGGTCCACGGTCGAATCGGCTTCATACAAAAGAAAAAACAAGAGTAATCAACATTACTGTCTTTGGAGTAGCTGAAAAACGTGTGAAAACATCTCGAAATCAGACCCATTAAAGTAAACGGTAATAACACAATAAAAATACGCGTTATTGAAACATTGTTTATAAGATATTTATTGACTTAATTGATTTTCCTACATTTCACATTTCAAACGTATAAGCTAATGCTGTGTAACAGTCCTCTTTGTATATTTAAAAAAGAGTTACTACTATATTACCGTACACAGCTGAAAATACAGTAAAACAGCCTAAAAATTAACAGGTTAACAAAATTCGTTAACTTTTCTCGGACCTCTGGGGAGGGAGGGAGTCCGGCCCCGTTCGTCCACCCCGTAAATACGCCTCTGTTCATGAAGAAAAATATTCATTTTCTCCTTCATAGGTCTATAAGGAGGAAACTATGACCACCTCGTTTACAACATTGTTGAATAGGTATATCTTCTTCAGCGGCGCAACAACCCATTACTGAGACAAGGCCTCCTTTAATAGCCTCCGCCAGTTGTCTCGGTCAAGTGCAGCTGTTCTCCAGTTCCGGGTCCCAAGGATCATAGTTCACACCGTCTTCCCAACGTAGTTTGGGTCTACCAACTCTCCTGGTGCCATACATCTGTTCTGTGAGTGCCTTTCTGGGTATTTCATTCTCCCCCATTCTGATCACATGTCCAGCCCACCTGAGTGTACCAAGTTTTATAATTTTCACTCTATATTCAGAAGAGTGTTCAGTTCTGTGTTGGTTCTTTTCCTCCATTCACCTCCCACACATATTCGACAAAAAATGCTGCGGAGGATTTTGCGTTCATGAACCAGCAGGCTTGACTCAGACTTTCTAGAAATTGTCCAGGTCTCAGAACCATAGGTGAGAACTGGGCGGATCAGTGTTTTATACAGAAGCAGCTTGATGCTACTGTCAATTGTTGTGCTATGGAACAATTGGTCTGAGACCAAAGAAGCACTATTAGCTGAGGCGATTCTTCGCTTTATTTCTTCTGTTGTGTCCCCATCGGAGTTAACTTGGCATCCTAAATAAACAAATTTGTTGATTTTTCGAAGGAATAGATGCCAATTTGGATGCGCTCTCCTTCTCTAGCTTCCTGCCCTGTGTCTGGCTTTTGTTTATTATGAGACCCAGCCTCCTTGCGGGACCTTCAAGAGCAAGAAAGGCTTCAGTGGCTGCTCGAAGGGACCTCCCGATTATATCTAGTTCATCGGCGTATCGTAGGACCTGCACCAACCTGTTCAATACAGTCCCGGAGGAATCTATTCCAGCATCTCTCATAGCTTTTTCTGAATATGCAGATACATCCAGTTTATTCCGCGATAGTTCTAAAGTTTCTTTTTTTTTGTTTCCATTCGAAGTAGAGATACTGATTATTTTTTTACTAGTTTGCCTGAATGTTTTTTTTCAAATCATTTTAGTTCAATTTATTTCTACCTTCAGTGTTACTGCAAACTCTAAAAAATCTCATGTTAGACTTCACTCCTGACTCTATTTCCTGAGGATAATAGAGTCAGGAGTGAATAAAATTTAGTGTCGAATAAAAATTTATGTAGGCCTACACTTCAAGAAAATAATGTTTATTTTTTCTGAGAACATTAGAGCTACTGCCGGGTAGCCACTGCATTTCAAAGAGCTCGATTACAAACCCAAATGAACTGTTCTAAAGAATGAGTAGTGAAACCACGCAGGGAGTGATGCACACACACACACACACACACACACACACACACACACACACACACACACACACACACACACACACACACACACACACACACACACACACACACACACACACACACACACACACACACACACACACACACACACACACACACACACACACACACACACACACACACACACACACACACACACACACACACACACACACACACACACATCATAATCGGTCTTTACAACTGTGCTAACCTTTTTTTCTGACTAACAGCATAACGTTGATACTAATTAAGATATATCTAAAAAAGTTTATGTGTTAGAAGGCCTATTATTTCTGACACTTTTGCTACTTTTACCTCTATATAGTGTTGCTTTAAGAATAATTTCAGTAATGAAATTTTAACACTAGATGAGTAAAAACATTAGAGTGTCAACAGTCGACTAGATTTTTTCTTTTACGAGAAAAAAATTGTTGTCAACAGACCTGTAGGAGGTGCAGTAGCTGTTGGAAGAGACAGATGTTTACACAAGATGTTTCGACGAAACTGATCGCTACATATGAGCGACTGCTGATCACACCAATTTTCGCTGATTCACGATCTCTGTAAATTAATCAATATGCATTCGAGTTATTGTTGGCTCAGTATTGTGTATGTCAGTGTTGCTTTAGATTTATTACAGTTTAGAACTATATCCGGTGAGTAATTTGTAAAATTATCCAATAAATAAATTGGTGTGTTTATTTATTATGTTTCAACAAACTATTGAGTGCTTATTATCTGGTATAAAAAAGTTGTCGAATTTAATTTTCATTTTATATTTTAATTGACAGTTTAATATAACCATATTAACTATCGAATTGTCTGAGCTTTCCGAATGCAAATATAATATGGGCTTCGGCCTCATCAAATCTCGAGCAAATATTTT
Source organism: Magicicada septendecula (assembly GCA_034769895.1). Taxonomy (NCBI): domain Eukaryota; kingdom Metazoa; phylum Arthropoda; class Insecta; order Hemiptera; family Cicadidae; genus Magicicada; species Magicicada septendecula. The sequence goes on from CM068369.1 coordinate 114,960,396, forward strand.
TTGTTTCGTACAAACGGTTTACTAAATACATCCTGGAAAATAATACAAAATCAGTGCAGCCGTGTAAAATATACAGTTTCGAAATTGTTTAGTCCAACACTAGTAGAAAGAAATATTATTGTTTGTACAGCTATACAAATGCGTTAGGTGATCGTATGTAATATTTAAATTTACAAAACACTATAGAGAAACTATACTCATTCGAGGTTAAGGGTAAATTGAATTTACTTACGTCTTATTTGTCAGTAATTTTATGTAATTGTTTATTTTTCAGGGCGAGCTGATAGAGTTACGCGGCTATAAGAGCGAAAGGCACGATGTAATCACTGACGATGGGTACAATCTCACGCTGTTCAGAGTAGTGCCCAATTTTATGCCGTCGCCTGTAGTACTCATTCAGCACAGCCTGTTGGGTTCTTCGGACAGTTTCGTTACCGACCAAGACGCGCTAGGTAACCTCATTCCTCATTCTAAACTTACACACACGTAGCGTAAAAAAATATTAGCATATTACACACAAACGATAGAAGTAGTATAATGGTCAGTAGCGACATCCCACACTCGATACTCACGAGAGACGGAGATTGTAACGATCATCACGCGGGGCTTACTAATTCTTCCCCGCAAAACTGAAGAAGGCCGTCATGGGGTTAGCCGAAACGTCTGTTTTTGTTCTTGTTGAGTTTTATATACAGTTTATGTTGACGGGGACCAGCTTCACGATGACAACTATAATGCTGGACCACGGCCTAACAGCCCGGCAGTTGTTTTACGGTTAATTTAATTAATTTAGATTTTTATTTAATTGAAATGCTAATGTCTTTGAAGTAACATAACCATTACTTGCTCACATGTAACACAATGAAACTGTGTCGCTTATCGTTTGGAAAATCTCAGCGAACTCGATAAATTTACCAATATGCATAGTATGTTCGTGATCATTGCAAGTTTAAACGTCAGGGGACCTAAAACTGTCTTAGTCTTAGTGTTAGTCGCGTCCTCTTCTACACTGCAGTGTCGAGGAGTTGCAAGGAGATCGCCACTGTTGTCTCTGGAGAGCAGGCGCCCTTGCCTGATTGCAAGGGATGCCCTTGTCCTCCAAGAAGCCTTTCACAGTGTCTTGTCATGCTGGACCTTCCTCTAGACCGTCGTCCCGTGCTTCTTGCCCAAAGCTCGTAGTTTCCTAAGTCTCTCATCACCCACTCACTGAAGGTGTCCAAACCATCTCATTTGGGATTTTTTGATTATGTCAGCCTCTGGTCTTACTTTTAGTGCTGCTCTTATTGTAGCATTTCTGACTCGGTTCCTGCGAGTTTTATCCTTCACTCTTCTCACGTATCTCATTTCTTGGGTTTGAATAGCACTAAAGTGGTTTGTATTTAGTGCCCAAGTTTCACTCCCATAGGTAAGGATCGGGACATACGTGTTCTTAAAAATTATTACCTTTGTTTCTTTAGCGATTTCAGTTTTCCAGACAAACTTTACCTAATATTGACTCCAGTAATATCAAATTCGAAGATTTGTTTAGGGATTTATGGGTATTGAGAATAAGTTGATTTTCATGCGCTAAGCTGCAAGTTTTACAGGTCTCTCACGCCTATCTCTTCCTTGACTGAGAAATCTAATCTTTTAAACGGTTTACAGTGAAATGACACAATGCCACGAGGCGGCACTCCACACAGCTCGCTTGCAGTGGTTACTGTTTTTTGTACAGGAAATAATTCAGTAATGTCGTTTCTGTGAAGATTGCTGCACACATGTGGAAGTAAATTATTTCCGTAGCTGTTACTGAACGAGAACAATTCACAAATGTTTGAAATATGAACCATTTTATTTGCTAAACAAAAATAAACAGACAGAATCTTGAGTATTTCACATTCGAATTGGTTCTTTGTTGACAAGATGAGAGTCAGTATCTTAACGTTACTGTGCGGTCGTGAATTACGTTGCTGGGAAGAGCGAATCCTAGCTGCACGGACTTGCTGTGTCTGATTTTGTGGCCAATCCTCGTGTTTGAGGTAACAGCTCATGGCTACCACTGGAATTTACTGATGGAAACGTTGTCCGTTTGCGTGGACAATGTGCTGCGGGACCGAACAGAAAAATTTAATGGAATGTACACATAGTATAGTAATCTCAGTAGCGGATCTGGCAACAGTATCCGTTGTGATGAGATCTGACCTCGTGTATAACTGATTGACATTTAACATGACGTTTGACCTCGAGACGGTCAAACAGCCATATTTTAGAAATCTGTGTTCAAGTAAATTAATCTAGTTTGTTTTCGGAATAATTAACCGTGTGGAGAGTGTTATTTTATATGATAAATATTGTATATTAAACATGTAATTACAATAATTGGCATAGACTTTACAAACAGATAATTTTTCCAACATTAATTTTATATAGCTACTCTTTATATTTCCTCCTTCAGTATTATTTGGTCAAACATTGTTGTTAGGTTTCTGTGTTTTATGTTGATATTGTCCGTTGACATCTTTATCAATTAATAAAAATATCTATAAATGGAACAGAATAAGAGCCTAAGGGACGGATCGCTTTAGTTTAAAGTGGCAAAATATAAGTTTTGACAAAAAAAAGTGTGCTATGAGAAAATGTAATGATTCGAAAGGGATATCTATTCCTAAAAACGAAATAACCAGGGAGCTTGTCTGCTTCAGCACACTATAATAACAAATAATGCTAATACAATTAATAAGAAAATCATATGTACTGTAAGGTCTACAACATTAGGATTCAGAAAGGTCAGTATTCAAGAAAGTATTAAATCTTTAGAACTGAAGAGAAACAAAACACGACTTATCTCATATCCCATCTTTGAAACTATAAAATTAAATTCGATAATCTGTAACAGGTACCCTGTTATTTTATAAACAAATTCTCGCATTCGAAGTATAATTATTTACTCGCATTGAACATCTAATTATGGGCTACTTAAAAAAATGCATTAAATGTGATAAAAATAGCCACGAGGGAACTACAAAAATACCTTGCTTAAATTAAATTTTGTTTAAAATAAATCTCAGATAATTTGATTGTGGCTGCAAACAAATCTGTCCCCTTGTAACTGTCCAACACAACAAAATACGATAAGCTTAGCAAGATTTCTTTAAGAAATCCAAAGCTAACATTTAAAAAATTCCATGAATCAAAAACATTACATAGATTAATGTATTATTAAATACTTATTTAAAAAAAAGTCAATAGTTATATTAATATTAACGATTAATATTATAGATTTACTTTATTTTGACTAAAATAGTGATAATAATTAATTAGTAACGTATGTAAGCGTGAAGCCGGGTGTGACGGCATTACATCATTGCGTAATGCGAAAGTTGTTTACCTGGACTTTCAGCTTCTCTGAGAACTATGGTAATAGTTATTCGCTACTAGTAGAAAGGATTACGTGACTAATTTCACATCATTGTATTTGTGTAGCATTGATACACGCGATCCTGTGGTGACCTCGAAACGACCACACAGCCATTTTAGATACTGGTATTGGGATACTCGAAACTAGTTTGTTTCTTGACTAATTGCTGGTTCAGAATTATATTAAACTCAATAGCTGTGTAATAGTTGTGTCTTTTAAAACTAATAAAATTTTTTCGAGTTTCCTCTGTGTGTAATTACGCCAGCAATTATCTATGATCCGTCGCGTGGAATGGCATAGTTACATTTTTTAGCGCCTGGGGCAAGGACATCGGCAGCCGCTTTCATTCACAACAACTGAAGGGGCCAAAAGAGCAAATACCAAAGCCCATCCAGCGGAAAAGCAAACACACTGTGAGTGTTTATTAAACCAACGTTTAAAAATTACCAGTACTCGATTTATGTACATTTATTATTATTCTTCTTCTTCTGTGGCATCACAGTTCGAAGTCAAACCTTAGCCTCCATAATCATCTGCCTCCATTTTTTCCTGTCCTTGGGGATCGATGTTCATCGTTTTATTTTAAGTAAATTATCAGCATTCCACGCCACTGCGTCAATCCAGCGTGTCTTGGGTCTTCCGACAGACCTTCTACCCTCGATCTGACTAAACAGTACCTACCTAGGTATTCGGTTGTCTTCCTTCCTAATGATGTGTCCTGCCCATTGCAATCTATGGAGTCGGATGGTGGTGGCCAGATCATTGTCTTTATACAGCTTGTATAGCTCCTCATTGTGACGCATTCTCCATATCCCGTTTACTTGGATTGGTCCATATATTCTCCTCAAAATTCTCCTTTCAAAAGTATTGACTATGTTAGCGGCTTGTTTGTTCAGAATCCAAGTCTGGCTGCCATATGTTATCACCGGTCTAATCATAACTTTATATAATGTGACCTTGGACTGATGGTGGATATTCCTTGTCTTGAATATAGAGGTCAATGAAGCATATGTTCTATTTTCGGCCTGTATCCTTTTCCTTATTTCATTTATTACTTAATTGTTTTCTGCCATCCAACATCCCAAATATTTATACTGATTCACTATTTCCTGGTTTAGTTCAATTTCAAACTGTTCAGGTTTCCTGTTTTTTTCCAAGTGGTGATCATAACCTTCGTTTCATCTGTATTAACCTGCAATCCTATCAGGGTCAGGATGGTTGCTTCACCTTTGAGTTCCTGGAATGTCTCTTTTTCTCTTCCTTGGGATCTTGCCATAATATTGATATCATCTGCATACCCTACAATCTGGACCATTTTATGTTCTAATGTTGAATTCCTATCAATTGACAATTTCCTGATCACATATTCAAGTGCTAAGTTGAACAGTGTTGACGCCAGCCCATCGCCCTGTTTTAACCCTCTCGTGACATTAAAAGGATCTATCATACCCGTTTGCAATTTGACTTTGGCTGTTGTCTGTATCATTGTCAATCTTATCAGTTGTACTAATTTAATAGGTATTTGAAAGTACAGCATAATTTCAAAAAGTTTATTCCTATCTATGCTATCATACGCTTGCCTAAAATCTACAAAGATTTGTGTTAGATCCAGATTGTTTTCCCACATCTTCTCCATCAGTATGTACATTTGTTATTAACGTACAATAAATATAGAAAATGTAACACACAACCTGCAGTGCTATGAAAAATTTAGAATATTTAGATCATAAACAATTTACTAAACTAAAAGACATAAATTCCTGGTAAGGCTATAGCATATGCCCAAACAATGTCCTAAACGAGATTAAACAGAAAAATTACATTAAAAGAAACAAAATAAATCACCTACACCTACTTACACAAGCAAGAGCACAAAATTATAGTCTAACAAGTGTGTATAGCGAACTAAGAAATATTGATATCAAAACATAATAACAATAAATATTTAAAATGAGACAATATAATGCTGAACTTTCCGGCCTTAATTGATGCAAAGTCGGAAGCTATGTTGATGTAATTTAAAAAGGAAGCAGAAAAGTTCATCACCATCATCATCTTCACTGATTAAACCAAGGATGGTTTGTTCCGGTCTCAAACAGGCAAAGATTAGAGCTGGTCACTCCAGCGCTTCCTCGGACGTCCCACACCTCTCCGTCCCCTCGGCTTATTGTTCCAGAGTTTCTGGGGATGTGGCAGTCATCCATTCGGCACAGATGTTCTCACCAATTCAGTCGATACTGGGCGATCCTGTCTAGTACACTCATAATATTCTGTTCCTGCCGTATATCTGTGTTTCTTCTATGATCATGGAGAGTATACCCTGCCACGTATATTATACCCTGGTATTTTCAATACCACCAGATATAATATTCTTGTCTTGAGTTATTGTTGTTCGTATTTAAGACTTGATCAGTTTAAGTTAAATAACAAAACACGAAAAGACACAAGGATAAAATTTTGTAAAACGATGGCTGTACCTACCTGTACTTATGTCACGTAGTCCTTCAGTCTTCGACTGGTTTGTACTCTCCCCGCATATGCCCGTGGTGCGTGTGGTACTGAGACTCTCACAGGTATATGGGACCTACAGTTTAACGCCGGATCCGAACGGCATAGTTGGGGAAGATTTATACTAAGAAGGATACCTCTCGCTGGTTTGCCATTGCCTTGCGAGGGGGAACGGTCGTATCTAAATCAGATGGCCCCCGGCGGGAATTGAACCCGCGCCGACAGCGTAGCAGCGCCACACGCTAGCCACTACGCCACGACCGCTCCCTGTACTTATGTATGGAAATGAAAGTTGGATAAATACCAAAAAAGGAGACAGCAAAATACAGGCAGCAGAAATGAGATTTTTGAGACGGGTGAAAGGCTGCACAAGAAGAGATTTAGTAAGAAATGAAGACGTGGGAAATGAACTAAATGTATATGCAATAAATGAAAAAATAACTGAATATAAAGAAAGATGGAAACAACACGTAAATAGAATGGGAAATGGGAGAATACCCAAAAAATACTTAATTACAACCCAAGAGGGGAAAGAGATATAGGAAAACCACGAAAACGGTGGTCGTAAGTTTGTGAGGACGGAACAGGCAAATGCCTAATCCTTGTAGTGCAAAAAAAGAAGAAGAAGACAATTTAAGTTTACTAAGCAATTGTTATAATTATTGTTATTGTTAGCCGGTGGTCGACTGCTATTGAAGACAGACGTTTCGGCCCCACCATCGTAGGCCATCTTCAGAGTCGGAAAAAACGATTTGCAAGGTGTGGACCAATTCAGCCCAATACTAAGGTAGAGACTATGATAGTTTTACCGCTGTACTCCACCACGGACTAACAGCCCGGCTAACAATGTTGGCGCCGGCCGTGAAAGCTTAAGGAATTGTTTACTAAACCATCTTTTACAAGAAGATACAGACTCTTTTGGAGTAAGACAAATTTCTAAAAGCGTATTATTCTTCTAATCCCGCTGAAGAAATGTATTCAACAATGCCTGACGTATAAAGTCCAATTATTAACACTTAATATTTGCCTTTTTCAGTTATGATTTTATGCAGTTTAATTCGCTGAACAATTCTTCACTGTTTACTCATTTGGATACAGTTCTCCACCACTAATTAGTATGGGAAAGTTGTTCTTTCTATGAAATATTATTACCATTGTACGCCTCAAATTTTCAAACGAACCAAACCTTTTTACCAACTCTTTTACGGTTAAAATTTCAGCTGAACGTTTGTGTAAAATTTCTATTTACGAGTGTCACATTTCTTGCTGAGTGTTTAATGCAGAACCATCAGTATACTCTTGTCGTATCGTCTCCATTTTTTCTTGTTTTGCTCTTCGTAGTCAATCTTCTTGAAGAAATCATCTTTGTAATTTTATTCGGTGAAAATAGTTATTTTAAAGTCAGTGTTCATTTTGCTGCCCCTGGCTGTGCTGCCGGCGGGCACCCCCTCTGGCTTTTCCTCTGCCTTCGCGTGTAGAATGTCAAGATTACGACATTTTCCTTCAGCGTTTCGATTCAGGGCAACAAAATGAACATTAACTTAAAGAAACTATTTTCACCGAATAAAATTACAAAGATGATTTCTTTAAGAAGATTGACTACGAAGAGCAAAAGAAGAAAGAATGAAGACGATACCATAAGAGTTTTGCATTAAACACTCCGCAAGAATGTCAAGACTACGACATTCTCCTTCAGCGTTTCAGTGTTCAAACAGTGATATATCGATTGAATTAACTATCTAAAATGAAAGTTGAACAAATTTCAATAGGTTTTATAATATTTATTTTTTAATATCCACAACCGTTAATAATTACTCCATTTAATGGTTAAATCACTGTTCTCTAAACTATCATGTCTTGGAAGTTGTCTAGAAAGAGTCGGATAAGTGCATTCCACAAGTTACTCATCCCGAGAAATACGCATTGCTTAGACGTTTGTATCGGTATTACAACAACATTTGTTAAACGTAATACTACAGAGCGAAAATAGTCATATTTTAATATAATTAAGAATTTAGCCAATAAACAGTTTTTGACGGAAGCCTATTTGAAAAGATTTATAACTGCTTCTTTTCCACACACTCAATTAATCAATTTCACTAACAATGTAATAACAGAAAGTTTAATATATTATTAGTTATTATATTTTTTATACTTACAATAATTTTATTTTACCTTGTGAAAGAAAATAGTCTATTAATTAGCAATAACACGGCAATAAGTAGCAAACACGTATGCGACTTATTAAAAATAATACTACATAACTTTATTTATTATTATTATTATTCCAGCTGTAAAATGTTTACACATTTTCAGGAACCAAAGATCACAGAAGTGATTGAATTCTCATCTTTCACTGCTGCTTGTCCATCCAAAGATCTTCTTCAATTTCTCGTTCCCCCAATACAGTCTGAATTTCTTCTATCCAGGTGATAGTGGTCTTCTTCTTTTCCTTCTTCCTGGTGGGGTCCATTCCATAACTCTCCTTGACAATTTTTCCTGTGCCATTCTTTTTGTGTGTCCATACCATGAATTTTTTTGTTTGTCTGGATAAAATCGACAATTGAAATTGTCACATTCGTTCTCTCCTTAATGACTTCATTTCTAATTTTCTGAAGTCTGGATACTCTTGCCGAACGTCTCCAAAAGTCGTCTGTCATTAATTTAGTTCTTGTGTATTTATTAGTATTCCAAACTTCTGAGCCGTAAGTCATGATACTTCTAACAATGGTTTTAAATATTTTGGTTTTAGTTTCTGTTGTAATTTGCTTATCCCACAGGATTTACATTTAATGTAGGTATAGCCATCTTTCCCAAATTAATTCTGGATTGTATTTTTTTGTCCTGCTTCCCACTGGCCGTAATTTTACCCCTAAATAATTCTATTTCTCTGTATATGAAATCTTCCCCATGTCTTCCTCCAATATCAAGTCTTGATAAAAAAGTCACCTATTGCCATGTATTTTGTTTTATTCATATTTACCTTTAGTCGCCATTTCTGATATTCCTGTATCAATTTTCTAGTCATGTACTCTACGTCTTCAAAACCTTGAGCCAAAAGTAATTGGTTAATTTGATTTATTACAATCGAATAATTTAAGAAAAATACCACTTTTAAATGAACACGCATTCATTAGTATAGTAGCCTGCATTTTACTTTTTATTTTGTTTATCAAAAACAACTTTTGCTATCTTTCAGCTTTCACGATGTCTAAAAACGGATACGATGTTTGGCTGGGCAACGCCAGAGGCAATTACTACTCGAGGAAGCATGTTTCACTCAGCCCGGATGAACCGAAATTCTGGAATTACAGGTAGGCTTAATTTGAGAGGCGTACGCTTTACAAGTACTCAGAAGAAATTAGTCTTATACCGAGGACGTTAGAAAAATTTGAATGTGTCGCTTTTTAAATGTACATCTAGGTGACAAAACTGTAAATTTTTCCGAAAATTACGAATGCGTTGAGAACAATATACACATGATAGCTATTTGAACTAATTGTCTTATTGTTAATTGGTATCTTACTCTTTCACGGCCAGCGTGAACTCTGTTGAAATTCGTTTAACACCCTTCAGGCCGTGGTCCACTACTGCCGCATAAAACAGACGTTTCGGCCCCACCGTTGGAGAGCATCTTCAGTGTAACGACTCGAGTTCTTTACCAGTTTCCACAGTACTGTGGCAAAAGATTGTTTGCGGTCCTGAGCGGGACCGTTTAAATAAATTCGTGGAGTTGGCAAGTTGCTTCCTAAAATCAGCATTAGCCAACCGAAATCAAGCGCACTAACACTGGTCCCGCAGCACAGGATGTCAAATCCTGTCCTATTTAACAAGAGGCTTTGGTATTCATTGCGACGGAGCCATGCTTGTAACTCTGCACGGTGTCAATATGCAGCCGAGAGAAGAAGGGACTCACCGAGGTGTCAGGATCTTGTCTGGTCGCGATGATCGGCGTTAGCTAGTGTACGCTCGGGTACTGCAGACTTCTCCTGCTGCCTCACACGACAACAGCGGCTGTGTTCACCAACCCGTGCCCGTGTCGGTCGTACCAGTTACTAGAGTCCGTTGAAGATGGCCTCCAACGGGGAGGCCGAAACGTCTGTCAAGCGGCAGTAGCGGACCACGGGCTAATAGCCCGGAATGTTGTCAACAATGTCTTAATTTTAGTTCCGTAAAAATGGTAAGTAGGCCTACCGTATATGGCGCCGGTTAGAAAATTCTGTTCAGATTTGTGTGTGTACATGTGTGCGCGCGCGCGCGTGTGGTACAATACTGAGTCCGTAGAAAATTTAAAAATGTTTGATCATGGCTAATGTTTGAACGGTTGATCAGAGTATTGAATTTCTTTTTAAACGTTGTTTCCCTTTGTGAGTCACCTCGTTACTGTAAAAGACCTGGTCACTTCTGTATAGAGTAGTGAAGACAAATTGATGAAGAACGATTTAATCTGCTTTTTTAGTCTGCGAGTATTATTTATTCACTAAAAAAACGTTTTTTTTTGTAACGTGCAATGCAGTTTAAAAAGGAAAAGAATTCAGAATTCTTTATACTGTATTTATGAACTAAAAATCACTGGTTTATAAGTCTAATATGAAAACTTTTTAAAATTTCAGTGTATAATGACGTCAAAATTAAGTCCATTACACCGGAATCAAATTAAGATACTATTTAATTTCAACCAATTAGTATTTAATATAAGGTAGAGAAAATTGTATGATCTGTATTTTCTTCACAATTTAAAATAATCATTTAACAGTCATCCGTCCAAACTATGCTAACCTATCATTTGGAAACGCACCTTTGAATTGAAATAACCAGTTTTATTAAAATCCGTACTAGTCGGGTTACAAAAGTTAACACGAACGCTGGTACACACAATCATTTTATCGCTTCCGAACTGGGTAGCACAATAGGCAAAACAAAAAATTGTAGTCGACATGCTTCCCTCAAGTCAAAATCAAACAAAATTGTAATCAACCCAAATATATATTCAACAACATAAATATATATAATCTAAAATAGAGAGTTCAGTGCTGTGATTAAGGCTGCAAACGTTCTGGGCCACTAACGTCTACCACCTTACGCTAGCGTAACTCGATTTTACACTGATGATGGCAGTCGATGGCACTGCCGAAACGTCTGTTTTTGTAGAAAACAATGGACCACGGCCAAACAGCCCGGGAATGGATTTTAACAACATCGACTCCGGCCGCGTAAGCCTACGAGTACAATAATAGTAGCTCATTACGTTTCATTAGCATTGAGGTTACATGGCTACCAATTTATTTTATGTCAGTCACGTTTACATAGATTGTAATTGTTGTTTAGTTTACACGAAATCGCAGTAAAGGATACAACGACTTTCATCGACTACATACTCAACACCACTAACCAGGACAATCTGTACTACGTAGGTCACTGCATGGGCACAACCGTGTTCTACATGATGGCGTCTGTGCTGCCCAAGTACAACGCTAAAGTGAAGGCGATGGCCGCTATGGCGCCGGTCGCCTACTTTGTCACGTACTCGTCGTACGTCGGAAACGGAACGGCCACAGCTAGAACGATCAAGCAGTATTTGGTGAGTACTGAACACTACTTGCTTCATAGCCGCAGGGTCACTGTACCATACCCTCCTACAGTGGCGTGTCTAGAAGATGGTGTTGGGGAGGGGATCCGATCGAATCGGGTTCATACAAAAGAAAAAACATATTAAAAGTAATCAATATTACTATCTTTAAAGTGGCTACAAAACGTGTGATAATATCTTGAAGTCAATCCCATTAAAATAAACAGAAATAACTCAATAAAAATACTCGTTATTGAAACATTTTTTTACAAGATAGTTGTTGAGAGAAATAAGATATCCTATATCTCATATATCAAACGTATGCCTATATGCAAATGTGGTGTAATAAAGCTGTTTGTATACTGTATTTAAAAATAGAGTTACTACTATATTCGCGAACACAGCCGAAAAAAATAATAAAACAAACAACAAATTAAAACACTAACAGAATCCCTCGTCAAATTTGTCTGACCCCTGGGGGTGGGGTCCGGTACCGTTTGACACCCCCCTAAATAAGCCCCTGCCCTCCTAAAACAAACAACAGCCTCGGAAACTAACTTTTTACATTCAACACAAAACTGTCTTAACAGTCTAGAAAAAATTATAATATGCTAGGTTCAATTTCCTGTGATATAGGAATGCCGGAGGTTACGAAGCAGAAGACTACACCTCTGGGTGCCTAACTCTTCTGCTTTTCCTCTACTTTTTTAACTATAATTATCTTGTTGATTCATCCTCTTCGTTCACTTTATAAATATTATTATATATATAAACTTTCACAATTGAACTTAGTTTCATTTATCTTTCCCAAACGTTTCGAGGTGATGTTCCTCTACCTCAGTGGGATTAAAATATATATAAAATAAAATAATATATTGGCACAGGTATGTTGATGACATTTTACTCCTCTACAACGGCAACAAAAGACAAATAGAAAATTTCCACAAATACATTAACACTATACACCATAAATTAAAATTCACGCTTGAAATAGAACTAAATAATAGCATAAACTTCTTAGACCTTACAATCACCAAAACAAACAACACACACACATACAAAATATACAGGAAACCCACCACATCAGACATGGTCATATATAACTCATCCAACCACCCAACTCAACACAAACATGCAGCTTTCAACTACATGCTCCATAGGCTCACTTCAATACCCCTAAACACACATGACTACCAAGAAGAATTAAACACAATCAAATATATAGCAGGCAACAATGGATACAACCCCGATTTAATAAATAAACTACACAAACGCATCCTAAACACAAAAAGTAAAACACATCAGATCAACAGCACACAACCCAGTAAATACATAACACTTACATACTACAATTCCAATACGCACAAAATTGCAAACACATTTAGAAAACATAATTATAAAGTAGCCTACAGAACCAACAACACTATTAGGAAACACATAAATAATACTAACAAAAACACAGACACATACAGCAAAACAGGGGTATATAAATTAAATTGTAATGATTGTCACCAATTCTACATCGGCCAGACGGGAAGATCTTTTTCCTCCAGATTTTCAGAACATTTAAAAACCCTCACCACAAACTACATACATTCCACATTTGCCACATATTTACAAAACGAAAACCACCGTTACACAAACATAGAACACAACATGGAATTATTACACTACTTATCTAAAAGTAGAAAACTAAACTCAGCTGAACAATTTGAAATATACAGACATCACGCACTACAACCAAACAACATATTAAATGAACAATTACATTATAGATCACATACACTATTCGATACATTGATCCAAACACACAATTTGAACCTCAGCGCCAATTCCCTCCCACCATCAACCCCCACCACACACACCAGTCCATAACCGCTATACTGTTAAAATGACATTCAGTATTAATTCCCACTGAGGAAGAGGAACATCACCTCGAAACGTTTGGGAAAGATAAATGAAAGTAAGTTCAATTGTGAAAGTTTATATATATAATAATTTTTTAACTATATTTATTGTTGTAATCCAAATTCGTATTTACGAAACATGTATTGACGTCTAGCTATCACTAATATGCAAACTATGTTCACACGCACAACGTGCATTTTGTGATCAGCTAGCTTACTTACGCGGTCAGAATCGACGGAACGTTATGGATAAGGAAGAACAAGACGATTACTGGCGTAATTTGCGCTAAATGTTACACGGCGGTGGCAAAGGCCGGTAATCCTGTTAGTTATTGTACTTTACAGATTAAATACCAACAGACTATACACAGACTTGGTATAATATTTAATCTACTCTCATTGCATTATATAAGGCAAAAAAACTTTGTTATCACAATCTAAGCGTTTTAATTAGATAGTGACTTGTATACTTTGCCTTTAGCTTAGTACGCATTAAAAAAAAAAAAAAAAAATATAACCTACCTAATTTGTTGTTTTTGTTGAAACTGGATTATATCCTGATTGATGCAGCCTTGTTGCAAACACGAAAATAAAAACAAAAAAAATGAAAGAAACTGTTATCTCGCTATTTTAGTTTTTTAAAAACAAATTCAGCAAGAATTATATTTTTATAAATACTTATTTTCATCACAAGATCAAATAAAATTTACGTAAAGTTGTCAACAATATTAAAAAAAGAGTCAATGTTATTTATCACTCACTTCGAATAGATATTTGAATCAATTAAAAAAGAAATTACTTGTGTACTCACTTTTATAAATATTAATATCCAGTCAAAACTCATATATAACACGCAAATGACCTTACGTTGATAAAACAGTATTTTTAACAAAAATATAAAATTAGGTCTTAAAATTAGTTTTAACGCATTATGTTTTTGAAGTTTTCTTCCGGTAAGAATGTTTAAATTATGTTTAAAAATGTCTTGTATGACAACGTTTCACTCATATTACAATGAGTATCCTCAGATTTAAGTGACTGAGAATACTATGCATATGGGATATTCTTTTAATCAAAATGTGATTAGGGCGTCCGGAGTGTTAGGGCGTGGTGCACAAATTTTACGTAAAACTATAGAATCACTGGACTACACATGCTCCACCTTCTGAGGCTGACGGACAAGCGTGTCTTTATCAAGATGGTAGTTGACCCGGCTCTTCGTATATGTGAGGCCCAGCATCTGCATGAAGAACTCGCCCGTATATGCGAGCGACTGGTTATTCCGCTGTGAAGAGTCTTGAGGCCGCGAAGATCTCGACGAGCCGATGCGTCGGAGGAGCAGCAGGTGGTCGGCACAGCGTTATTGCCCTATATCAGGAGCGTGATGGACCAACTTCATCGGGAAGTTGCTCGAGCGGCGTGGGGATACGCAATGTTTTCCTGCCGACACAGAAGATCCAACAACCCCTGAGGTCTGTGAAAGACGCTGGGGATCCGCTTGCTTCGTGCGGTGTGTACATAGTGCCTAGTCCGGCGGTAAATCGGCACAAAACAGAGTAGTGTCAACACGGGCAGATACTGTCGTCTTGGTCAGCCTCAGAAGTCGGCTATGGCGGTGCATGCTTGCCCAGTGAAGGCCTACAGTCTTGTTTGCGGATACCCAGGTCCTGTCTTCGACTCGTTGCTACTTCGCTCAGTTGCAGAAGGAGGAGATCGATATCTTCAAGCATGGCGTTCTGAGTATGAATAAACGCGTCGACAGAGAGACACAAGATGCGTGCGTTGACCAGGCCGGAGCCCGATGAACGCAGAGTTCATACAGTGTAGAGCGGCCGACCCATACGATGTGCGGGTGTGCGCATCTTGTGCACCTAGTGCGTGCCTGTACACGATTGGCGTGTATGAGGAGGGTCCGCAAATGTCGCTTCAGTCTTTCTCCATACCGGAGACGCGACTCCGTGCCCTCCTTGAGGCATCGCCAGCAGGAGAAGCGTTGGTATAGTCGATAGGCTCGACTACCCGTAGGCGAGTTAACCGTAACTATGGGTTGCCACTACAGGGTGGATGGCTCCCACAATTATGCACATGCATACCTCGCGGTTTCCCATGCTCGTAGTTTAAGCCCAGCCGATGCGGCAAAGCAGGTGATGACTGTAATGTGTAAAAATATACTGACTGTCTCACTACTCTTGCACACGCTGGTTTTCGGACCCGGCATCGGCAACCATCGCCTAAGGTAGTGCTAGCAAGCCGCTTAGAGGGTGGTGGACGGTTCTATGGGGTTCTTGAGACAGCTTCAGGAGGATCGTCTAGCAACGTTGGGCGTCTGATGCGTATTGGGGAATGGAGCATTGTCCATTTGATCCATTTGACAGGCCGGTTCTGGAAGGAGATTAACCGGCCTGTGTGAATAAATTAGTCGTCAGGGTAGGAACTCAAAGGCCTCGATGGAGAGCGTCATAGACGCAACTAGACCCTGACGCTCGATGAGTACTGCCGACTGGTGCTTAGACATTTTAAATCCGCCCAATCAGGGCACAGCTCGATAGGGCTTCCGATTAGCGGAATTTATAACAACTGGAATAGGAGCGAAATGTTATAAGTAGAGATGTCCTTATAGCGGACACTGCGTTAATGTTTAACTTAGTCCTTTGCAGAGGTTTAAAACCTTAGTTCGCGCTCTACTGATGATGGTCATTGTGAGCACGGCCGAAACGTCTACAATTTGCTTTACATTAAATTTTTAGACCAAGGCCTAATAACCCATACAGTAATCGTAATCACATTGACAATTCTATTTATTTTTATTCTAATTGTTAAATAGGTTTTGTAACATTTAGAATTGGAATCTTTTTCAAGTTTTTGAAAATACTTTTCCCAATATTAACTAATAATTTTATGTTTAAGCCTACATAGGGAGAAAGAGTTGATTCTGAAAATGAGTATGACACAATTCGTAACTTTAAAATATAAACCTATGTCTGAACAGTATTAGACTGCGAACACTCAGATGAACATAGTGCCAATTTCGATCGTTATACCTGTTAATGATAGTTTGTTAAGCATAGTTTGTTATTTTCGTGATATTATTATACTGCAGTTACACCATTACCTGTAATAAGGTCAAAACGACAACTAATTAAATTATTTGAATCGAGTTCAAGAGCGTATGCATTCCTTTTATTAAGCCTGTAGTACGGAATAGATAAAAAATGATATTCTTTACCTATAAATTAGTTTCGTAAATGTAGACTATTGTACGTAGGAGACTATAATGTCTTATTATAGGGAAATGAATTTTTGTTTATAATTTTCTTCTTTGTTATTAGAATAATAAATGGGCTTTTGTCATCACTAATAGTATAGGCCTATAACAGGTAATACTTCAGCTTTCCAAAACAATTTGGGAGCCATCTTCAGGTAAACTACAAGCTTAAACATCACAGCTAGATTTAGTTGTGATGGAAAAGTATTCATGATTTGTTTATTACTAAAAATTGTTAACACTGTTGATAATAATTTCATTTTCTTTTCAAAGATTATATCAAATTTAGTTGAATGTGAAAGGGTTGATTTTATGTTGAAAATTGTCATAACTGCCAAATATTAGGTTAAGTATTCTAAATTATTTAAATTTAAATCTATTTTAAATTTAAATTTAAATTATATATAATTGTTAATACTATATCTTAGTTGTAATCATTGATGTGAATTAAGGTTAAAAAGGATTATTTCAGTCGGGGTTAATTTTGAAATATTAAGGATCTATTTTCTAGTATATACATACGTTAGTATTTAGTAAAGTCTGTATAAGGTTTCAGTGACTGCACAATAAATATGTGACAAAATTGTTGGCGATAAGAGTTAATCTTATGAAAGATTGTTTTTTGTTTAATTAAATATATAACAAGGACATTAATAAGACATTAATAAACCTTAACTTGTCACTGTTTGCAGTACAGTATGTGGTGAGCAGGTAATACCTAGTGCTGTGAATGTAACGAACATTGTAAACTTTAGTAATGGGAATAAAGATATTAAAAAAAAACAATATAACTGAAATATAATATCATTGTTCTATTACTGAAATGATAGACTCAATTTTAAAAAAAGAATCAATACTTTGGTGATAAAGAATTGATTATACTGTACTTCAGTTATAATGTATTAGTTTGTAGTATAGCCGTAAGACAGTTGCGATTGTTTGAAAAATATTATCAGTGATGGCTAAAATCCGTTTATTAAATACTACTATTTATGACCCATTGCTGTCATCTTTTAAAGACGTTGTCGGTATTACATACAGAATGTAACATAAAATGTTTCCTCATTATACATACTCAGATTCTTTGGATCAATATAAGGAAAGAAGTTTCCATGAACGTTGGTCGTTTTCCGTTTGCCGTCATTTTGTATTTAAAAAAAAACTCTATGTTACAAGAAGAAATTGAGATATCTTAATGAAATTTGGTGCAAATATTTACGTTAATGTTCTTTAATAAATAAATAACTACATAATTATTTTGTGATTTTAAATTTTAAAATGGCGCCACTATCATTTTTTAACCATAACAGGTCTGTAAATTTTAATTTTATCAAATTATGGTTTATTAAGTAAAATATTAAGCATTTTAGTCACCACTTGCTTGCTTCAATTGAATAACAAGTAACCGAATTTTGGTAGAAAACAACTTACCCATAAATTCTGTCTCCTTTTTATTATTTTGAGCAGAAATTCGATTTCTCCGCATGTACGAGGTTTGATCAAAAAGTTCGTGCAATTTTGCAAATTTCCACCGCTACAAGAGTTCAATTAAAAAACTGTATTTATGTGATATTGGTACACATGTTAGTAACAATAGTCTAAAATTTAGCCCTATTTGATGCATTGTTTTCGCAACTAATTGAGTAAGTCGTCCTTAGGTGTATTGAGCGATTTTTTGTCATTCTACTGTACAATGCAAAATTGAAGAACATGGATTAAATTTTGTATAAACTGTGAGATAAACTACTGTGCCCTGGTAAACGTGCTCAGAAGGCTTCTGGCGAGACTGCCGTGCGTGATTAAGCGGTTTACGTGCTCAGAAGGCTTCTGGCGAGACTGCCGTGCGTGAATAAGCGGTTTACAAGCTTCAACGACTGCCACGATGAGTTGAAAATCGTGGCTGTCAAATAAAGATTATGTTTTTTGTGTTCCACGATATTTCATCGCTAGTCGCAATGGTAAATAAAGAGTACTTTCTCGGACATTTTACGTCATTTTCACAAAGATATTCTTTCGTAATTTATGAAAATTGCAGCCTGATAAAGTGCCTGAACGCACTTCATTGCTTGTTAAGAATTTTACCAGGCTATTCAAAAGGAAACGTCACAACATTACACGGAAACTGCCGTATTCACCAGATGTGTCCCAACGCGATCTTTTCGTCTCCCAGTAGTGGTAATTTCCACGAAAGCACAACGTTGGAAACGTAAAACGAAAATCGCTAAACGAGCTCAAGGCTGTACACAAAATGCATGCTGAAATGTTTTGAAGACTACAGAACGGCTGGCTTAATCGTGTTACAAACGACTGAGACTGCTTTGAAGGGGGCAGTATCAGTGTTGCTGAGTGAAGGTATAATTTTTTAAATAAACAAGAACTGTATGGACTTTTTGATCAAACCTCGTATATGCCCGGATGTCCGGCTTACATGTACTAAACATTTAGTAGTAGAGACTTCATGTGATTTGGTTTAAAATTTAATTTATGTTGGTTTCTTCAAGAAACGTATGTCAGAACAAGGTAAAGTGGAGGCGTTTCCGAGGATTGACGTCAAACCGTCTCCTTCTCAGCTACAGTGCTCCGACGTGCTGCCACAGTTCGAGCACTACTGCTACGCTCTCACAGCGGTAAGTCCCCGTTCATGTTACAAAACAATTATTTAATACGGCTCCAAGCCCCAATATAATATATTTTAACAAAATTATTAATAAGCGTTAAGTGTAAAAAGTTTTCATAAATGATCCTCATTTAATATAAAAATGAAAAAAAAATAGATTGCACATTAATGTGATAAAGAAAATATGAAAATCAAAATTAAAAAATACTTAGATTATTATAGAAAAAAATCGTAATGTCTATTTCTGAAAGTTACACAGGTAACACAGTGCTTACAAAGAAGATTTATTAAAATAAATATCTATGTGGTTATTTAACTTAAAATGGTACGGGATTTTTTCAGGTTGCTCACTGTCTTTTGTAGCTTTTCTCAAATTTATAAGTGTAGTTTACATAAAGGAGTAATAGAGTGCAAACCTTCAGCCAATTTTTGCGAAAAATCGAATGAAAACTTGGAAATGACGGATAATATTTAATTCACTAAACCCAGACCTATCAAGTATTTATCCGGAATCCGTTAGACAGTTTTCTACAGCTAGATCATGGATCGGTTTACATGATTTCTAATAATAATAATAATGGCTTCCGTGTGTGCCACCGAAGCAGCTTAGGAGTCAGGCAGGGTAGGCTGTCTTATGGGAGCCGTACGGCATACAAGGAAGGCAGTGTGGGCAGCACTACGCTTCAGCCGCCCATTATTATCCCCAGGATGTTATCCCAAGTACTCATTTTCAACACATGATTTCTACATAGGTTAATATCTTAGACTAACATTTTTTATTTTCTCTGAGAACGTACCGGGCAATTAACATTCCGGTTAAACAAGTTTTGGTTATTCAAGGCTATACTGTACTTCACCAAATAAATAATGTTTCATACATTTGTAGCTATGTCTATTGGTTCCATCCAGTATCCTTTATACCAAGTTATAATTTAATCAGTTTTTCCAAATAGACACTCTCTACTTAATCGCTAAACATCTTACTTTGATATTTTCATACTTTGTTAACAACGTATCCTAACAAACAACGCGATTAACAAGATGGACACGTATGCGATGTACAAATATTTTATCCAAATGTCCTCTTTTCTACGGTGTAGGCCTACTCTAGACCAGGAGTTGAGTATAGAGCATAGTCAATTTGCAAAGTAAAAGTGTTTAATACATCAACGGGTTTTTTCTAACAACAAACATAAATAAACATGTATTTACAGAAGGCAGAGACGGCATGAGGCTACTTGAATACCTTCGCGCAACGTGGTGTGTGGATGTTGCGACTGTGGTTTTGCGATGTAGAAAGGAAAAGGAAAGACTACCCATATTGCTTTTTCCTGAAGTGATTGCGATCTGCAAATGATGGCTTTTCCTGAAGTAAAATATTCCTTCTCTCCCCGTTCAAATCTTTGAGTAGCGAATGTTTCAGAAAAAATAATAGAAAATAATGTCTTCAACAATACATAGAAACGTTTCAAGTCAGGCATAAAGAAGACCAGGAATACTCTAGTAGCCGAAACGAGAAATGGGCAAGTGTGGATTAAGTATAATGGGTTTAAGTAAAGTGAGATGAACTGAACATAAGAAATTTGTAAAAATTGTACTGTGTTTTATTCAGGTGAAAACCGTGGTGACAAAGGAGAGGTCACAATAAAGAAATGTAAATTGTAAAATAGTGTAATTAAAGTTTAGTGTGTGAATGATCGTTTGATATGTATACAACTATGTGGGTATCCAGTGGATGTTTTATTAGATGTCAACATCAGATTATGATGGTGCAGTGGTTGAGAAAATGTATGAAGAAACAGATGAAAGCTTACGTGAAGAGGAAGAGACAAAATAGCAATATATTGTCCAGCATATGGATAGTATTGTTGGATCTTATGGATTAGGGAGAAGGTACGACAGAGGAAGAATGATATTGAGACTGTAATCAGTATGATATGATAATAACCAACACCGGACACGAGAAGAGTAAAACAAAGTTATACACCTGAAAAAGTCCCGGACGTCGTGATTATATCATCGTCAAAATTCCGGGGCAGTGTTGGAGATGAAAAAAATCTACCAAGAGCTGTTATCAACTCAGACTACAACCTGCTTGTTGCGGACATCCAGACGGCCTGTAGCGGATCAGGAAGACGTCTAAGGGGAAAGCAATAAGGAATTTAGAAAAAAAACACTCAGTGACAGTGGTAAAATTACAGGATGCTTAAAAAAAGAAGGACTGACCGAAACAAAGGAAAATGCTTAAAGTGAGTGGAAGAATTTAAAGAAAGTTTTGTTGCACACATTGAACAACAATGTTGACAAAGTAGGATGAACTATCAGGAAACCATGAATAACACAAAAGATGCCAGAGAAAATGGAAGAAAGACATAACTGAAAAAACATTATTCTATAGGCTACACGAGACTGAAGAATGAACTAAGAAAAGGGACTGATAGGGCAAAGGGAAAATACGTCCCAGACGTATGATGAAATCAGGAAGTACTATCAAAGAGGGAGATACTACCTGATGTATCAGAAGACGAATGAGCTGGAATAGAGATAGAATAACGAAATGAGATTATTTGACATAGAAAATTCTCAAGTACAAAATTTTTGTTACAAATCAAAGAGACAAATTCTAAAAATCTGTAAGGAATACAAAGAAGAGCTTTTTATAAGAAATACTGATCATAAGACATAGAGATGGAAACAGAAGAGATAGATAAAGATGAGATAGGATATGTCATACCCAAGAATGAAGTGGAAAGAATTGTAAATCACATGAAGAGAAAAAAAGAACAGGAAAAATGATATAACAATAGACTTGTTGCTGAATGAAGTAGGAGAAAGCGGAATGAGGAAGCTGACCCAATCCACTTACCTACCTACAAAACCTGAGAGCGTCGGAAGGATTTGCTTGAGGGCTAGGTTCGCACTAACGAAGAAACAGCAAGCTAAGGTATATAGCGATCACAGAACCATCAGCTTGATTTCCCATACAGGAAAAATTATAGCACGCGTATTAAGTAGGCGACTAGTACAAAGGATAGAAGTGAGTGGGGAAGAATAATTAGATTTACGAAAGGGAAGAGGAACTAGAGACGCACTGGAATGGAAAAGATCATGTCAGCGGGAGTTCTGGCGGTCAATGTGTAAGTACGTGTTTATTTTAGTGACAGACAAAAGCATTGGACCGTTTAAACCCGATAATCTGATAGAAATATTGAGGAAAGTAGGCGTTAACTGAAAGAATAGTAGATTTATCCTCAACCTACACCTAGGAAAAAATGTGAAGGTGCGCCTGGATCGTGAAGAGACCATCTGTGTGGAGACGGGAAGAGGCATGCATATTACCCTCGACTGCGAGTAACGTGTACAAGACTAGTTAGCCAAGGACTCATTGGATAAGTAGTCAGTGTCTTCATAAAAGCAGGGGGAGTCATTAGCACCATGAAATATGCGGACGACCTAGTGCTCCTGGTCATGTTGCCAAAGGAGCAGGACCTGAACCGGGGAAGATGACTACCGAGGCAACAGTCGAAACGACTGGACCACGAGCAAATAGAAAGAAATAATATTCTTGGAGAAAGTGGCTTGATCCTTGAAAGTTTTAATACGTCCATCTGGATTATTATTTCTCTGGTTACTTTCTCATTTAGCAAGTCAATGTGGCAAATTGGATTAGGCTTTAGCTATCTCTTTTGAAAGCACTTACCAGATATACCAACTACTTGAGGAGTAGCTGCAATTCCAGTTCAAATAATTGTCTTCACTTTCTATAAGATGATCTATTTCAGAATTTTCATCTAATAGCTTTTGTAGTTTGTTACAAATGAAAATGTTGTGTCTCTTAATTTCTTTTATCCTCCTTAATCTTTTCGTTTTTATTCCAGTTACGTTTTTCCTGTCAATTAAAAATCTTATTGTATCTATACACTCGTATTGGTATTAAGTGTGTAACCCGCTACGTTTTTTTTTGTTTATTACTTACAGAAACTGGCATACCCCTTTTGTTTCTCTCTGTTAATTTTTTTTTTTTTGAAATATTTGCTACGGCAAAGTCACTCCGCCTTAATTCTTTACATAATTCCATCTCATTTTTACTTCAATTCTCACAAACAGTAGTAACTTTGAGAAGTTTCTTTAAAATTGGGCACTCGTCTGAGACATAGTAACTGCGACCATGAACAACCGGATTGTCAGTCGGTATTGTGAGTGCCAAGGTATACCCATTGCAGCACAGACCGATTGGGCGACATAGTATGAATGATTATTTGTGAATGGCTCTTGTGACTAATTTATTATAGCTATTAAACATTTTTACAATGCACGTTGTATTACTATGAGTGAAAGAAAATCGTATTAAGGTGATGAAGATGATGATTGATGTATTTGAATTTAGTTCATAAATAAAACGTGGTTTTGTTTCTATTGAGTCTAGTGTACATTATATAGATTTAGTTTTGATATCCTGAAAATCACGTCAACATCACTAATGCTTAAGTATCATTATGTTTCAGCAATTCAATGAAACACTGGGCACAGAATACTTACCGGCAGGCATATCTGTAAAGACAGTGGAACACTACAGACAGGCAACAATTTATAGTACGTATCATGTTTATTTGTCTCAGTTACGAAAGTCTAGGTAATTATCCTGTTCAGTTCACATAAAGTCTGTATCTCATTACGGTTTACAGAACTTCCAGTGCTATTTCTCGTGATAGGCCTACGTGTGCTGATGGATGCATGCCGCCAGCACATTTCTTCCAGCGTCTTTCTTCATTATATTTAATTTCTTTCTTTTCGCACACCGTGTCTGTGTACACTGTTATCATTTTACGTGACAGATTTCGCTTATATATTTTGTTACCATTTCATTAACCTCTTTTTCTTCTTTAGCACTACAGTCTAACGTGAGTCCTGGGATCCAACACGAATCCTCTCCAATGTCTCCTATCCATTGCCCACTCAGTGTAACCCCTCACATCCATTCTTCTTATATCTTCTAACACATCATCCAACCATCTTACCCTAGGTCGGCTTCTCTTCCTGTTTTTATAGACTTGCGCGCTTTAGGATTTTCTTTGCCTAACGCTGATCATCCATCCGCTCTATGTGACCCTAGGCATCGTATTCGTTGAACCTTTACGAATCTTACGAATTATTAATTCCCTATTATTTTGAAAACTTTTCTCAGAATATTTAATCCTATGACATCAGACTTGTGGCATATTGTTATCTCTTTTTTCCACAGTGTCAGTTCAAATTTCACATTGTATCTGAATTACGTAATTTCAACCATCTTCAGGTGTGAACCTATCCCCATACCAGCTTAATGGAAACAACAACTTCCTCAACCCACTTCTCACAACATCTTAAAGTTAAAGAGAAATCTGTCTCTATCACGTGGAATGTAAATTTACAAAGTTAGCCTATCATTATCATTATAGCCTTGAAAGCTCAATTAATTAATTAGGGTAACGTTTATGTTGAATAAAGACTTGAAATCTTTTTTTTTTAAATCAAGATAAGTATTTACGACCCTGAGGTTACTAACACAAAGACACAACTGCACGACATGAATAAAAATTATAGAACTAGTACTGACCGTAGTTCGCGATAAATGACAATTCGTACATGCGGCGGATGCAAAATCCTATTGGTTGTTGTATTTGCATGCATGGCACTTTGACAGATCCACTACCGACAGATTACATACAAACTTGGTAATCTATTCTCGGAAACAAACTTTGCGTTGTACAAAACAAATAACTTTGTTATCATACCGATTTTATTTACGTAGTAAATTTTTTTGTCTAATCTACAATTTGAAACACTACAGAAAAACTTTAAAAACTTATAATACACTTATGAATGTTTTTGTAGTTACTTATTATGTATGTCTCACTAAGGACAGGTTAGCCCTTTTCATATGTGTTCCTTGTTCTCAAGTGGAGACGTCAGTATTTGCAGTGTTGGCAATAAAACTATCAGTGAAGTCTGTAATGAACAGTGCATTCTGTGACTATGAATAGAGAAGAATGGCGAAATCTTCTGAAGAAGGCCAGGTCCCACAAAGGGCTGTCGAGCCACTGATGATGATGATGAAGTCTGTAATGTAATCAAGTCCCAACAGTGTATCTTCCTCTTTCAATACATGCCGTACATAATGAAATCACTTGTTCCATTCCTCGCAGTGATGACTGTATAATCTCTTGTAATGTACATGAGTCAACATTGGAATATATGGCAAAAGATATTTGGTATTGTGCTATTCATAACGTTATATTTCGCTGTTAATATTTGAATAATTATAAATTCAGCAACAGATATTAAAAAAAAAAATAACAGGAAGAAGTATAGTAACAAAATAAGAATATATAGTTTCTAAGGCTGTCACGGCCGGCCGTGGTCTGTCATTTGTGTTTACAGAGGTTCGGCCCCACCATCGGAAGCAATCTTCAGTATTGGAAGCAACTGGCACGGTGTACGCCAATTAGCCCCAGTGATGAGGTAAAGACTGTTTGCTTCCAATACTGAAGATTGCTTCTGACAGTGGGGCTGAACCTCTGTAAACACAAACGATAGACCACGGCAAAACAACCCGGCAAAGAATACTTTTAAAATAAGAATAATTTAAAAACAAGCAATTGTCTCCCTCCTCTATCTATTTCTTCCTCTACGCCTCTTCTCTCTTACTCACTCTCTCGTCTTTTCTTACTGAGTAAGACCGGATCACTGTACGACTGCACCTCTGAGGGTGCTTCTAAGCACATAGCTTAACTTATTTAAATAAATAATCAAATTAAGGTAATCAGTGTCAGTTAAAATAATGTTAGTGGTTGGTTTCGTTCAGAAGAGATACGTTACTTCGACTATGACTCGGCCCGTGCCAACATAGCCGTCTACAAGACTAGCACGCCCCCGGCTTACAACCTCAGCCTGGTCACAACGCCGATGTCTCTATACTACTGTCACTTGGACAAGTTCGTCTCTCAGAAGGTAACAAAATAACAAGCAGACTCATACACCTTCTTTAAGTTATTGCGTTTAGTTATCTTTTAGCCTGAATTTAATATGTCTGACTGACTGCCTACAAAAGTATTAAAAATATGTTTAACTACATTTGGAATTGCAGAATTGCTTAAATTGAAAAGATTTTGCACTAAATAAAATTATAGTGACATGGGTTTCCACGTGCATCTCGAGTAAACATATTTATTGTGAGAGTGGGAATGAAGATCATAATTGTATCAAATACGTATTTTACATAAAATACTTGACTTTTAGGTTGATTTTTCTTATTGAATACAGGGTTCTTTTGTTTATTCTCAGAATATGAATTACACACGCGCGCGAACCTGCGTCCTCATTATTTGGATAAATAATGTTATTGGGCATTATTAGAAAAAATTTAAGGTCTCATTATAAGTGGGAAAAATAAAGTCATTATCGAATATCAGTATAATAATTTGTATTATACCTGTACACATTTTGTACAATAACATCTCGTAACTGTATAAATTAATTTGTCCAAAAATGTTCGTGTATTCTTACTAAAATATTTATATTGTTACGACGGTCTCATTGTCGCTTGGTACAGTAGAAACAAAATACAGACTCCAATGAAATCACTAATTGCCAGCTTTAATTATTCACAAATAACAATTTGAAATCAACAACATACTTCCGTACAGTAATTCTAGTTAAATTTGTTCACACGCAATATTAATATCAACTATTAGAGTTCCATACTAATTATAACACAATAATCACTTCGCAACAATACTTCGAACCGCACTTGAATAAATAGCTACTTATAACTGACTAACTAAGTAGCAGCTGTTGCATATCTATAGCCCGCAGATGTTCTATAATGTGCATCAACAAGCACTCGAAAAGTCTAGAGCGTAGTTGAGTGGGGCCTTGACAGAAACACGCGCCCGATCGGCTACCCGAGAAACGTGTAGAACGACACTCCCGAGTGTTCAAGAGCGTCCCGTCGTTACAATATTATCACTATTCATGTTTCACGCTTTTGCTGTATTTAAACAAACACAAAAAGCAATAAGTGAATAATACAAACATTACGGAAAAACAGTACAAAAAGTGGGCCTGTATAAAAAGAAGTTACTTTATAACCTCGAGCAGCAATGTCTGACTTTTGGTGATCCGTTTGGTTTGATAGGACTTCCTATGTACGGTACGATGGTCATACAGTTGATTAATATTTTGATTGATTGTAACTTTATTTAGTTTCAACATTCACAATATTTGGTTATCTGATATCTACGTAGTATACTCAGTAATGTTTGACAACACCTTGATAACAATATTCATTTCTAATTCTTAAGCAGTTTTCAGTATGGTGTTTTCACAGCTCGTTGTTTAGATTTTTTGAGAAAGTTCAGACCGAAAATGTTTGACAACACCTTGATAACAATATTCATTTCTAATTCTTAAGCAGTTTTCAGTATGGTGTTTTCACAGCTCGTTGTTTAGATTTTTTGAGAAAGTTCAGACCGGTTAAGGTTTTGTGAATTTATAGGGTAATAAATAATCAAGATAAAAGTGAGATAAGTGTAGCAAAAATGAATCATCTAACAAGAGAGATAAGAGGAAATAATCAAAGAAGCAACAAACTGAAAAATAGAACCTGTCACATAAACACAGTTTGGTAAGAAAAAAGATTTATCGAACAATGATTTATCACTTGGGTGGTGAGAGCCATCTACAAAGAATAAATAGCATAGAACAGGTTGAGGGGATTTAAGAAACAAGAACGGCAGTTTAAAGAAAAGTGGAAGGCGTGAGGCAATACACTAAGTAAAATACAAAGAAAAATGAATAACATGACGTTCGCATACAATAGAAAGGACTCGCACAAATTTATGAAGAAAGAGATAACAGTTCAAGTTATCAGGTACAGGGAAAATAAAAAAGGTTTTCACTCCATGTAAATAAATAGGACATGTTCAGTGAGTGAATAAGGATACCAGTTAAAACTGACTGGAAACGTGTATCCCAATCAGTTCAATGTCCATTAATTGTAGATTTATTTATTTTAATAATTTTTCATGATTTTATATAACTACTAGCAGTGTAAGCACAGAAGGGCTCCAGGAACTCTTCTACTCTAAGGGTAGAATGGGGCTTGATTATATACAACGATTTGAATTGAATATGACTAATATTAATATATCCCAATTTTCAGTAATATACTTCTATTAATATATAGGCTATATTTAAAATACGAAGTGACAAAAAATAGTAAAGTTATTAAAACCATTATTTAAAAATGTGTTTGTTGTTCAACAGGAAATCGACATACTTACGAAAGTGTTACCAAACATAGTGGACGTGTACAAAGTGCCTTCGCATGTCTTTGATCACGGAGACTATCTGTTCCCTATGGACGCAGAGAACAAGTATCGCGTAAATCTGTATCAGAAAATTCTTGAAAACTTCAAGAAATCGCCGTAAATATAGTTAATTAAGCAAACTATTTAATTAAACAATATGATCTGAATTGAATTATTATTGTCTTGACTTAATTTTCCTCATTTTCAGGAATGACAATTTATTTTAGTTTTTTCTGCGCCTCAATGTACTAACACAAAACAAGACTTTGTTTCGGTACTTGTTAACTTGTTTCTTGTTTCGTCGTTTAGTGTGCTAATTAAAAAATGAAGCTGAGTTATCTTTTCAGCGTTTGTTGTAACTGCGGATTCCAGCGCACTCTTTGTCCTATGATTATGTGTCAGCATCTCATGCTATTGTTTTTCCTAACATCTCTCTCATTTGCAGTACGTTTGACGTACATCAGTACGTTTGCAGGCCCGCGTTTGACATCAACAGCATCCTGGGCACACTGTGAGCAAGCTCTCTCCCTAAGGATATTTCAGCCCTTACAATAAATACAGCAAATAACAACAATGGCATGCAAGTTTTGCTTCGGGAGGGATTTCTCATTGAACCCTCCTTCGGAGAGCCTTTCCATTATCCACCACCTACGGTGTTCCGGACTAGCAACCGGCAACCGTAAAAAACATAAACCTCTGTACTCGAATTTAATAAACAAACACTTGGTAAGTGCTACAGATGATTTTATTTTCCTGACAATTGTTTCACCAGTTACGGCAGCCTCAGAGGTTGGATTCCAAACTTACCAAGTGTTTATTTATTAAATTCAAGTATTAGTAAAATGTTCTACTAAGTGCCGAGCGACCGAATAGCCGAGCCAATCAGTGTAATAAACCTCTGTTACTCACGTAATGATAGCGAGAATATAGACTTCATTTTTTACGGTATCACGGACCTCCCACCCACCCTTTTACTGAAAACATGCAATTCTAACTATTCCAAAATTATCACATTATATATTCTATAAGTTTTTATATATCTTTATTAACATATTCGTTGATCGTTTTAATTTAATATCTTATGAGTTTCTTTCTGGTCTTGGCTCTAGCAAAATAATCGACTAAATCGGTCAAATCAATTTTCATTGTAATATCGCTTTGCGTGCACATTTTAGTAATGGGGGTGGAACGGATGAGAGGGGGATGAATGGTTGGGTAAAACTGGACCAGAGGGGGCCGCAAAACATGTAGGCCTATAGCCTGCAGACGGCAAAACAATACACCTCTGACTGGAATGGCTTAGCCCGTACACAGCAGGACTTACCAAAGAGGTTCTTCTGTTTTGGTTATTTTTCAGAATCAGCATCCAACTTGGCCAGATCCAATACCATGCCCGTTCCGTTGCTACGTTGTCACTGTACAGGCAAATACGATTCAATCGCGTCTTCCGTATTTATCATACTTTTTGTAAGTTTAGTTATTATTTTTAGGTTAAGGAGGTTTTCTCACTTTCCCTCATTTTTTCCTTTCACGGACGTTGTGCACCCAGGCTTTTGGGCCCCTGGACACCTGCCCAGTGTGACCGTTGTAAAATCAGGACTGTATGTATGAAAGTATATATCTCTTTCCTCTAACATCATAAGGATTACAATATGACATGTGTTAACAAAACAATACTTATCGTAAAATTTTCAGTATTCTTAACACATTTATTTCGTACTTGTTTCTACCATGCAGGAACAGAGGTAACACTGATAACAGCAGGCACGATATTCACATGAACCTGTAATGTTAGCTAAAACAGGACGTATACAATTTTATTGTTCACTACAAATTATTGGAATAATTTTGTTCATAACTTTATCATGGATTGAAATGATGATTTTATTCACCGTAATAGTTTATTTCTGATGTGCATTGAAATAAGTTTTATTTAAAGCAACGTATGTCGTGTATGAAGATCCAATCCGCTTAGAAATTTAAAAATATATAAACGAACAGCTTAACTTTATTATTAAAAAAATGTCAGACTCATGAGTTTTTAATTAATAGTCCTTAATTTAAGCTCTTTAATTTTAATACAGGACAATATAATTTTGTGCTTACACGTGCGCGCGTACGCTTAAGTACTTACGAACTGCTAAGCGTAACGGAGCAACGCATGTAACGCGGCGTAACGGGGGGGGGGGGGAATGTGTTTACAGTCAGTTTACTTGTTGCTAGGCAACTGCACAGTTCTTGTGAGGGAAACGGGATTATTTGTTGTACACCCAGAGTTTATATATACAACGTTTTGAAATTCGAATTTTTACATATTGAATTTACATCCTGTTAATGTATGAAGTTATTAAAGACAGAATGAATGTGAAAAACTCATTTGTTGATTTTATTCGAACACAAAAATTACAACGGTATGGGCACACACAAAAAATGGAACAGGAAAGGTTGCCAAGGAGAGTCTGAATGGACTACACCAGGAAGAAGGAAGAGAGGAAGACCACCTATCACCTGGATAGAAGAAATTTAGACTATATTGAGGGAAAGAAAAATTGAAGAAGATCTTTAGATGGACAAGCAGGAGTGAAAGATGAGAATTCAATCAATCCTGTGCTAATTATAAGTATAACACTACCGACTCGGAACACAAAGTTTTATATTTGTAAACATGTAAAATTTTTACCTTATAGCCTGAACCAGTTTTCGTTTATTATAAGCTTCGTCAGAGGTTGCCATTGGGAGTCTTGTTCTTGGCAACGTCGCCGTCTTTTGAAAGATCGATGTTGTGTGTGTGGGTTCTGATACGTTCGAATAATATGTTCTAAATTGATCAGATTGCAACAAATTCTACATGGGTCAGACAAGATGTTGCTTCAAACAGAGATACACTGAACACACAAAGACACTACACTCCACTACCTAATCCACCTTTGCGAACCACCTAGTTGAAGCAAACCACACACACACACACACACACACACACACAAACATCAAACGCAACATGGATATCCTACACGTACACACTAAAGGTAGAAAACTATACACTATTGAACAACTAGAAATATACAAACACACAAAAACACATAAAAACGACATCCTAAACGAACAGACACAATTCAAATCACACATATTATTCGAACATATCACAACCCACACACACACACACAACATCGATCTTTCAAAAGACGGCGCCGTCGCCAAGAATAAGACGGACAGCGCTCCACGTGGCAGCTTCTGACAAAGGTTATAATAAGCAAAAACTGGTTCAAGCTATAAGGTAAAAATTTAAAATTTTTACTAATATAAAACTCTGTGTTCCGAGTCGGTAGTGTTATACTTAGACAATAAAGTTAATCAACGGACACGTCATGGACAACAAAATACAAGAGTTCTGTAGTCTTTGGTTCCGAAAAATGTGTGAACATTGAACAGCCGCAATTAATAATAATAAATGTATCCGTAATAATAATAATAATAATATTTTATCGTGTATTTGGTCGTATAACTTTGGTTGTATGTTACACACTGCAGGAAGGCAATAATGATTGTGAGTTGTAACAATCACAAGTCTTTCATGAACAAATTCCAATTCTGGATATTGCCTAATTAAATGTTACTTCTACTTCAGCGGCGCAACAACCCATTACTTAGTCAAGGCCTCCTTTAACAGCCTCCGCCAGTTGTCCCGGTCAAGTGCAGCTGCTCTCCAGTTCCGGGGCTGGAGAAAGAAGCTGACAGGTTTCTGCACATAAAAGTTTTACAGATGGGCTATGTGAATTCTCCGATCCAACCTGGAGGACCAGGAACTTTCGGGGTGCTCTTCCCCTAGAGAGTTGCTTTCACCTCAGCTGACGAGCTCTCTCTGCCCGGTCGCAGTAGGCTAACTGACTCAGCCCGTGTTGCAGCCTTTGGGCTACTATAGCCTCCACACTAGATGCACACCCTGCTGCCGATGCGCACCATCCTGCCCGGCCAGGACCCAGGATACCCCCAGGCTGTCCTGACAGAACCCCCGTCTCTTGTTTGCTTAACGATCCACTCCGCCGAAGGGATTGATTACCACAACCTTGGAGTGGATTGCTCGGAGTAACAGGGCCCACCGACGTGTAGGTGAGAGTGGAGTTCGGGTGGAGAGGCTGGTGTATTTCTCTTCTATGAAAGCATATGTTCGCATCACACGCCCTTTGGATCCCAATTAATTGTTACAGTAGTATTTAACGTTTCTGTCTTATAACAACAAATTGTTATCGTTTAAGAAAAAGTTATGCTAATTACTGAAAACCTACAGTATGTATAACGAAAAATATTATAACAGTATTTCATAAAAATTTAATTAGTCTACATTTTCTTAAAATTGGAAAATAATAATTATTTTGTTAATATTTTAACTAATCACCTGGCTATTAGGTGACGCAGTAGGCCTACTGTGGGAACTGGTGGAAAGCGTACCGGTTGCCTTTTCAAGTCGTAACGGTGAAGATGACCTCCAGTGGTGGGGCCTATACGTCTGTTTTATGCGGTGATTAGTTAAAATATTAGCAAAGTTGACGCCGCCCGTGAAAGCCTAAGGTACCACTTGATAATTATTTTTCTAATAAATTTTAACATATCAAGAATGTTAACTCATTCTTATCGTTGTCGTGATTATCACTATTGTTGTATATATACTGTTAAACTGTAACTAACTACGGAAAATCGGCAGCAACCCAACTTAAAATAATGCAGCACTTACAAAGTAAAGCAGTGAGAATATCACAAGCACCCTTGGTTGTGTCCACTAGAATAATAGAAAAAGGAAACAGTCAGCGAAAGAAAAACTTGAGCGACGCGGGAGCGATTAGACCATCAGCTGAAAAATCATCCCAGCGTCCTCGTCACGGAGCTTCAGATATAAGTGGTGAAGTTAAAAAAAATTCTGTGTCAAATTTAAATACATGACAGTGTAACAGAAAAATTGTAAAAACCTGTGCTGGATGGAATGTAATAATAATCAGTTTCAATTATAAAAACTGCAACTTTTCGTTTCGTGCACTTATGTTACAGTTCTCATTAAAGTAAACAGTTTTGTCTCTAATTTTAATTTTATTATCTGACTTATTTTTTTAAGCAATTAAATTTACATTGTCATGTTTAGCCTTGTATTATTTCCAAATATGCATCGAGATCATTTAAATGTATTATATTTAACACCTGTTAAATATATCTAATAGATATAGCAGAATAGAACACCGGTTATATATATCTAACCTTCTTTTCGATTTTCTTGACAGTCACAGATTTAAATTTATATCTACAGTTCATAACGTTTATATATTTAATGTGGTAAAAGTTGTACTAAACTGTTACAAAAATGCCTTTCGGACTGCTTCCATCGTAATAATTATAACCCAGGGCTGTTAGGCCTTTCAACAGGGTTTTTCAACCGCCACTCGCAGGTTCTGAGTACGATCACAGATTCCAGGGATCGAAACGTCAAGCGAAAAATATATCACAATGGAAGCAGTCCGAACAGAGGATTTACCAGTAAGAATCGCCCATCGCTTAGTGGTTTTAAATAATTTTTAAATATAGGTGACAAATGCGCTGCCGATTCACAAAAGGTGGTAGATAAGAAGACATGTGAAACAGTTTTTGGTGACAACAATAATGTTCGTTACACAATCATTTATTTACTTTCGCCTGATTTTCTTTGGACAAGCACTGCTTGCGTTGCTTGCTCCGATAATTCGCCTCTGAATATACAGGCTACATTTTGGCAAATGTGTTATAAGAATTAAAATTTGTGGATGAAAAACCTAATTTTGAAAACTTAAAACTTTGTTAACACTTAATTAAACTTATTTAATATTGAAAACCACAAATACGTAGGAAGGATAGCTACAGTTAAAAAAAACAAATTCAGCAGAACCACATTAATGACACCAGAAATACTGGGTAAACATCTGAACCTCTATTCCTCCTATCGTCTTGTTCAAGTTAAACTTGTGAATATTGTTTGATAAAGCCGGATAATTACGTCAGTTTACCGCGGATTCACATTAGAAATTGGTAGCAAACTGTGCAGAGTGAGAGTCCGCAGTCTGTATGTTTCATAGACGTTACATAGAGCAGAGTTAGCGATGCAGAGTGTCATTAAAACGAATGGTTACTGCAACTACGACATGCGTTTACTATTTAATTGGAGCTGACATTACAGTAGCTTTGCTCTATTGGACGACACTGCAGTTAATCACTTTACTTCCAACTTCAGTCATAGCAGAAGTCTTATGTGATGTTATTTCAAACAGTATACTGCCATCAAAATACGAATTTAGCAATTGCGTAGCGTACGTAAGTTTTGTAATTGGAATGCCAAAATTTTGAGACGGTACGGGCGTACAAGGGTGGCACAAAAGTTACTTAACACTACTTAAAAAAACCCCTACTGAATTTATTTACACCAGCAAAATGGGGTAGGCCTACAATAATTTTTGCCCATAATGTTGGCATTACAAAACCAATAATATTGTCTTGACAGGTTGGCAAAACAACGCACCTGTCTAGACCTGTTTGTCAGTTGCATAGCGAGTACTGAGTGCGAGTTGATTATCTGTGTTACGTAGTTACGATGTTAACGAAAGAAGAGACGATTTTCGCTCTAAAAATGTTTTATAAAAGTGCTACTGCAGTTATTAATAAGTGGAATGAACATTTCAATTCAAATCCACCGTCTAGACGTCAATAACATGTATCTGTTATGGATGGGTCAAGATCTGGACGCCCAAGAACAGCCCAAACAGAGATGACAAATAACAAGATGAACAATGACAACGTATTGCGAGTGGAAATTGACGATAAGTTGAATAAGGTAAGAATAATATTTAAATATTTATATACAACTAAATTAAAATTAAAAGAAACACTTAGCAGGATGTGGTTTAGACTTGATAATGATGGAGTCACTGAAGGACCTCGTCTGGAGTATGAGAGATTACAGTTTAGCAAGTAAGCACAACGAAATTGGAATTACGGACACTGATAATTCAAATAACAAGATGAACCAAATTTGCACTAAGTCGAAATATATGAGGCAAAAATTCAGTGGATTGCGCATAGAAATGAGAAACGCAGCATTGTTCACCTTATCGTTGCGACACTACATCAGATATTTGACGTCTGCTTTCTAGACTAACAAAAAAAGTCACGAGTAACATTCCGATCAGTATAACAAAACAGATATTAGGTTTGTCTAAAAAGTAATGAGACTAAATTTTTCGGCATTTAATGACAATCATTCGAAAAATGGCAACATCTGATAGCTAAATATTTGATTATTTTCACAAAAATTTCAACTTCACGTTACAATATTTGACAATGTACAGTGCCGTAGTTTTTGTAAGTGCTTATTTTGTCTCAGGCGCAAAAATGACATTCAACAAAATATTGCATCGTTATGCAATACAATTTTTTGTTTAAGATCAAGACAACGCAATAGAAAAATTGAACAATTCAAAACAGCTTATAGAGGTAATACCCGTGTCAGCACGAAGCGGTTTTGGATAGTCATAAAACAGCGGGTACAACGAACACTGTTTTGGACGACTAAACGTAGTAGGAACCGATTTCATAAAGAGTCTGTTCTTCGTTTGATGGCATAACAATGACTGTGTAGGAACTACATTTAAATTTTCATGAAATTTTTCGTAGCGTGATTGAGTTCGGGCAAAGCTTGCTGAATCTCGAATGCTCATCACGATAATGAGCAAAGTCACTTAACATTTTCTGGGAACAAATAAGTGGCTAAAAAAATGGATTCTTGTGGATTCCCAGTACCTTCTTCTTCCTGATGTTAGTCTACTTGATTATTTTTTGTTTCCATAAGTCAAAAGCCAACTCTATTTTTGAAAGTGTGGAGAACATCTAAAAGGAGTGTCAAGTCATTGACGGATTAAGATTTTCGGTCTTGTTTCAATCGATGGGAATAAAGTCTACCTAAATGTGAAGCTTCCCAAGGGATTTGTTTGAAGGTAATAACATTGTTTTGTTATTAATATTTGTCAATAATACGTTAAATTTATACAGTCAGTTTCACTACTCTTTAGACAAACCCTGTACACTGCAGCGGGAAGAAGGTACAAAAGTATTTATTGTCTGTTGGAAATGAAACTTTTAATTGTGTAATGCTTTTAAATAGCTTTATATGACATTTTACAAGTACATCACGAACTGGACTACTTGAGAAAATTGGTTGGGTTTTAAGAACAGAGCACCGAAGGATCCATGAATTCATGTAGCTCAAGGACAATATCTCAGGCACAACAGTCAAAATCAACTTACATGGTAGGCCATCTCGAGTGGTCAGACGACCAAAGTCTGGTGTTAGACACCGAAAGGTAAAAGCAAGCGAAGGCACACAAGAAACAAGATCTCTGGTAAACAGAGATCTATAAGCAAACGATTTGTTTCAGGCCAGAATCAGATAAGGAAAGCAAGACACGGCTTACGTTCGTGTAAAAAAAGTTAAATTATAGTTTGTTCATTCTAAGAATGGATCCTCATGTAAAGAAAACCATGTGTTTGTGTACTTGAACCGGATTGGTTAGACGAGCGGTCGCATCACTAAATCCTCTGCTAGAAAATAAATAGTTCGCAACTAATTAGAGTTAATTGATTAAAAAATATCAGAAAAAGTTTTTCTTAATACAACTGCTATTAATACACCTAAAAATAAGTAAGTGATATTATATTTCTTTGGGTTATGTTTGTTTTGTTAAGAAAGTTTTAACTTCGCCCTGTGCATGCCTCTGAGTCGTATCACTCCGCTCTGTTTACATCACTCTAAGTGTGAATGAACTTTTCAAAACATTAAGTTATGGTTATTTTTTAAGTATCTTACTCGTTATATAAGTGTATCACAGTCAAAGAAGTAAAATGTTTTAATTTACAAAATGTACAAATGTGATGTAATGTAATTTGGTATCTTTAAAAAATTTTTATAAGTTCAGTATAATACTACTGACTCGGAACACTAGTTTTTTATTGGTAAAAATGAAAAATATTTACCTTGTAGCCTGAACCAGTTTTTGCTTATTACAAGCTTCGTCAGAGGCTGGCACTAGGAGCGCTGTCCGTCTTGTTCTTGGTGACGGCGCCGTCGTTCGAAAGATCGGTGTTGTGTGTGTGCGGTCACATTTTTTAACCACAATAAGGCAGGAAATTAATTTAATAAATTAAAATTTTTGTTATCGTTTTAAATTTGTTGAACAAAACTAAAAATAAATAGTTAAAGAACTCATTAATTCCAATAATACGTTTTCCTGTTCATACACACACGCAAACACGCACTTGTTTATTTTCATGGCAAAGGTCTGGGTTTATTTTACGGCTTCTTTCAAATGGGATCGAACAGATTTAACGCACTAATTAGTCTTAATATTATTTTTTAACGAGATAGTAGGATATTAAGAAGCTATTATTTTCTCCAAAGAATTAGTTCCATATTGTATAAACATAAATTTAAAAATAAAGACTACGGTCTACGAAAAAGCCATACCGTTGTTGTTTCACGGTAAAAATTAACCGCTCATCAGTAGTTTTGTAGTAGTAGCGCTCCACGTTTGCTAATGCATGGCCTACTCCAGTAGAGCCGACCATGGCTGATCCCATATGTTAGTCCTGGGGATAGTCTAGACGAATTTCTGAAATCTCTGAATACATGATTGCTTTCAGTTTCAACTATTGAAGAAATTTTAAAAATTATTGTACAAAAAAATAGTTAATCAAAATTATATTTTAGAATTGTATTATATATCTTATATTATTATTAATAATAAAAAATATATCATATATCATAAAATATACCATATATCATAAAATATATCAAAAACATAATCTTCTTCAATACAAATATTCTGCATTCAATTTTATGATAGGCTATATAGAATGAATAATATTCCTTTAAATAAATTTAAAATACAAAAAGAAAAGAAAATTATATATGATATTGCTATAAAAAATGGATATAACCCGAAAATTATTGATAACATAATAAACAAAATTAATCAAAACTGCTAAATAATTCTTTCAGTAACAAAACACAGAAAAATCAAAATAATATATTAATTTCAGATACATACGCAATATTAATCATAAAATTACAAAATTATTTAAAAACCAAAATATAAAAATTACCTATAACAGTGATAAAACAGATTTTGATAGAATCAAACATAAAACAGATAAATTAATTCATAATTTAAATGGAGTATATAAAAATGGAATAACCTTACTAACATATTTTATGTTGGCCAAACTAAAAACTAGAAACCTCTGATGATACTGATATTTTTCAGTGAAACGTGCGTCAGGTGTTAAAAAGAATATACAAAATTATACTACTTGCAGAAGAAACAAATTGAAAACATCACAAATTAAAGAAAGATAAATACAACACCGTAATTTATATTTAAAACCAGATATATATAAATCAAATTTAGCTACACACTCAACAAAAAACAAACATGCATTTCCAAATTTAAATAATATCAGATTATTAAAACACATTTCCAAAGGTCCAAAAATGACGTTTGGGTATATTTAGAAATATTTAAACATAAAACCATTAATAAATTAATACCAGAACAAATTCGGATTAATACAAAAAAAGATAACATTTTCAAAATTACTAATTTAATAAAATAAAAATATTTATATTATTTTTTACAATTAATTATATAACATATTTTATATTCACATATAAAAACATTACATTTAGTCTACATATAAAACAGCTGTTTTAAACAGTTGATTTAACAATTTGAATTTATTAATTTATATCTGTTGATGATAGTTGGATTACTATCGAAACATTTGTAATTTACAAAATAGAAAATATATTCTTGTTAAAAGTTTATTATTATTAATAATAATATAAAATGACAAGAAAAATTTGAGCAATATATTTTATATTATATTGCATTTCTTTATATTACTGTATTATATTATATTGTATGTCTTTAACGCAGTTAGCTGGGGTTGTGTTTTTAATTTGAATAATTTTTTTTGTAAATCAAGAAATTTAATTAGTTTGTTGTTTGCGAAGCAGCAAGCGGTAGTAGTTGGTTATGTGGGGAAAACGTCACCATGGTCATTTATAGGGGGCCGCTATTTTGTTTCATCATTCTAGTCTGTTGTTGTAATATTGTATTTGATTGTATTTGTAATGCTGTGATATATAGCATTCTAATTTGTAAAGATTAGAAAAAATACGGGATGCAGGGAAAGAAAAATTCTTCTTGTTCAACAATACCTGCTTTGAAAACGTAACGATTGAAACCAAAAATTACACAACAAAATGAAGTTACGAGCGCTAAGTTTGGATTATTGTAAACTAAATTCTGAGGGTGGATGTGATAAAATGACAAGTGAGATGCACGAAACACGGAGAAGAGGAGAATGTTTTAAACTCCAAGAACTGCAACGTTATTATGCACAAAGGTAAATGAAACGTAAAAATATTGTAGGGTTAATAGTTACAGGACATGTAGGGCTATACTAAACAATGGTATCGTAAATGCAAAAGTTTATGCGGGCCTTGGGTACATTGTTTGGGAATTTGTCAAGTGAGTTCAGGGACAAATAATACTGATGTTGTTTTGTGGAAGTAAAAGCCTGTAGAGAGATAATGGAGGGCAGACAACTATATATTGAGTAATTAACTGCGAAACTGTCAATACATGTCAGTCTGTAATTTACTTATTTATTCAGAAACTTTCTGCATACTGAATTGTGTCTACAATTTCGTTTCGTCCAAAGCTGATTTCGTTAACGTACTCCATTGTATTGTATTGAACACACACACACACACACACACACACACACACACACACACACACACACACACACACACACACACACACACACACACACACACACACACACACACACACACACACACACACACACACACACACACACACACACACACACACACACACACACACACACACACACACACACACACACACACACACACACACACACACACACACACACACACACACACAGAGAGAGAGAGAGAGAGAGAGAGAGAGAGAGAGAGAGAGAGAGAGAGAGAGAGAGAGAGAGAGAGAGAGAGAGAGAGAGAGAGAGACGCGCGCGCACTCTGAAATCTGCACAATTCGAATATGTTATAATTATAAATTGTTCTACTCATTCTCATACCTCATTAGACACAATTAATAAAATTATTTTTATGATTAATACATAATTAGATCTGTTTACTGTATTGGAGTAGATTCCACAAAGTTGGGTGAACAGTTCATGATAACTTTTTTGATAACTTTCTCTCGCTATCTTAATTTTACAAAAACTGTACCTGTTAGAAGTACAAGTTGCAAAATGTGATTATTCTTATTTAAATCTTAGTTTTTTAAATTATAAACGTCCCTTATAATTCTTATTCCTTATTTCCTTACATTCTTAAGTTTTCCTTCCTTATTTCCCTTATATCAACACAAAAATTCCTACCACGTGTAGACATTACGTATACTGTGCTATAGCCGGTAAAGATATCGGTTTATTTTGCTGAGGTCTGTTGTTGTTTTTTGTTGGTGTTCGTCGGCAGTCCTTGCTTCAGCCATCTTCGATAGTTCGGCTCGGATGTTAACGACTAGACTAACAATATTAGTCCAAGGTACTGACATTGACATCTAGTCCAAGGCTGCTTCGTGTGTCTAACGAAAGTTACACGGCGAGTAGCCCGATAGCTATTACCACATTTTGGTATTCTAATGTGGTAATATTAGAATTAATTAATATCATACCTACTACGGCAAACAAGCGCCGTTGTGACGTACAAACTACCGGCTTAGTAACCACCTCCGGCCTTACTGAAACTAAATCTGTATCCCCGCAGAAATAGTTATATAGGCACCCCGGGCGTGTTGTGAAACATACACTTTTCTTTTGAAAGTTCAATCCTCATTGGTGTGCGAAACCTGCCTCCTAAACAACACTCAACTGCTTGTCGGAAGGCAACAATAGATACAGGCGATGACAGAAAAATCTTTTCTCCGTATTAAGTTCTAATCTTTATCTTTAATTCACCTCTGTGGTGACTGTATACTTGACCGCGAGCTGTTAGATTATTCAATAGTACGTTAACGTTTTGTCTAGCCTAGTGATTAGTTACACTTTACTTATCTATATATTTTAGTTATGCTTAATTATACTTTGGTTATCTATATTTTTTCTAACATATGAATTCGAATAATTGTCAGCAGTTCGATATTTACAAATTACTTCACATTTGTGCCCATCGAATAACTTGTTATCTTAATTTAAAACAGATGTAAAATGCCTTATTTGCTTTTTCTAAACAAAC
Source organism: Magicicada septendecula (assembly GCA_034769895.1). Lineage (NCBI taxonomy): Eukaryota > Metazoa > Arthropoda > Insecta > Hemiptera > Cicadidae > Magicicada > Magicicada septendecula. The sequence goes on from CM068369.1 coordinate 115,002,369, forward strand.
TTTATTAAAATACAGTATAGTAGGCCTGTATTAAATATATTACATATTGTATAAAATACTAATTGACACATAATATTATATAATATTAATATTAACTAGGCTACTATATGTATAATATAATAACTATGTTATAGAATATAATTAAACGAGTGAAGCGTTCTCAATTTTAAGTCGACCGTTTGTCATTTATCTGTTTGGAGTGTGCCTCAATACGTAACATTTGAACGCATCAAATGCGTCAGAAACTCGACACGTATGTTCATATTTTTACACTACACAAACCTATTGTTTTTTAAATTTATCCCTCCCCCCAAAAATAGGCGGTTGGGAAGCAAATATCTGAAAGGTCAAAATCGTGTAACAATCGCAAAAGTTCTTGTAGGGTGTCAAAGTAAAGGGAATGTTAACTTAAATTTGAATACAGGGTTACATTTGAGACCTTTTAAAATTCTGGGACGCCAGGGGTAATATTTTGATAAAATCGCAAATTTCATGTGGGGTATCAAATTAAAAATAATTTTAACCAAAATGTGTGAATGTAGTGTATCCTTTGTATCCTTTTCGAATTTAAAAGTTTTTGGACACCATCATCGAAAAAAGCGATACAATATTTGAAAAAGGTAATAATCGAGCCGGGCGGCAGACTAAAGGGGATTTTAACACAAATCCAAAAGTTTGAAATTTTTAGTGTACGATTGTCTGCTTTACAGTTATTGTTATTTACTAAACGAAAAAAATAATAGCGTAATCGGAAATTTCGGAATTATTTTGATAATTGAAAAAGTATCTAATATCGAAATTTATCAAATATAAAAAATCTCAAAATACTCAAAATAGTGAGAGTTTTGCAGCTCATGGAGCGTACTAGTGAATGTTACATATTAATATTATAAATTGTAAAATTGCAAAACTGATGTAGGTGTTAGATGTGGCGTTTTGACTTTTCTGACTTTGTATTTAAGCTCAGTGTCAAGCATAAAATAAACTTGCATTACGAATGTATTTATATGTCAGTTTACTGTTTCAATTATGAGTTAAAGCACATGTGTAAATATAATTTCTCTTGAAAAAGTATCTATTATTTATCATTACATAAAACAAGAAATGTGAGTACAAACTTAGTATTTACAACAAGTTTTCAGGTTCGAATTTTGCATTACAACGTTTCAAAAACTGTTTAGAGTACGAGCAAATCTACGTTGATTAGACGTTAAGTTTAAATTACAGAGATTCACAAGTTGTGTGATTTTACAGTTAATATCTGGATCTGACGACAGTTGGAACTGTAACAGTATTTGTGTTTAATCTCGGAAGTTAGAAACAAACAATACTAATTGTACCTGAGCTTAGTATCCTTCCAAAAGTACAATATATCAGGTTAACATTTAGAATACATTGTAGTCGTTTGAGACTCGGCTATAACCAAGTTAATGGTGGAAAATTGCGTCTCGGTGTTATCCGATTGCGTATTCAGCCGTATTCTGCTGAATACGTTTCCTGTTTTGCCCTTAATGTTCTCGATTATAATTATTATCAATTCATATTCATGTTTACTCACATTATCCTTGTTCTTATAATTTATAATAAATAATAATACTTTATATTTTGAAACAAGAATATGTTTATTGTTATTTGTTTACAATGTTTCAACAGTTTTATAGTGTACTGTCATCATCAGAATTATAATTTATAACATATTTTATTGTTTATATAATAAACAATAAAATACTCGTATTCTTGTTATATACGAGGGCTATTTTTTTTTCAACCTCCGATAGACCAATAAACAGACACATGAAAGACATCAATAATTTTATTATATACTAAAGTTTCATATATATGTAAACTACTTTTCTACATAGTCACCACCATTGTTGAGGCACTTATCATAGCGAGGCGCCAACGTTTCTATGCCCATGTTGTAGAATGTTCGCTCCTGTGAGTAGTCACCCAATCTGCCACACTGGACTTTTAACTCATCATTGGAGTCAAAGAGCTGCCCACCTAACCACGTTTTCAAGTCAGTGAACAAATGGTAGTCACTTGGTGCTGTTGTAACTGTCAATTGTACTTACTGTACTTGTAGCATAATTGTTACTTAGAAGTGAGAAAATAAGAAATTCTTAGTTGTGTGGGAAACAGAGACAGGTGTCAGGTGTGTATACGAGACTGTAGGATATGTTTTGAACATAAAAATTAGTTTTAGGGAATTTTCCAATTTCCCAGGGTCGTGAATGGTATCTCACCCTTTCTCAATAAGCGTGACTGTCCAGGAAGTGATAATCGTAGGAAATCTGACGAGACACATCAAATAAGAATTAATGGTGACAAGGTCCAGACAGGAAATATAAAATGTCACACAAATTTGATATCCTTTTGGGGGAGTCAAGTAATGGGTCACAAGTATGAAGCCAGATGTATTCCGTGGGAACATTGGTTAAAGCAGGTGTTTTATTCCGTGAGAACTTTTAATCTAAAGTAGTGAAACACCCCAAATCGTGACGTAGGGTCACATGATACAGTCTTTGACGAATAATAGAAAGTCTTATAAAAATTGTATGAAACTACCCTTACTCCAACTAGTTCTAGCCTATCATAGTTAAGGATTTAGAATTAAGAGGAGGGAACAGTCCCACCACAAAATCTAAAGGGTTACACCCACGATGATGTACTATAAAAACTCTAGCATTCGCTGGAGAAGACAGATCTGATTGTAAGAGATCCAAGAGAACTTACTCATCTTTTCTCATTTTTATTTTGACTTTGATCTGTGTTGGAAGGTGTTCTTAGAGAGCCGGAAAACCAGATGTTGTCAATAGTTTGTTTTTGTAATTTTTGAAGTAACTAAAAGTAGTTACATTAATTTGTGAACTAAGTACTAGTGTGACGATTTAATAAGCCTAAATCCCACAAAAAAAAATAAAAAAATGTTATAATACTAATATTAGCTTTAATAAGGTAATAAATGAACCCTTCTGCATGCCCCAAACCGGTAGTAACCTGCCGATTTGCCAATGTAGCAGTTAATAAAATTAGATTTGAGAAACTAAATAAATCCGTAACTACCCCTTGTCACATAAAAGAGTAATCAAAGTAAAGAGCGATGTCATTAAGTTGTAAGCGAATTAAAGGAAAATAATTAATAATAAGTGAGAACTACTTTTACGCTGAGAAGCTACCCGCGCGCGGACAGCCTCTTCACCCCTATAGTTAGCCAGTTCAGTTGTATCTCAGACTCCGCTGCTGATACAGCGTACAAAAGTATGTAGTCAATATAAAAACCTATAAACGAGGAGAAGCTTGTGTGAGATAGCCGGATGATGTAAAAATGTCGAAAATGACGTGAGTGTATGACAATGACATCTCTGTAACAAACTAACATCACCTAAATGTGATGTTAAACTTTTAACATGTAACTGTTAACCGTGAGTAATATGTGCGGTACAACAATGTGAATACCAGTGAAAGTTACAACCCAAAACCTACCACAAGAATCTACAGACCCAACAGACGACTCATCTTTAGGAATGACAGCAGATTTCACCAAAACACGATAGCCAGAAGATCTCCAAGACACCCTGCACAACCGATAGAAGCGCCGATTCGCCGACCATGTTACACACAGGTGACACGGAAGTTCAACTTCCGTGGTTCAGAACTTAACTTAAAATAATACATGATAGGCACTTAATTAACCAATGAAAGTAAAGTAAAACACGAAAGACTGACTTAATTACCATAAAATTGTAATTTCATGCTTAGTAATAATATGTGTTAAGTTTAAGGCTTTTATGAATATAACACGTTAAAGTTAAATAAGCCCATTCTTCAGATGGCACGAAATAAAGATTATAATTTTAATATCATATACTGAAACAAACTACTCGGATGCGAGGGCAGTACAAGCTATGTTAACTCATTAATTACTCTAATTCTATTTGTACAAGAGGTGCAAATGTTTTTATTTTTAATATACTCATTACTAAATTTCTTCGTAGATGTTAAAACATTATGTAATAAAGAGATGTCATGGTCCATAAAGGTGAGTGAATAAATCTACAAACCCCTGTCAGTATTTCTCAATTCACGGGATCCTATTTAACATTTGTTTACTTTCCAGTTATTTATGAGTTTGTTAAGATTATGGCAGCCTGTTTAATTGACCTGAGCCAATTAACCAGGTTCCCGATATTATAACGACGAGACGTTATACTAGTAACTGAAGGTACTTAGAGTTTAAATCAGTAATTGAATTAACTGACTTATAGTTTGTCAAGAAGAGTTTGTATAAAGTAACTTGTAAAAGTTCGTTTGTATTTTGCTAATCACAATAAATTGTTTTCAAGAAGAACGGTTCATTCTAATGATTCAACTCCACCTCCGGAAACTCGTCAAACAAACAGTTGTAACTTAGCAGCCACTCGATAGGTTACAACCGTGCCACGTCTGAGCTATAAGGTGGATGATCAAGGACTTCCCAACCAAATTCGTGAAGCAGGTTTTGTGTGGACATCTGTGAGTTGTTTGGGAACCCACCAAGCACAGAGATCCCTATACCCAAGCTTCTGAGTAAGAATGTCATAAAGAGCAGACCTAGAAATTTCAGGAAAGTCAGGAGAAAGTTCAGTAATTGTGAAACGACGGCACTCTCGAACCATCCTGTCTACCCTTTCAACAACATCATCAGTAGCCACGGACTTTCTTCCTTACCCTCCTTCATCATGAACATCAATTCACCCTTCTTTAAGTTTTCGACACCATTCCCGCACTGAACCATCACTCATCATATTTTCTCCATACACATTACACAACCTTCAATGAATTTCTGCAGCACTATGACCTTCAGGTTGAAGAAATCTAATAACAGACCGAATCTCACACATGGAGGCAATTTCATTTGCAGTTGCCATAATTAAACTGTCGTCAGCACAGTAATAGACACAATAACTATAAAACCAGTGGTTAGAGGTTAGAACAAAGCCTCAAAAACATTAATCAACAATCAGATTGTTGCTATGACAATAGAACCAGGTTTGCCAACTCACCGGAGGTTGAAAAAAAAATTGCCTTCGTATTATTATTTATTACAAATTATTATTATCATATATTTGTAAAAAACGCTAATTCTTAGAATTGTAACTACCTAGAGTGTATCTGTTCTTAACGAACTACTATAAATAACTAACGTCGAGATTACCAAGCCATTTGACAGAAAAAATCATACCTATTAAATTGTAATGATTATATTTATAAAATTCTGTAACAGTTTCTGGAAAAATTGAATTGTTCGTTATGTATATAGACGTAACTTAAAGACTTAAAGACGTAGCACATGTTATAAATACTACATAATGCATGACTAGTTCCACTTCAATTGATAATTCTTGATTAATTCATTGAAAGGTTAAAGACCAATTAGTCAATAATAGTTTAAAAAATTTGCTAGTTAGTGACAGTCAAACTCCAAAATTAAAAAAAAAAACATGTAGTCAACAAATTATATAATAATTATCCTACATATGCCTATAACCAATTTACTGAACTGAATTACCGGTAATTTACGACAAAGTTTCCAAACGAAGTTTTGAAAACAAAGTTTAAAAGATTGTATTATAGTAATTGCACTCCACTAAATTTTGTAGATAATTTGTGATACATATGTGAATATATGATTAAAAAACATCGAAAAAGTGTGCCGTGGTTACTTTAGAGTGAAATTAGAAAAAAAAAACATAAACTCCTTATAAGGTTTAATTTGTTTTCGTAAATATAAAAAATGTTTAAAAGAAATCATTACGTTTTATGTTGGAAGAAATTTTAGTTATTTCCTTTTCTGGCTTTTAGCTCTATCATCTGTCTTGCAAGGCCCAAACGAAAGTAATTTCAATTCTTCGTACTTTGAAATCACGATAATTTTATTTCGGAAACTCGATAATTTTCAAATGCCTCGTAATAATAAGGATTTTCAGCAAAGTGGAAAAAATAATAAGCTAAAATTTAATTATTGTTCACTTAATGTGAATACAATTAATTACTTATTAAGAGATTAAGGACTACAGTTGTAGGACTAAAGATTTAACTCACTTTTTATGCTCCTGAGTTAAAGAAAAAGAATTAGTGGCAGCAGGAACGTCTACTTGTATAGAAAAAAGAAAACAGAATTAACTTTCCACTTTCTAATCGCTGTTGTAAACAAATAAATAAAAAATCTTTACTTTTCACAGGCTGTCTACTACATTTATTTCCCTCCTCTTTTATATCATATTCAGAGTCATAGGTTACTGCACATCCGATATATTTAAAATGGCTCACTTGTTTTGAAGTACTGTTAGGAATATTTGTAGAACGATTCATAGAAATCTTAGAAATAAAACAAGACACAGCACGAGGATTAAATATCATAAGACAATTACAATACCCACACTGACATATGCGAGTGAGGCGTGGGTCATGACAAAAAAGGAGTGCGGCAAGATTCAGAGTGCTGAAATGCAGTTGCTTCGAAGTTCTTTAAACTGTTGATTGTAAGATAGAATAAGAAATGAGGATATCATAGCAGAAGTTGAAGTAGAGGACATAAATGAAATTATTTCAGCTTACAGAAGATAATGGTGGGGTCATCTGCAAAGAATGAGAGAGGAGCGATTGCCGAAAGCTGCACTGAACTATAAAGCCGTTGGTAGAAGAGGCGTGGGTCGTCCGAGGATGAGATGGGTGCCAAAACAGGTTTATATAACCTAACCTAATCCTTGAAGTGAATAATACTACTACTACTACTACTACTAATAATAATAATAATAATAATAATAAGAATAATAATAATAATAATAAGAAGAAGAAGAAGAAGAAGAAGAAGAAGAAGAAGCTCTAATAGAGAGTCGTGATGCACAAGTTAGGCATTTATTGTAATGTCGGTAACTGAAGGCCTTATTAACTCCTCTACAAGATAGTCTGTATGAAAACCGTCCCCTCACCCAATTAAAAACTCGTCTACGTTCATAGTTACGTACGTTCCTCATTTAGCTACTAGGCGGTAAGATAATGGAAAGGTGTTATCGTCGTGACATGTGTAAGAAAACTGACATATACATAAGAATGAAAATAATTCAAAAGTTTTGGATCGGTTCAAAAAATCTATTAGAAAACACTAATAAGCGAACCAGGGAGCTTTGAGCTCACACTGGAAATTCGTTTTTTTTAACATCCAGTCTAAAGTATAATGTGTAGGTTATAAAAAAGCGAACGCGATGAAAAAACAATGAGGTCATATTCATGAGTATAAATTTTGCAACATAAATAATGCCTTGCCCTGAATTTTTGCGTTACTAGTAACACAAAATGAAAACGAGAAGCGATGGGCACGAGACTGTGTAGGATATGTGGCAAGTGTCGTTTAATTAAAATAATAACAGTGCCATAAATTATGTATGTTTACTAATGGCGGAGTCGTGTCTACGGTTCCGTTGTAGGGCAGTAAACCTAAGACGTGACAGCAAGTCCGCCGACTTCTCTCTGCGCTCAACAACGTTCGCACAAAATTTTGAGTTTTGAAACATCGTACTGACACTGCCAGGGTAGAAATTAACATTTAAAAAGAAAATAAATTATTATGACACAACTAGCTCTAACTAGAATATGAAGTTTTTTTTTAGTTTTAGTGACACTCTGGTACTGATTGTAATAATAGAATATGCTTAGGCCTATTCCTACAAATACATCTTAAGGCCAGAATATTTTTAGATTTTATTGTCCATGACGTGTCCGTTGATTAAATATATATAGGTATATCACTACCGACTCGGAACATAAAGATTTTATTCGTAAAAATCTAGAAGTTTTACCTTATAGCCTGAACCAGTTTTCGCTTATCAAAACACACACACAAGAACAAAACGAATTTGATCTACCCGGTGTTTACAAAATAAATTGCTCAGATTGCGACACATTCTACACAGGCCAGACAGAACGTTGCTTCAAACAAAGATACGTTGAATACACAATGGCACTACACTCCACTACCGAATCCACCTTTGCAAACCACCTCATTGAAGCAAACCACACGTACACAAATATCGACAAAACATGGATATTCCACACGTACACACAAAAGGCCAAAAACTAGACACTCTTGAACAACTGGAAACATACAAGCACACAAAACACATAAAAACGACATCCTAAACGAACAGACACAATTCAAATCACACATATTATTCGAACATATCAGACCCCACACACACAACATCGATCCTTCAAAAGACAGCGCCGTCGGCAAAAAAAAAATACGGACAGCGCTCCCAGTGGCAGCCTCTGACGGAGCTTATAATAAGCGAAAACTGGTTCAGGCTATAAGGTAAAACTTTTACATTTTTACCAGTAAAAAACTTCTATGTGTTTCGAACCGGTAGTAATATATTTATACCCAGAATATTCTTTTTTAATCAGAGATCATTTTAGTGATTTACATTAACAGTGGTGTATCTAGATGTGTCCTGGGGGGGGGGTATATACTTGGGAACGCCGGGACAAGGTCATCCCCCTCCCCCCTCTCCACAATGCCACACCACCATGTACCGTTAAGTCATTCACCCACGACGTCATCAAAACAAACATACGTCATCAGGTCATCGTCCCTTGTAAACAAACATACGTCATCAGGTCATCGTCCCTTGTAAACAAACATACGTCATCCAACGTCACCGGGTTCATCATCCTCTTTGTCTTTAAATTTTCAAAATTATTAATTTGATCTCGGATTACCCTCCACCAGATTGCGGCGTCCGCCTCTAAATGACGTCCAATCCATTTTACATTATCGTTTTGGTAAAACGTGTTCTGTAGTTCTGTCAACTCCTTGAGGAACTCCATGGGATACCGGTCCGTGCCGTTGTATTTTAATTCGCTGCTATTCGATGCACCCAATCTTGCGGTCGTTCCGACTTCGGCGTTAGCTATTTGGCGTTGCAATCTTTCTTGTCCTTCTTTCACCTTGGTAATATGACCTCTTAATTCTTCTATTCTTGTTTCCTTTTCTTTATCTGTCGCATCGATTTTCTGTTCAGTCGATCGTTGTCTCTTGTCCACTTCTACCATCTTCTGTTTTAAAGCGTTACCTGCTTCTCCTTGTTCTCGCTGTTGTTGTTCTACGTTGTTCAGGATTTCTCCCTTTAATTCTTCATTTCTGCTGTTAGCCTCTTGTATATGTGTGTCTATTTTGTTATTTACTTGATCTACTGTCTTCTGTGTACTACTAATCGCTTCTTGCCATTCCTGTCGGTCCTTCTCTCTCAATTCCTTACTTTCTTTGGTATGTCTTTTTAATTCATTCTTTAACTCTTTCATTCCACTTTCATTCTTTTTCTGTAACTCGCTGATTTTCTCTTCCCATTTCTTGGCGTGTTCTTGCAATTCTACTTTTATTTTTCCAATCTGTTCTTCATTATGTCGTTTCAGTTCCTCACTTTGTTTATTCTGTTTCTCGCCCAGTTTTTCACTTAATTTCTCGCTTAGTTCTTCATTCTGTCGTTTCATTTTCTCACTTATTTCTTCATTATGTTGTTTAATGAACTCTACTAACATTTGGAAGTTCATCTCGCGAGGTGCTAACGTTTGTCCCCCCGCCCTGCTTTCTGTCTCGTCTGCGCTGTTGTTATCACTCTGCATCATATTCTCTTCAAGCCCTTCGACGCCTAACTGATTGTTCACGTCGAACTCTTGACTTTCTGAATGGTTGACTGCCCTTTTCGCACGTCTTCGCATAATCATTCAAGTTTACTTAATCTAAGTCTACTTCACTACTGTCTACTTATCTCTAACAAGTACTTATTTCCACTGCCTGTCCTCAATCTACTCAATAACAAGAATTATTACTTATTAATCGAGCATCGCGTTGGGCGCCTTATGCCAATCTCTTTTTATACTAATTAATTAACTTGATTAATTAATTTAATTAAGTATTGAGTGGTGATTTATAGCCTTCTTAAGCCCCGCGATTGGAGCGCCTTATGTCAACGTATTTTTAATTAATTATTTATTAATTTAATTTAATTAAGTATTGGATTGAATTGTAATTAAGATGTAACTTTAATTCTTGCCACAAGTTGGTGCGCCATACGTAAATGTGATTTTGTGCAAGTGTATCTTAATTTATGCCCCTCGTTTGGGTACCATGTTATAATGTGTATTTTCATATATAAACAATAAATGTATAATAAATTTTGTTTGCTTACGTTACTTGTTTATATCCCGCGTTTGGGAGCCTTATATAACTATTTATGTTGTTATTACTAATTACTTTCTTATAAATGATACATATATAATATTATTTAATAGCACCGCAGTGGAGCGCCATGTGCAATGTTAATTTATTTCACTAGTTTATCACTCGTTGCCATTAATTATTATTCAGATGGTTTTGACTTTACTCTGAGTATGACAATGTTATCATTACTTGATTCCATACTTTGGGTGTCATTTGTTTCGTCGTGTACAACAACCTAAAGTAACTGTTATTAATTAGGATGATTATAATGATACGACTCGAACACCAGATTCTTCATTACTAACAATAATTTATTTAGATCTTTTGAAATAGTCTTCAATTTCGATAATTAATTCTAACATTACTACACAATAACATATGATGGATTCTATTGCTAAGTCATCTATTACTTCTCTGATATCTTATCTCGTAATTAATTAAGTGTTTAAATCATAATCTACTTTACATATTACAAAGTTACTCTGATTCATGGATTCATATTTCATACTCTTCCTTTTGTATTATACGATTCGGCTTTACTCAAAAGAAATTAAATATGCATTCTAACTAAATCAGAGGTGTGTTCTTTGTGAGGAACAGGACAGTGGCTACTAAACCTAATGATACATAAATGATTTACTTGGAGTACGTATCCGCATCAACGGCGAGTATCTGTGATGATCTTCTTTCTCGCTCGAACCTTAGGCTTTCTGATGGCTTGGTGGGCACTCTCCTCATCGTCTTGAATTTACACTTTCACTATCGTTGAGATTCGCATCCCGGCGTCAACAATCTTTTAATTCGCACTCGATTAGAAGTTATTCTTGTGACGAAAGTTATTTAGTGTGGCCATTCGGATTTGATTTATTATTCCATGACTTATTTGCGTGTGATTTTAACTTTACACTTTGTTCACAAGCTCTGATAGTTTGTACTTTATTTCGTTGACTTATAACCCTTTTCATTACGATCATTGAAGTATTTAATTGATACAAATAGTGGGTTAATATATTACACAATTGCGATGTTTAGTTCGTATTACCGAATTATCTTTCACGTTTACGCACGATGTCTCTACTTAATTCATATCGTCTGAAATTTTGATTGTCTTAACACAATTCGTTATTATATAAACTTTTGAATTTTAGCTAAGTCCCTTTAAAGTTTTACTTCATTACATACATTACGGTATTGCGATATACTATTAACGTTTTATTACGCACTTTTCGACTCGTCAGTATATTGATATATTGCAAAGTCTGATTGGGATTAACCTAACATCGTCTTAACAACTGACTCCCACGATTTAACTAACTCTCTCAAAGATATGTAAGTTCAACGATCAACTCACGAACTCCATTCATTTCACTAACCCAATTTCAACAGACTAACAGCCTTTCAATAAGCACCGACTCACTCTCTAACTGACTAGCAGACTAACTGCTTGAACAAATAACTGATTAACTAACATTTGACTGACTGCTTGAATGATCTCCTGCTTTCGCCAATACTTATTTTTGTGTCCCGAGTTCCACTACCATCTCTGCATCTCGTGTACTACTTCCCACCACCTACGTCCTTATTGGGGTTTCGTCTACATTTCCGCGAAGACTCCTCCTTGAGTCTCGAGCTAGACTCCTGGCTGCTTCCTTATTCGTTCTCGACCCTTGTTTCCATGGTGACGTCTTCTCAAAGACCGCCTTTGCCAAACTCTCGTTCGTGGTAGGTTCCTCTGGATCCCTTCCCGTAGGTCTTGCTGTTCGCTCCTCCTCCGCGGTATGACGACGGGCCAGATTTCATGGTTGTCCATCATCCAAATGTTCTTATATTTCCTTTCAGCTCTTCCCTACTAATTTCCGTCCAGTCACACATGTGTCTTTTAACTTGGGTGTGACCAATCGCTGTATTGTCCTTGACTTCCTTCGTAACGTTCACACGCTGACGGAGGTCCCTTTCTCGGTAATGAACATCTGTTTTACAGCTCTCCTGCATACTCCTTACAGTAAACAAATTCCCCGCTGTGTCATCATGCGTGGTCCTTTTGTTCATGTAACGTCCGTTCGAATCTTGCCATTGTGATCTCTGTCTCATCTGTGTGTCGTCGCTAAACTCCCACACGTGGTTTGACAATACTCGCGTCGTTCTCGCATACGTTTTCTTGGTAAATTGGTCCACTAAGACGTATCCCTTTGTCTTTCTGTTACTGCAAGCATCCGCTATAACCGAGGCATTGTCTTGCCTCGTAGTGCACATTTCGTTGCTAATGCATTGCATGTGTCCTTGTGTGAATGGCGGCTAGTTGGCTCCAACATACATCACTTTTGACAACCGACACTTGCTACTGTTCCCCTTTACGCAACAAAAAATTTCCCTTACATTATTGCTTTACAACGCGCTACAAAGTCATACGAGCGAACAGATTGGTAAAAAGCGTTATTGATGAGTCAGTAGTGTAGTGTAGCGCCTCTGATGCCTCTGGCACCCCTCCTATAGTCCTTAGCCCCTCATATGAAAAAAGGTATTTTGTGAGTATATAGTGGCTTATGGAAATTTTAAATTACCGGTAACGTAATTATGAAATAAGACAATCATTTCATGAACAATTATAATTTATTTTCATTCTTTAGACATATTAAGGTTATTTAGGTAACGTATGCAGTAACCAATTTAGATTTATGAAAATCAGAAAATAATATAAGAAAATAATTATTCTTTCCTTGAACAAAATGTCAGTCTAGAAGCTTGTAGGCCGCAGTTGACATACTTTATACATAAAAATTAACATTAATCATGATGGAACAAGAAACACTAAGAAGGTCTGAAAGATTGTACGACGTGTTTACGGCCCGGCTAAAGAAGATGATGAATGGAGAATAAGACTTAACAAGGAAATAGATGAGCTATTGAAGTATGAGGACGTTGTAAGATTCGTAAAAGCTCAACGAATACAACGGCTAGGGTCACCTAGAGCGGATGGATGAACGATCAGCGTATGCCAAAGAAAATCCTGAGGGCGCAAGTCTATAGAAGCAGAAAGAGGGGCCAACCTAGGATAAGATGGTTGGATGATGTGCCGGAAGATCTAAGAAGAATGGCTGTGAGGGGTTATGCTGAGTGGCAATGGGTAGGACATTGGAGGCAATGGGTTGGACATTGATTGGCAATGGGACATTGGAGACGATTGGTGTTGGAATTCAGGCTCACGTTGGGGTGTACTGCTAAAGAAGAATCGTGATGAAATAAGACAGTAATTTCGTAAACAATAACAATTCAGTTTCATTCTTTGAATAGATCCAGTTTTTTCAGGTAACTTATGTACTACAGTAACTTAGAATAAATTAATGAAAATCTGGAAAAGTAATATAAACAATACAATTATTGCTTTAAAGACCAAACCCTAGTTCAGAAGTTGAATGATCATATTATACATACAAATTAACACTAATTATCAATTAAGACTGTAATTTGATAAGAAATTACTATTTATTTTCATTCTTTGCATACGCTAAGATCACTTAGGTAACTTATTAGTAACTTATTTAGACTAGATGAATAAAAATCGGAAACAGTAATAAAAGCAAAAGAATTACTGTTTCTTTGAACAAAATATCAGTTACAAAGTATTTAATTTGTATGATACATAAAAACTAACAAAATTATGTAGGTCTAAGTCATAAATGCAAATAATTATTTTATTCACATAAAAATGACCTGCCTTGCTTTTAAATATGCAGCGTACTTTATTAAGCTACATAAAATTACCTTATCGAATTTCGCTCGTCAGTTCAAAACAAAGAATTTGTTTTCATTCTTCAACTCAAGTTTTTATAGAAGTATCAAATAAACATTTATATCCAAGATTTTTTCATAGTTTTTCTTTATTTTTTCATGTTTTGAAAATGAACTTAACAAGCCATTTCGGCGCCCCCGTCAAGCCTGCGCCCCATCCGGCTGCCAGCCCTGCCACCCGCTCGCAACAAACCTGTGGCGAATAACTCAAACTATAACAAAATAATATATTGTTAATCCTAATTAGAGATTATAATGGATATAATTTAATTCGTAATTCAAACCATGTGGTTTCGAATTGACTCAAAACCGGAGTTTATATGTTTTTTAACGCGTGATCTATAGGCTATGTTAAAAATGGTTTTGAAAAACTTTGGATTCAAGAGCAATTTCAGTTGTCTTTTTGACCAGTCATAGTACAGAATATAATTTTTCTGCAATTCGTCATTAGATGTATTCAGTTCAATCATATTTTATGTATGTAACAATTGTGCCGTACTTCGTTCGGCGCTCCGTTGTTCATATGCTAAGTTCGGTGGTATGCGCGTATATCATTTCATTTTAAAAACTCGCGCGTTCTACCAGTCGTGCACTGCTATGTATGGTGCATCGTCGCTGTGTAGCGGGCTACGTTCTTAGTTGCGACGACGAAAATTATGTCGGCCATGGGCCAGCTGTTGTTGCCGTAACCTGTAATAAAAACGAAGTCTCGTGGGTGAAATTCGCCATGTGTTCTGTCTCATTTATCTTCTGACCTTCTCAGAGAAATCTTCACTGGTTACGACTGACGGCGCCTGAATCATTCTGCCTGGTTGAAGCCTTACTATGGGAAAATAATTTAAAGCTAGCTCCAGGTAGGCATAGCCTTAATTATAGCTCGATTATTTTTAACCTCGAAACATTTTTGCTAGGTGTTCTTACTAAAAGGTATCCGTGTGTGTGTGTGTGTGTGTGTGTGTGAATTTCCAGGCACGCAGCAGTGTCTAATTAAATTAAATGTAACTTATTAATTTGGTCAAATCAATTTAAACTTATCTTACACTCAGCTACTCGTTCAGAAATTGTAAATGATAGAAATTGGCCTAGATAGAAAGTAATTTCATAGTTATAAAAGATTTGTAAAACTAAATAGTGCACATCTTGTGGTTAGAGCGGATTGTTAATAAGATAGTAAGTGTTTGTGAAAAGGTTCTTGTCCCGTGGTGAATATTAAAGTGTGATTTCTCTATAGCATTATAATTGTGGCGTGAGTGCGAGCTGTGCTTGTGTTATGTCTATGACACCCTATATAGCAAGTTGCCTGTCCTAGGTGCTCGGCCAATGGCGAGATGGGTGTCGGGGTTGGCCTAAGACCTGCCAACCCCTTGTGCAGAGAAACTACATAAGCCTTGAGACGCCGTCAGTCGGGACAGAGATGCAAAATCTTAGAGAAATTCTGCCCCCAGAAATCATCCGTTTTAACTACTGCTCAACCTTGACACATGGCCACCTACTACATTGGACAATTCAGGTGTGATCCACCTCAATTTAATTTAACACCATCATCTACCACAACACGGTGTATCTGCAGACACTCTGAAAAACAGACTTATAAAATCCACTCAGAACTTGTTTAAAATCTGCAAACACATGTTAGGTTTCGTGCCTGCATGCTCGGACACTGTACACAGATAAACACCTTATGTATATTTAAGACACTCTTATACTATGTAAGGGATTACACATATACATGTACTTAGATGAAAAGTTCTGAGTTTCCTTGTTTCTCGTGTTCAATGTATCAGAGTGTTGGTTGTGGCCTGCTTAATCATGTACTTCCATGTGGGTATAATGCAGGACTGGGGTGTTTGACTTTCGTGCCATTATTGAGGCCTTAACAGTAATTATGGCTATTTCCCTGAGTTGTTAATCCAGACTGCATGAATCCTGTATTAAATTACAAATTTAAGTTATCTTGTAATGTGGAGGCAAATCGGTTTGTTATAATTTTCATCTTAATGGTGACACAAGTATCTGAATTGTAAGTTGGGTATAGTTGTTAAGTTTCTATTATGTGATGGGTTATAGCGAGAAGGTTGATACAGGAATTGGGGTGTGTTATATGTGTGTGTAGTACGTGTTTATGTGTAATTCTCAGAAAAAAAGGGGGAATATAATATAATGTTAATGATGTATAGCACATGTGCTATCATGACTGTCGACAGAACTACCAATTCTAGCCTACCTTGCCATCAAATACTATATATTGAATATCATAGATCAAATAGCATGTATTCGATATCAAATATCAAGTATTATATATTAACTATCATATATTGAATATCATATATCAAATATCGAATATTAGATGTTAATATCAAATATCAATCCTTGAGTGCATTTATTTTTTTTTACTAGCCACTGCATTAAGCATTCATGCCTAAATCTATGGTGTTTTACAATAATTGTACATGCATAATGATTATATATATATATATATATATATATATATACATAACTTATAATAGTGATGACTGTCATATGCAGAACAATACATTTTGGTGATTGAAAATTCTTGCATACATTCACATGATGCTTAGGGCTTCATCAAGGATATACATATATATTTTGTATTTTAACATTGCTCAGTGGCATTTATATAATTATACTTTACTCATGCTTATTATATTATGTACAGACTGAACATCAAATAAATATAAATTTGTTACTGTTAATAGAGTTTCTTATTTGCAAGTCCTGTCATCCAAACAGTGGACATGTCTGAAATTGTGGCTTGGGTCTTTGCACAGTTTAGGCTTCCTCTAGGTTCATTACCTAGTTTTAAATATTATGTCTCTCCCCTTTACAAAAAAAAACATAAAAAAAAATCATAAAACACTTAATAAAATAAAAGGGGGGTTTCACAATCAGTTCCGAATAGACATCGGTCAAGGAAGTCGTGACTTAACATCAAGAACTATACTAGCGTATACATACAGAGGACTAGCACAACTCTAACGGATCTATTGCTGCCCTAGTTAACCGAAAACAGAGAGGAAATTGGCGGAGAGCATCTTAGTGACTGCCCGGGAGAACGGCAGGAATGAAACAGAACGGAGGACCGCGGGTTGAGATTTTCTAACGTCGGGATACAGCCTCAACACGCGCCTTCGTACCGGGAAGTGAAAACTCATTAATATTTTATAAGAGGTAATTTTAAATACATTTCAAGAACTCCCAAAGACATTTTTAATAAATTGTATAGACGTATATTCATGAACGCTATTGAAGGACTGCAGTTTTAATATATTCTATATTACCTCTTGTAAATTCAGTGAAAAATTTTTATTTTATAAAATTGTTTTAACAGTATTTAAGTAAAGGATGTTGATTAGTTAAATTTGTCAAGTTAAACACGATAACAATATTAGAGAACTTTGAAGTTTGTTATTTAACACATATTTGTGGAACTATATTATTTTTAAAATTGGAATTAAAATTATAAAAGGATATCATTTATTTAAAGTTTACTAAGACAGCAATCAATAAGTTGATATTAATTTATAAACGACACTGATATGAATTGTCAATAAATGAATTAAGCATTTGAGGTAATAGTCGGCAGTCGCTATCTAAGCTGGCACAAACTTTGTAAAAACAGCGTTGTTTGTTTTCTACGTAAACTACAGGTCAAAACTAGGCGCGAACGCGAAAAATTCGCAAACAAATTTGGCGTTGTTAGGTTAACATACAAACTAAAATTACACATGGAAACCAACATGGCTTTAAAATAATAGTCGCTTTTTGTGAAATCCATGTAAAAAAAAAACGAACTCGAAGTTACAAACTTTATGTAATCCACGTTAAGTAAACAAACTTGTCTATTATTATACATGCCTATTACTTCACTTTATTGTGACGGAACTCTTTTTCCACTAGTACCTACACATTTTTTCAACAAGACTCGGTTTTTTAGTGCACATCATAGAAAAAGAGACCAACTCTATGAAAGGCGGGGTGGCCCAAGGGTTTCCCCCTGTGTGGGATGTCTCCCTTTTTGTGGCAGAACTCGTTCTCTACTAATACTCGGTTTTTGTGAAGATGACTGGAAAATCAACCAACTCGAAACAGCATTGTGTTTCAATGCCGTACTACTATAACTAATTATGCATTGTTTTCGCAACTTACAAAACAAAAAGTGCGAAATTTTCGCTTCCGCACCTATTACAGTATTTTTTTTAAAGGTATCTGACAATAATCTGCTACCATTAATCATTCAAAACCTTCCGTTGCAGATCAGATGAAGGGATCTTGAAAACGAAAGTTCCCCATGTTTTTCACATAGCCAAATAGTAACTCGATGAAAACCATATAAACAGAAACACCGACTTGTTTGTACGAAAAAATATAGAACTTATTTGAGAAAAAATGTTCTCTCTCGTACTACGCTGAGTAACTAGAGGAAAGTCGATGGAGTTATTTTAGCAATCTGCTCGCCACTTGGATTCCATTAAACCAATGTATGATGTTAATAACAAAGACGAGATCGGCGATGATGATGCAGATGCAAAACAAGATTCATTTGTTAGAACGACTTTAAATATGTACAGAAAAACATGATACCACCAAGTTCCTTTATCGTAATATATTTAGTTCGGACAATGGCAACAATGGATAATGGAGAAACTTTTCCTTTGTATTTCCCATTGCATTGTTGTGGGAAATGTAACCCCTCTTTCTTTTTATGTCTTTTTTATGAGTATGAAAACAACTTATTTTATTTTAATGTTTTTTTTTGAAAGAGAAGCCACAAGTCAATTAGGACTAGGCTGAAGCCCAGAGAAGCAAAAATTGTGCCGGGTCCAGTATGACGGGACTTGCAATGAAACTCAGCCGTAATATAACAATAACAAATTTATTGTTTTCGTAGAATTCATACATGCATAATTTAAGCCCTGCTTCAACAATATTAAAGAAACAACAAGTATATAGCATAACAAAAGTGTGTAAATTCAGTTAACATATGTATGTAAATATAATATCATAACCCGTATGTATAAATGCAGTAAACAGATATATATATATATATATATATATATATATATTGTAGTAAATTAATAAAAAGGTGTTGAAATTGTGTTTATGATATAAAGAGATTGTGAAGTGTGTGAGACTCCGATGTAATCAAGCCCCACTGTTTGGGCTAGCCAATTTGTAATAAAATAAGTAAATTGTAATGTAATATGTTTAATTGGTGTGGCTCTCGACGTCTTACTGGCCTGAAACACTTCCTTAAGTTTCCCAGCTGGTCGAGTCCCAATGGTAGCAAGACCGGTCGAGTAGCGTAAAGTTGATGAAGAAATATATATGTTCAGCTTCGCCGAAAGTTTCAAAACAAAAATTATTGTTTTGAAGGAAATTTAAAAAAAAAATTATGTTTATAAAAAAAAATAATAAAAAAAAAATTTTTAATTTTATTAATTAATTAATTATGATCAATTAATTAATATAGGGCTGTGAAGTTTTAAAAAGTGTAATGCTCTTCTGAAAATTTTTATTAAAGTTTTGGTATATTTTAAATAAACTATCACCACTCATAAGATTGCCTTCAAACCAATCGATACTTGTTTATCTTTTTATTTTTTAGGTTATCTTCACTTATAGGTGGTAAAGTCCTTGTAGATTATCAATTAGAATTATGTTATTGGTAATTAGTATTATTGAAGAAATAAAGAACTATTAAGTATTGAAAAGTATTAATGTTTTATTAATTAATAGCAATATTGACTCTTATCGATTAATATCGATTCTCAGGATATCGAAAAAATTACAAAGTATTATATAAAAATCGTACAGGGTTCTTTAAAACAGCCAGTTATTATCAAAGTCAGAGAAATCGGGCTAATATTTAAAAGTATAACGTTACATCAAATGAATAATTATTACTAAACACAAACATTGAATAATAATTTGAAAATTAAAATAATTGTTTTCACCAAAACAGCTGTGTTGAAACTAGGAGAAGGCACTGGGATCGTCAAAAGAAAGATGGCTGCCGTCAAGTTGATCAAAATGTCGCTCGTTCCTGCTGCATTCCAAATAATGTATTTTCTGGCAATATTCCTGTTCTTGTGTCTGCAAATCTCTTGTTAAATGTTGTGTAGTGACTGGTGTAGTGATTCTGGGTTGTATTTAGTATGTCTGTGTAATTATAAGTCAAAACACTTTTCCCAATTCCGACACTAATTTGGTTAATGTGTTATACAGTTTTCTGGTGTTTTGTGGTGTTTTTCGGAGTAGAAATGTATTGTTTAGTGTTAATTAGTGTTTCTTGATTGTTTTTGTCACAATGTATATGTTCTGGAAGGATTTTATAATTCACTCTCGACTTCACAGTAACGTACCGTTCGCCACTTATCTTTCACGTTGTAAGATAGGTTATATCGTCACAAAACTCTCGTTTATGTTAACCGTTCGACTACCAATAATTAACTAACTGTTTCCTTCAGTTTCAATTAAACTCTTAGCCCATATAATATTATTCTTAACATTGTTCAAATATTTTTTCATATCCTGTGTACACTTTACTATTTCACTATATGAATGCCTAAACTTTGGTTATTTGTCAATTTTATTCACTAGATGTGATTTAAATTAATCTTTCAGTTCATTCAGCTTATTTTCAGATTAAATAATGCCGTTTTATAGTGTTTTCTGTCCAAAAAATAGTAATTTTACTTTCAGTTTGGTATACTCTGAAAAGTCAAAACATCAAAATTTACTTCCTGTCATTATATAAATTCAGCCATTTTATCAGTTATATTTAATATTAATAATCCTATATTGTATTAAAAGGCTTATATTCCCTGATTTTCTGGTAATTAATTGAATTAGTTGTATTCTGAAACATTATTCAGGAATATATGACTCCCATGTCCAAATTTCTGAGTTTAGTCATTTTCATTTTTATTTATAATTCTGAATATAATTTATTAAAATCTCTCTAAATGGTATGTGCAATTATATGGCATGATCTCAAGTTTATTTTGTCTAAACCCCTTTTGTTTATTTGCTTTTAAATGAGCAATTTCTCTGTTTTGATGAAGTTTGGTTTCCATTCTTTTGGCCTATGATTTTTTTACAATTTTTCTTATAAAATATTTTACAAACAATATATGATGTGTAATACCCTCTCTGACTTTTACAAATAGTATTATAAATTAAACATGTTTTCAAATTACACAATAACAATTAGTATTGGTTACAATACAAATAATAGTTAAAACAAATAAAGAATATTTTTTTTAAATAAATGGTTGTCTTCAAGTCAGACATCTTACAACAAAATCCTTATTTCTAAACATGGAAATATGGCTTACAAAAAAGGTTTTTTACTAACTAACATCTTAATTACTCTCGACTATTTACAAGTAGTAACTATTTTTATAGTTCTGATGTTAGTTGTATCAGACCCAAACAAATGGCCTTATATTTAAAACATTTTTCAACATTCTTGTACTATATACATAAAAAAAAACCTTATATTTATATTCTTATTTCTAACTATTATTATAAGTAGGATTCTACAGTTTTTATACAGTCTTTTATACATTGTCTTTGGGGAATTGTACCCTGTCATTAACAAATAAATAGTATGAACCGTTCAAAAAGCACTATGAAATCTGTTTTTCTTTTTTCATGTAAAACAAAATGTTATTTTAAACAGATTCATGTCTTATGAACAACATATTGTCACAATACACATTTTAAGTCATTGAAAAATGCATATTTCATTGCATCCAATGTTTGTGATTGCCAAGAATGAAACACAAGGTTCATTTTTTATAATACCCAAAACTATCACTGGTTCACTTTGCACTTATATATTATGTTAATGCTAAATGGTCGTATAGTCTTATCAACATAATAAATTGGTTAGCGTTTTTTCAATGGAGATTTGTTCCATGGGTACTATATTATTGTTTCATCTTAGTTCACAGGTAACTTTTACTTTATACACTTCTCTCTCTTAAATTTGTATACATGTGGTTTTCAATTCGTTATACTTTTATTTTTAAATATTTATTTTGGGGATATAGGGATTTGGGTGTCTTTTATAAGAGCATGACATCTTCTTCAGGATGCTGCCTTCTTCTTCTTTCATCAGTCTTCTTTTCTCCTGCCTTCTGGGACTGGTATCTTCTCCATCTTCTTCTTGATGCCATCAGGTTTCTTGGGATCTTCTCCATCTTCTTCTTTATTTCAGAAATACACCACCTGTATTGGTTGATCTTGGCTTATTTTAGGGTTTCTATTCTATTTATTCTCCCTCGTTGTGGGTTTGGTCATATTCAGTACTGCTTTGTTATTTACTTTTTTACCTTCCTGGGTTATACCTTGAAAGCCTTTGGTTATGAGACTGGTCTTGGATGACTCATCACTAGTAACTCCTTTTATTTGAACTTGTATTTTCTTTATAATAATGATTTCTTTCCACAGTTGCTATGAATTAATCTATTTATATTAAACTTAATGCTTTCTTCCAAATTTAAACATTATAACTTCATTATTCTAATGATCAATTGCCATTCAATATTATGCTTATATCTGTCATGTTACAATATATATATATATATATATAATAGAAAATTCCCCCTCCCTTTTTCTTGCGGTTAGCTAGACACAGACAAACATAATACATACAGAACATAAGGCACACAAACTCACAATTACATCAATTCGAACACAAATGCCCCAGGAATGCACCCGCCTGGCTGGCCGAGTGACTACAATCTTATAACCCAGCAGTGATAAAATATTTGCCCTACAACAACCCGATTTGTAGAATTACGTAAACGCCAAACCCCAGAAAGATGATAATAATTCATAACGCATGAATAAAACCGGACCGCCAGTTGTCTAGCACTCCACTGATCGATGACCCCTCATGAGTGTATGAACCTTAAGTTCCTTTCACAGTATTAAATAAAAATTAACAGAACTACATCATCTGCTTCCAAACAGTGATTATAGAATTCTAAATGGTTATTTTACTTCACAATTCCGAAGGAATCAAAATCCTTATGTACTTTAACAATCAGAAATTAATCATTCGAGGCTTTACAATTTCAGAAAATTTTGACAATATATGTTTTACCCAAAACAATGAGTACATGTTTTATAGTTAAAGAAAATTAAACAGCAGATACTACCAGTAAAAGTCAATCAATATGTGTTTTGCCAGTTAAGAAAAACAATCAGTATAGCCCTTGTGCAAGGAGCACAATCAACTACTGTATTTCCAGGAGAAAAGCAAATTATTTCTATTAACCCCGAATGGCTATAGACAAATAATAAAAATCAAAAAAATACAATAAGGTGGTGGTGCTCTAGCATCTGTGGCAGCGCGCCAGCATGCAATTGACAAAATTTGACAGGCCTCCAACCTGTCTGAGGTTGCACCAGCATGAGTCAGAAAAAAACTAAGTCCCCTTTTTGTTAACCCCAGAAAACGTTCCAAGAAAAAAACCCAGGAAAAACCCCCAGCCCTTAAATGTGAACCCATAGAGAAGTTAAATTATATTCATCTCTGTTCCCGCCGGAACAGAGATACTAACCTGTTCAAAACATTCTGTAAAACTAACATGACAAGATGAGCAAACTGTACAATGTACAAGTGTGAAAATATCTCTGGCACGCTCCCGCAGTGCATCACCCACTTACAGGCAGTGCACTTAGCGTTATGTAATTCAATTATAAGAAAAAAAGGTGTACTTGAATTTAACTAGTAAAGTTCTGAGTCATGAACAGTGGCTCCCCAATCTAGCAGAGTGTCTGCACACGTGGGCCCATGGATGCAATGATATTTAATAGGAAAATAATAGAGTGCATATCACCTTATCACAGCTGTCAAGTATTACATTGAGAATCAGTCTCCAGCTCCCTCTTCGTATAAGATCTTGTTCATGGTTCACAGCTTAGGCAGATGTACGGCCATCAGCAAGCCAGGAATCCGGCTTAGTTCGAGAACCCTATTCATTCAAATAAATTAGAGAACAGTTCACTAAAAATGTACACCCGAGTCAAGGTAATTAACCTCCAAACGGGCCGCCAACTAACACTCAATAAAGCACAATATTTATTAATAAAGTTTTTGCAACCAGCTGAAAGAGCAGAGAAATCAGCCATGGAATAAATAATTTTGAATAATAAACAGACCTTATTTAATGTGGCTTGATATAAAGTGATCAGCACCAGATCTACCTGCTTCGACATAATTCAACAGGTTATGCGCCACGTGGTAAGTGATAATCGTTATTTGACCAAAAAAATTCAACTGCAAGGCACTCACAGCATTAAGAATGTTTTAACATTGATAAAACATCATCTGAGGAAGTTCACACAAAGAAACTCTCTACTGTACAGTTAATTAAATAAGCTCCCGACCGCCTATTGCATGCACGGACAGCTCATGCCCTGACTATGCACTAAGTTTTAGTCCTTAATATTTTAATGTTGTACACCTTTATCATTACAGTGATCTAGCAAACTTCTCACACTATTACAGAAAATAATAAAAAGAGCATGGGCTATATACCGGGCGTCACGTAAATCAGTAAATAATGAGTTTCTCTTAACATAAAACTTGTCGGGCCGCACACACATAATTACGTATTTTATACGGTTGCATATTGTTATTAATTATCCATACATGTATAATTACTTATAAAGACAAAATAATGGAACACTTACCGGGAGTCGATTTACGCTTTAGCACAGCATGAAGACGGATACAAACTGCGTCGTAAATGTACGAAGAGAGAGAGAGAGAGAGAGAGAGAGAGAGTTAATTCTCTGAGCCAGGCGAAGCGTAGACTGCCGCGGTACCCGACAAGGCAAGACGACCCCAACCATAAGCTGCGCGCGGAACCGCACATCCCTTTATCCCTTTATCTCGTAGTACAAAGGTCGCCTAGCATACTCTCGTTCGCAATATAGTACAATAAAAAAAAACTTTAACTAAAATCTTCGATAGCCGGCTTCACACCGGCACAGAAAGAAACAATAATATATATATATATATAAAACTCAAAGTCTGAGGATTTGTTTCTTTGCATTGAATGTAAATCCATACCGTTACACCGATTGCCACAAAATTTTACACAGGTAACAAGAAAAACACTTTATGACAGTGAAAAACTCTGTCTAACTTGGAGTTATATTCTGCCCCGTTTGCACGATTTAAGCACGTTTAATTATGCCTTTTTGTTGACGCATCAACAAAAATGCCAACAAAACCATGGAGACCAAAATTAATCACCATAGTAACAAGTAAATAAACAAATGCTATTTAGCGGTATCGGAAGTGTACATTTATCCGTTCCTGCAGTACATTTTCGATGTCTTTAATATGTGACTGCATTGATATATTACGATGTGGAAAAGAAAAAGTGTACTAATTGTAAACTGTCCTATTTCTTAATAGAAATTGAAAATACGTGTTGCATTCGTTTGTGAGGTTTGGAACAATGGTTAAGTTTACTGCTGAAATAAATAAAAGCCATGGTTGAGAAAAACATAACGTTTAATTTATATATGCAAAACTTATAACAGAGTAACACTTAAAATAAAGAACCTAACGTTTTTAAGTTGACAGATTGACAAAACTACAACAGCAAATATAAACTGAAAATTACAAATATTTATGGTTAATGGAAAAACCAAAAAACACAATTTATTAAGTAATGACAACATGTTCTACATATTATAAATAATGGACGTTTTTTTGAGTTACCCACAAAAACAAGTAGGCCTACTTGTAGTAAATAATCATGAAGTTTAATATGTTACTAATTGTTGTCAACTTAAGGAACAGCACAAAAAGTTGCTGAATTAGTGCTTGCGTCTTACGAAGGCGAAAACTAATAGAAGTATAAGAATCAGCTTTTGAATCGCGAACGTCTATTTCAGCGCCAATAGACATATTAACCATATTGCCACTCAGATGGGCTGCAAACGTGTTACAAATTGGAAATGTCAATGAAAAATTGTACCACCCAACTGTTCGAACAATTGGGTTGATTTATGTAGGCCCAGTAATAATAAGATCTGCTGTTTTCAACTACCTAAAAAACTCCCAAGAAATGTGTGTGTAAGAGTAACTGTCAAACAGATATAGGACCGTGTTTAGTATTCGATTGAATTATAGGCAACAGAATACTAAACGCTTTGAAAACTGTTTCAAAATTTAATCAGAAATTATAATACTAAAATTAACACCTTACTTCGTTTGATTTTTATAAATTTCAAAGATCTGTGAAAACCATTTTGCAAAATATTTTTTTACTGATAAAAAAAATTGAACCAACTGAAAGTCCTCTCTTTTTTACGGGTTTTCGTAATGTTTTCTACCTGTAGTTTACAGCTCTACTAGCTCTAGGAGCTCAACTATCTGCTAGGACCTTCATCAAAATAGACTAATTTTATTAACAATTATGAAATTTCTTGTTATCAGTGCACGGTAAAAACACTGAAAAGAAGACAGTGTTTTAGTTAACAAGAAACTAAATACGTTACCTTTTATTTTTTGTAAACCCAGAAAAAATTTGTATGTTTTTGTAGTAGATTATGTACTGAATTTTTAGCGTCTTGTAGAGAATAATAAAAAAAATTATAAACTGCATGCGTACTGGAAATATTTGTAATTCATGTCCAATAAAATTAAAGGATTAATCTTTTATAGTTCATGTTTTTGTTAAAAATTATTTTTTTTTTTTATTTATATACCAGACTGCTTAGCGTTCAATGGAAAATTAAGCAGCATTCACAAGAACTTGCCAAACTGCATTAGAAAAAAGAAATTAAGGTTTATAATTTGTAACTTTAGTTAATATAATTCTATTCTCATAAATCAGCGTTATTAAACCAGAATATATTATTAAACACACAAAATATGTGGTAAAATTTTATGATATAAGACGAAGTGTCCAGAGCAATCTTGAATTTGCAAAATAAAATCGAAATTATTCTATGGTGTGCGGATTATTTTAGCCAATCAGCGTAGCTTGCGTAGAACGTATTAAATTTCAAACTGCTTTAACGGTAAATGATATTGTTACGACATCAGAGAACAATCTACGTGTTTGTCGAATGTGCCAGAAGAATCTCGATGTAACGCGTGTGGCGTACGTGATTGTCGACTCATTTTCGAGAGGTTTCTCGAAGGCGCCAGCCGCACGGACTGTGTCAAGGCCGCAGTTAATTACGTAGTTCACACGAGAGCTAAGACCCAATTAGGAACATCTGGTCTGTGAGCACCGGTACAAATACATGGCGGCAGTGGCCTTAAGTTTCAGTATTATTGCGATATATTGACAGCGCGGTTCGAGAGTTATTGTCGGGCGAAATTACTGTGCGCTTTCAAGTGGTTATTAGTTAAGTGTTGTGTTTTATAATCGGACGGTAATTGTAATACAGTTGTGTTTAATTTTAGTGGACATTTTATTGTGTGTGAACAATTTTTATTTGACTTGTTGTAGAGACTGTGTTGTTAATTACGAACTGTTAACTGTGGAAATTAAAGCTGGTAATTAGTGACTTAATTGGTGTCTTGTATTTTGTTGTTTTCCACTGTACCTACGACGATCGAGTAGACCGTCGTAACAATATTTAATTTGTCGTGTCGGCAAAAACACAAGAATAAGCTGTGTAATTTTGGAAAGATTATGCCTGAGTTTTCCAGTATAGGGGGCACCTCTAACTTTTTTAAGGGCCGGAGTTTGCAATATTACTTGTTAATTGCATCGTCTCCTCTTAGTTACAAACCAGCGCAGAAGATCGTCAACGATTATGGAATTCTTCTGACATCGTTCCCATCAAATGCACGAATCTTATGTAGGAGAGGAAGATGTCCGAGAGAAATCCGTCACATACTTCAGGAAATCCTAGTTTATTGACATTCATAAAGGCGAATTTATACATCATGAAATAAAATCACAGCAAGAGACAAAAAAATTTTACTTGTATATCAAATACATAAAGGAAGCCTATTTTGCAGTAATACTTTTTATTTCAGGAAAATTCAAAGTTTGTTTTGATTAAAAAGTTACATTTGATACTTAAACAAATGTTATGCTTTATTTTTTTTAGTAACAACATGTTTTCATTCATCCAGATATATAGTGCAAGATTTGGTTTTCTTATTTCAAATATTATGAATTGGAGTTATAGTGCTGTTGGGGATATTTTGTTAATAGATGGATTTAGATCGTTTGGTTGAATAAAACGGTTTTGGCACCCGACGCTAGCACGAAGTAATTTTGCATAACTAATATTAAAACGTTTGATTTAAATTTCAATATTATCCCATATATTAATCCATGATCATATGGTGAGGGTATTAAAGTTAATTAAATAAAGATAAAAAAACGAATTAGCATTAAATTGAAGGCTAATCATCTGTGGATTCTGAGTTAGACTAAGTACTAAAATGTGTTACGGTAAGGTTTTTATTGAGTTAGGAACATTTTATGTTAATGATAAACCTTTGACAGATAAATATTATGTTAACTGACATCAATTTAGATAGTCAGGAACATTATAATTTAATGAAAGTTTATATAAATACTCTTACTTTCCTACATCGTATTATAATAAAATATTAAATATTGTGACAAACTAGGTTATGTTTTTGCAGTGATGCAGCAATGTTATCAAAAACTTAACGAAGTGCAAGCGAAAAGTTAAAAACTGATCGATTTCAAAAAGGGTCCAAGTTAATTAAAAAAAAATTTAATTTTGCCGATGGCAATCGATTCCAACTATTCGGTGTTATTGGATGATAACAGAACTATTGATAGTAACCAGTTTGTCGAGCCCAAAGTAGGTCAAGAACAGCAATACACATTAGACCAGTTGTTTTGTAAACATAATAATAATTTTAATGATGCTCTCTTCTTAGTTCCTGTCATATTTGTACAAACAAAAACAGCAGCCACTCGTTGTGTTGCTAATTTTCCACACAAAGCACTTTTTACCCTTCTTCTTCTTCTTCTTCTTCTTCTTCTTCTTCTTCTTCTTCTTCTTCTTCTTCTTCTTCTTCTTCTTCAGCGGCGCAACAACCCATTACTGAGTCAAGGCCTCCTTTAACAGCCTCCGCCAGTTGTCCCGGTCAAGTGTAGTCCAGTTCCGGGTCCCAAGGATGTGGCGCGCATCGTAGTTCACACCGTCTCCCCAATTTGTAAAAACTGTCTGGCGAAAGAAACTGACAGGTTTCTGCACATAAAAGTTTTACAGATGGGCTATGTGAATTCTCCGATCCAACCCCCAACCTGGAGGACCAGGAACTTTCGGGGTGCTCTTCCCCTAGAGAGTTGAGTTGCTTTCACCTCAGCTGACGAGCTCTCTCTGCCCGGTCGCAGTAGGCTAACTGACTCAGCCCATGTGTGCAGCCGTCGCGCTACTATAACCTCCTCCGCCTCCACATTAGATGCACACCCTGCTGCCGATGTGCACCATCCTGCCCGGCCAGGACCCAGGATACCCCCAGGCTGTCCTGACAGAACCCCCATCTCTCGTTTGCTTACCGATCCACTCCGCCAAAGCGATTGGTTACCACAACCTTGGAGTGGATTGCTCGGCGTAACAGGGCCCACCGACGTGTGGGTGAGAGTGGAGTTCGGGTGGAGAGGCTGGTGCATTTCTCTTCTATGAAAGCATATGTTCGCATCACACCCACTATGGACCCCAATTTTTACCCTTAAATGTCTGAAAACGTTTTAAAAATTCCCGTTTCATCGTTAAAGATAACAGCTTCCCCATCACCCTAATTTATTTTAGATTACTTATTTTGAATAACTTATTTGTCACTTATGTAACATTTTTGTCAAGATCTATTGCCTCGCCCCAAATTTCAGTTGATGTCGGAAGCCATTAATTCACTTCTTTGTGAGGAATTCAGCTTTTGTTTTCAGTATCGGTCTGTTGATTGCGAACTGAAGGTTTTATTGCTTATGAAACCACTGTTGTACTGCTTCGTCTAGTTGCTCGTAGGTCGAAGTTCGAATTATTTACTGTACAGCTGTTTCCTTCGTCGTGCGAGAGGTGGGAGGAATTCATCCGAAAATCTTTCCTAATTCCTGTATACGATCAACGACAGCTAGATGAAGAAATACATCGTATGCTTGACACTATCATCACAGTAAATGACTTTCTTAATCAATGGTGTTTGTTTAAACGCGTCAGCAAAATCCGTTTGAGGTTAGACATGTTAAAATTAATATCTTCTGCAGACAATATTATTAAGTCTGTGACCTCCCACAGACCGCGTGTTCATCCTGGACTATCGACATATTACTTTTGTAAAACTTAAACAAGATAAACTATTGATTAATAAAGGTATATATTTTTATGAAAACAAGTATAAAATTCTTAAAACAAATAATTGACGCTAAAAATGTGCGTTTTAAATAAAGAGTACCTCAGAGACTCCGGTATTTAAAAAATATTAAAGACCCGGAATATTCAGATTACGGTAGTCCTTAAGTTTCACGGCCGGTGTCAACATTTTGAAGATTATTCGTAGCCGGGCTGTTAGGCAAAGGCCATCTTCAGGTAGATAGATTTTTGGCAGATATTCACCACTTCACCCCAGTACTGATATAGTCTACCTCAGTACTGGGGTGAATTGGCGAATATCTGCCATAAACTATTGACACTGAAGATGGTCTCCGATGGTAGGGCCGAAACGTTTGCCACTAATAACAACAGTCGACCACGGCTTAACAGCCCGGCTACGAATAATCTTAACAACCCGAAAACATTGTTAGGTATCACGGGTTATTGTAGGACGTATTCATCCATATACGTATCCCGAAGCTATTGACGTGGTATAAAAAGGGTTAAGTGAAAGTGTGAGGACAAAACCAAAAAGCTTCCCTAGATATTAACAATTTAGCCTCTTCTTCTTCTTCTTCTTCTTCTTCTTCTTCTTCTTCTTCTTCTTCTTCTTCTTCTTCTTCTTCTTCTTCTTCTTCTTCTTCTTCTTCTTCTTCTTCTTCTTCTTCTTCTTCTTCTTCTTCAGCGGCGCGATAACCCATTACTGAGCCAAAGCCTCCTTTAACAGCCTCGTCAGTTGTCCCGGTCAAGTGCAGCTGCTCTCCAGTTCCGTGTCCCAAGGATATGGCGCGCATCATAGTTCACACCGTCTTCCCAAAGTAGTTTGGGTTTACCAACTCTCCTGGTGCCATAGATCTGCCTTTCTGGGTAGTTCATTCTCCCCCATTCTGATCACGTGTCCAGCCCACCTGAGTCTACCAAGTTTTATAATTTTCACAATATCTGGTTCATTCAAAATAGTGTTCAGTTCTTGGTTGGTCCGTTTCCTCCATTCACCTCCCACACATATTGGACCAAAAATGCTGCACAGGATTTTGCGTTCATTAACCAACAGGCTAGACTTAGACTTTCTAGAAATGGTCCAGGTCTCAGAACCATAGGTGAGAACTGGCCGGATCAATGTTTTATACAGAAGCAGCTTGATACCCCTGGCAATCGTTTTGCTCTGGAACAGGGGTCTGAGACAAAATAAGCACCTATTAGCTGAGGTGATTCTTCCCTTTATTTCTTTTGTTGTTCCCCCATCGGAGTTAACTTGGCATCCTAAATAAACAAAGTTGTTGACTTTTTCGAAGGAATAGATGCCAATTTGGACGCGCTCTCCTTCTATACCTTCCTGTCCTGTGACCATTATTTTGTCTTACTTTTGTTTATTATGAGACCCGCCTCCTTGCGGGACCTTCAAAAGCTAGAAAGGCTTCAGTGACTGCTCGAAGGAATCTCCCAATTATATCTAGGTTATCGGTGTATCCTACACCAACCTGTTGAATACAGTCCCGGAGGAAACTATTCTAGCATCTCTCATAGCTTTTTCTAAGGCAAAAATGAATACATATAGCCCATCAAAAACATTTGATACATATACAAATAACAAAAACACAAATGCAGAGAACATACTGAAACAAATCAATAACATACATCCCAAAACACAATTCACAGAAGAAAAAGAAAAACATAACAAAATCAACTATTTAGACATAACCATCACAAGATACAACAACCACATACAATATGCAATATATAGAAAACCAACTTCTACTAACATCATTATATCTAACCATTCTGACCACCCACCACAACATAAAATGGCAGCATTCTATTCGCTATTATGCTAAACAAACAAGAAACTGACAAAGAAAGAAATATAATATACCAAATTGGTTACGAAAATGGATACAATAAAAATACTATGAACAAAATAGAAAATAAAATCAAATATAAAAAAAAACTGAACAATTAAGAATTAATCAAAATGAACAACACATAAATAATAACAACAACACATTCACATACATAAATAATAAAATGACAAAACTAACAAAACTATTTAAAAACACAGATGCATACAAAACTAATAAAAATAATTTACAAAAACTAAACAGCTCACACAACAAAGATAATACAACAACTAACGGTATATACAAAATTGAATGCCAAGATTGCAATAAATGTTACATCGGACAAACAAAAAAACAGCTGAAAAAACGTTATTTTGAACACCTAAACGCATACAAAAAACCAGAAATATATAAATCCAATTTAGTCACACATGCAATAAACACAGGACATGAATTCCCAGACATAACCAATGTGACACTAATAAAACATATACCACACAAAGGCACCATAATGAACATTTGGGAAAATTTACAAATATACAAACATAAAACACAAAACAAACTAATACCTGAACAAATACAAATCAATACAAAACATGACACAATATACAAAGCACTCAACATCGAAAATACACAAAATACAAATACATACACCACAATCACACACAATAATACAACTTTAAAATACCAGAGACCAACAAACAACCTTAATAACATCCAGCCAACACACAAATACTTCACCATACGCAAGATCGCGAAGGCTGATGATGAGAGCACGGGAGCTCTCGAAACATGTTCCTAATAAGGAAAAAAGTATATCTTGAGGTAAATTTATTTATAAATATTAAATGTATTATATACATCAAGAAACGGACTGTAGCAGAAAGTGATTGAAAAAAAAAAAATATATATATATATATTTATTGCAACAGTACACATGTATAGGGTACTGTGCATTGCACAAAATAATTAAAATAAATAAATAATTCATATTGTTAGCAATAATAATTCAGCTTGCAATGTGAACTGGAACGCCCAACTTTCGTGTTGAGACAGGTTGATCACGTCAGCTGCTCTGTCTGTGTGTACACACGTATGTTATATGTGTGCATGAGACCTGTCAATTTCTGAAAAGCGTCAACCTGCGAACTATGAAATACCTGCGAGCATTTGACATATGAAGAAGCTTACTGTGGGACAAGCATGGTAAGTTGATCACTTTAAGACAGAACCTTCAATTCAATACAAGGAGGACACAACGCATGCGCTTGGGCAATATTTTAGTAGAGTATTGTACTGCATTACTATCGTAAGTTGGGCTTTTAAGTAATGTAACAGCCTGTGGCATATCTAAAATTTGGCCTCGGAGAGGGGCGGTCGAGTCGGTTTCATACAAAATAAAAAACAAGTTAAAACTAATCACCATTACTGTCTTTAAAATAGTTGAAAAACGTGTTATAACATCCTGAAATCAGCCCCATTAAAGTAAACGATAATAACACAAAAATACGCGTTTTTGAAAAAATAGTTATTGACTGAACTGCTTTTCCTATATTTCATTTCAAACGTATCCTATACGCAAATGGCGTGTAATAAACCTGTTTGTATATTAAATAATTTTAAATTTTAAAAAAGAGTTACTACTATATTAGCGTATACAGTTGAAAAAATAATAAAATAGCCTAAAAATTAAGAGACTAACAAAACTTATCAAATTTTTCGACCCTCTGGGGGGGGGGTCCGGTCCCTTTCGTCCTTCCGTAAATACGCCCCTACTAACAGCTGCGAAAATGTAAAGAGCATGCTGCCATTCAGAACACATTGAACGATAATGTGATGTTCAAAGTTGTCATTACTTAACTATTTTACAAAATCTTGTTTTTGTACATAAGCAAAGTTGCGTACATATTACGTGCGCGCGCGCGTGGTGTGTGGAGGGATTTAGATTTTGCGCAAAATTTAATTAGTACTGTCAAGAGAATAAACTCTCGATGGCTTTAGAGACACACTGTTCCACAGCATTCTATAAATAAGTCATCACCTTGGTACTGCAACTGCTTTGCATGTTTTTACTACAATTATATAACTTTTTCAAACGCGATTATATACACATGTTAACATCACGTAATTAGGAAACGGAAGTATGACTACGATCACAGAATCATACTTTGCCACTTCTAATTTGTGTCCGGGTATTTGTGTACCAACTAGTCTGTAGCCTGTATATATACATGATTAAAGGCACGTATATGCAAGCATATATGTCTGTACGCCTTGGGGATAATGTTCGAGTCAGTTCTCTGGTTGCTACTATATGCCTCATTCAGTTATAGTGAACAGCTGATTCCACCTTCAAGCGATGGAAGATTATACGCCACAGTGAGTAGATAGATTGTAGTTTTTTTATCCTGTTAATTAAAGTAAAAGTGTTTGTTTGTTGAACAAATGATTGTTGCCATTGAAAATGTCTAAAAACAGCTTGTATTTTTAATTTGAATATTAAGATTTCTCCTCAATAGTTCCACCAAATTTGTGAATTAAAACTTATGATACAAAGTTATGATACATTTTGCAACTTCAATTATCCGGTAGATTGTTACTTAATCTGTTATTAGATTACATTATCAAATGATTTTTGATTGTTATTTAATCTACCATTAGAGCATATTATAAAATGCCTTTTGATTGTTATTTAATCTGCCATTAGAGTATATTATCAAATGACTATTGATAATATTTCATGTATGATTTGGGCGTTTAGTGGTGAAATCATTATGTACAGGAATTTGCTCAATCGTTCACTGAAGTGAAAGTATATTTGGAATCAAAACAGCGACAGGAAGATTTAGATTAAACAATTTTAAATATAAATTAAAAAATTTGAAAAGTTTGACAGATTGAAATGAAATATTTCCATAGAGACTACTTTTTTGTTGCCAATAACGTAGTACACATATAAAAAATTACCCCCTCCCCCTTCAACTACTCTTTTTATTTATAGATATTTCATCTACGTTTCTACAGTAGATTATTATGACTTTTTTCAGGATACTTTATTTATCAAAATTAAGTACTTTACTCTTGTTAAAACGTAAAACGGTGCAGGTAAACTATCCCTCCCCCATAACCGATTTCATCAAAATCAGTAGGCCTTAAGTCGTCTACATCTTGGGCATATATTCAAAAAAATATTTGATTCTGTTTTGAATTTTACGGTAGATATCGTTCGCCATGAAAATATTCTACACATAGGCACACAGACACTTTTCGGAAAATGACTTTTCTTCATGTTTGAGGGCAGTACAATCAGAATCAGCCCTTATCTCGAACACGATTTTTTTCGCGATCACCATACTTCCATTTCCTTACGGAACATGGAAGTAAAACTACAAATTTGTTTTTGAACTTTGTAAAGAAGACATTTGACGCCCTTCTTTCTACGGATTTGTCGTTCGCCACCTACTACCATTTACATTTTGCTAAACATCTACTAAGAATATTAGAATAAAAGTAAACATTTTCTATAGAATTATAATTAAAAAACTGAAAGAAAGATATCGTTGAGGAACACTTTTGGGGACAAGATACCGTAAGAAGGTTACAAACACATATATACGCGCGCGCGCACACACACACACACACACACACGCGAGCGCGTTTTTATTGTTAGTTTTACAAGGAAACTACACAGATGTATCAATACACAAAAATAAATTTAAAATATCGGTATGGAGAACCATACATGACTTCCATATTCTAAGATTTATATTTAAAATCATTTTCGAAATGAAATATTACCATAGAAACTACTTCTTTCTACTTAGTGCTTCAGCCTTAACCACAGTACTGTGGTCACTAACGTATACCACCTCACGTTATCGCACTCGATTTTCACTAATGATAGAAGTCGATGACATTGTCGAAACGTCTGGTTTTGTAGAAAACATTGGACTACGGCCAAATATCCCGGGAAGGAATTTTAACAAAAACTACTTCTTTGTTGCCGATAACGTTGTACACATATATATAAAAAATATGCATAAAATTAATGGCTTGTATAAGTTAATGATTGATCTCCATTAAGTAGTGCTCACGTTTCCAAAGTTTTAATATTGTGATGTCCGTAATTAAAACATCAGAGCAGGTTTAGTGTGTATGAGGGTACACCGTGGACAAAAATTTTCAACATTTCCTATTGAGCGTTGCTTAGAGTAAAGCTGCGAATCTACAGTGTACGTTTCACAGAACAAACACACGGAAAAGAAGGAGCGCTCCGAAGTCACTCATGGACCCTCAGCATCTTGCAGATGGTTCATTCCCTAAAGACGAAAAGTCTGTCTATGAGTCGTTCCTCTGTAAACACGTGCAGTTACACTGCCCAGCGATCCACAGGAAGCAAATCGCTATCCACGCTGGACACTTTTTCGGCTTGCACGCGTTATGTTGGTATGGGTTTCGGCACTTTCCATTTAAAAAGCGTGCAAATGTAAGAAAATAAACATGAATGAGGTCAGAAATAACGCGAATTTTGTGTATGTGTGTGTGTGTGTGTGTGTGTCTTCCCTGCCTTTTTATTGCGGTAGTGATAATAATAAAATGGAAACGTAAACATTACATAACTGAGATATGCTTGCCTGCCACGAACGATATATTTTCTCTCATACATGATTTACATTAAAATGAAAAAATTATAATTTAATTGCGTGGCAACAAAATTATTTTATTTTTAACAATTACCATTGTTTGAAAATTTTAAATGAATTTTCAAGTACTTTACTGTTGTTAAAACATAAAACGTTGCAGGTACCCCTTTCCCTTAACCGATCTTCACCAAAAACAATAGGTCTTGAGAACTCTACAATTCAGGGCTGTATGCGAAACATTATTTGATTCTGTTTGAATTTGCGGCTATCGTTTGCCAAAAAAAAAAATTACCCTTGATAAAAAAAACCGTTGCCGGTAAACTACCCCTTTCCCTCAACCGATCTTCACCAAAAACAATAGGTCGTGAGTACTCTACAAATCAGGCCTGTACGCAAAAAATTATTTGATTCTGTTTGAATTTGCGGCAGTTATCGTCTGCTATAGAAAAAAATCTACAGACAGAGACAGACAGACAGACACTTTTCGAAAAACGACTTTTTTTCATGTTTTGAGTGTAGTACAATTAGAATCTGCAATAATCTCGAACACGATTTTTTTTGCCATCACCATACTTCCATTTCCTTAAGGAATATGGAAGTAAAAGTGAAAGACGTCACACATTAATTTGGTATTTGTGAGACGCCTTCAACAATCTATTTCCGTCTGTTCTTATTCTGCACATAGTCCACAGTAGATAAAACATCGGGTATACATGGGTAGTTTAAAAGTTCCGGGCGAGAATTAGAAAACATATTTTTTTTATTTATTTGCATTTATCGCTCATCGTGATCTCAGTTTAGCTTGATATACGTTTCTCAGCGATATTCTAAATCTTTTACGACAGTCCGATAACCTGATTTATCGAGGTCCTCAAAATAACCATTTACAGAATCGCTAACTTAACTGTCTTCTTAAACCTTTTTCAACCGAGCCATTTTTGGGGGCTAGAAACAGATTGAAGTTGTTCGCGGCTAAATCTGACAAGCATGAGGTGAGAAACCATCTGGGTTTTACGTAATTCTTTGATTTATGCCGTCGTAAGAGTGCTTGGCGCATTGTTTTGGTGAAACAGCACTTGTTGCTTTTCGCTAAATGTGGTGGTTTTTCTTGATTTCGTCGTTTAAGTCCTGCAATAAGTTAACATAATGGTTGCCACTAATTGTTTTTTCCTTTTTAAGGTAAATAATGAAGGATATGACATGCGCTAGGGGGGGGGGTCCCGGGGTCAGGTAGGCTTCATATAAAGAAAAAAACAATTTAAAACTAAACATCATTACCATATTTAAAGTGGCTGAAATCAGTCCCATTCAAGAAAACGGTAATAACACCATAAAATACGCGTTATTGAAACATTGTTAAATGATAGATATTGACTGAATTCATTTTGTCTATATTTCATATTTCAAACGTATATCCTAATGCTATGTAATAAAACTGCTTGTATTTTTAAAATATCGGTATGGAGAACCATACATGACTTCCATATTCTAAGATTTATATTTAAAATCATTTTCAGCCAAACAGCCAGGGAAGGAATTTTAACAAAAAAATACTTCTTTGTTGCCAATAACGTAGTACACATATAAAAAAAAATTATCCCCTCCCCCTTCAACTATAATTTTGATTTATAGAAAATTACCCCCAGCCCGTTCAACTAGCCTCTTCATTTATAGATATTTCATCTACGTTTCTACAGTGGATTATTAAGATCTTATCAGGATACTTTATCAAAATTAAGTACTTTACTCATGTTACAACAAAAAA
The DNA here is from genome assembly GCA_034769895.1 of Magicicada septendecula. NCBI lineage: Eukaryota > Metazoa > Arthropoda > Insecta > Hemiptera > Cicadidae > Magicicada > Magicicada septendecula. The sequence goes on from CM068369.1 coordinate 115,041,039, forward strand.
TGTTTCAGGTAAACTGCCCTTTCCCCATAACCGATCTTCACCAAAATCAACAGACATTGAGTTCTCTAAAGCTCAGGCACATATGTAAAAAATTATTTGATTCTGTTTGAATTTACGGCAGTTATGGTTCGTCATATAAAAAATTATCCATGTTAAAACATAAAACATGAGATTTATAAAACATATCTAAGATTTATATTTAAAATCATTTTTTAAATAAAATATTTTCATAGAACCTACTAACGCTGGGGAAATCTGAGGAGCCAATCAGAGTTGGGCCTACCTGTCACTCTGCTGAATTTGGTGGAAAGCCCTGTCACTGTCGTCAAAGTATCAGCCTTGACAGGGTCCTCTTTTTCTGCAAAATGGGAGAGGCTTGAGATGGAGTGAGTGACATGGTCCCCACCTCAATGAAGAACCCATTGTTTTATAAAAATATATTTAAATTTTGAAAACTGAAAATTCTTTTCTTGTTGTAAATATTTATATTTTATAATCAAAATGACTTTATTTTTGTTACCTGGCAACAAAATTATTTTATTTTCAACAATTACCATTGTTTCAAAAAGTTTAAATAAATTTTCAAGTACTTTACTCTTGTTAAAACGTAAAAGGTTGCAGGTAAACTACCCCTTCCCCTTAACCGATCTTCACCAAAATCGAAAATCCTTGAGACCTCTACAATTCAGGGACGTATACAAAAAATTATTTGATTCTGTTTGAATTTGCGGCTGTTATCGTTTGCCATAGAAAATACGCTTGAAAAAAAAAAGTTGCAGGTAAACTACCCCTTCCCCTTAACCGATCTTCACCAAAAACAATAGGTCTTGAGTACTCTACAAATCAGGGCTGTATGCAGAAAATTATTTGATTCTGTTTGAACTTGCGGCTGTTATCGTTTGCCATAGAAAATACCCTTGTTAAAAAAACGTTGAAGGTAAACTACCCCTTTCCCTTAATCGATCTTCACCAAAAACAATAGGTCTTGAGAACTCTACAATTTAGGGCTGTATGCAAATAATCTTTTGATTCTGTTTGAATTTGCGGCTGTTATCGTTTGCCATAGGAAATACCCTTGTTAAAACATAAAACGTTACAGGTAAACTACCCCTTTCCCTTAACCGATCTTCACCAAAAACAATAGGTCTTGAGAACTCTACAATTCAGGGCTGTATGCGAAACATTATTTGATTCTATTTGAAATTGCGGCTGTTATCGTTTGCCAAAAAAAAAAATTTCCCTTGATAAAAAAAAACCGTTGCA